>OZ024859.1:29623222-29970950 GCA_964017155.1 Oasisia sp. SBJ-2009
CCAACCTCCCCACTTCACTCAACCTTCCCACTTCACCCAACCTCCCCACTTCACCGAACCTCCCCACTCCATCCAACCTCCGCACTCCACCCAACTTGCGCAGTCAACCCAACCTCCCCACTTCACCCAACCTCCCCACTCCACCCAACCTCCCCACTTCACCCAACCTCCCCACTCCACCCAACCTCCTCACTCCACCCAACCTCCCCACTTCACCCTACCTCCCTACTTCACCCAACCTCCCCACTCCACCCAACCTTCGCACTGCACCCAACCTTCGCACTCAACCTAACCTCCCCACTTCACCCAACCTCCCAACTCCACCCAACCTCCCCACTTCACCCAACCTCCGCAATCCATCCAACCTCCGCACTCCACCGAACCTCCGCACTCCAACCAACTTCCGCACACCACCCAACCTCCGCACTCCACCCAACCTCCGCACTCCACCCAAATTCCGCACTCCACCAAACTTCCGCACTCCACCCAACCTCCCCACGCCACCCAACCTCCCCAAATCACCCAACCTCCCCTCTCCACCCAACATCCCCACTCAACCCAACCTCCCCACTCCACCCAACCTCCCCACTCCACCCAACCTCCCCACTTCACCCAACCTTCCCACTTCACCCAACCTCCCCACTTCACCGAACCTCCCCACTCCACCCAACCTCCGCACTCCACCCAACGTTCGCACTCAACCCAACCTCCCCACTTCACCCAACCTCCCCACTCCACCCAACCTCCCCACTTCACCCAACGTCCCCACTCCACCCAACCTCCTCACTCCACCCAACCTCCCCACTTCACCCTACCTCCCCACTTCACCCAACCTCCCCACTCCACCCAACCTCCGCACTGCACCCAACCTTCGCTCTCAACCTAACCTCCCCACTTCACCCAACCTCCCAACTCCACCCAACCTCCCCACTTCACCCAACCTCCGCACTCCATCCAACCTCCGCACTCCACACAACCTCCGCACTCCAACCAACTTCCGCACACCACCCAACCTCCGCACTCCACCCAAACTCCGCACTCCACCAAACTTCCGCACTCCACGCAACCTCCCCACTCCAACCAACCTCCCCACTCCACCCAACCTCCCCACTCCACCCAACCTCCCCACGCCACCCAACCTCCCCACTTCACCCAACCTCCCCATTCCACTATGCCTCCCCACTTCACGCAACCTCCCCACTCCACCCAACCTCCCCACTTCACCCAAACTAGGCACTCCATCCAACCTCCGCACTCTACCCAACCTCCGCACTCCACCCAACTTCCGCACTCCACCCAACTTCCGCACTCCACCCAACTTCCGCACTCCACCCAACCTCCACATTCCACCCAAACTCCGCACTCCACCAAACTTCCGCACTCCACGCAACCTCCCCACTCCAACCAACCTCCCCACTCCACCCAGCCTCCCCAC
Organism: Oasisia sp. SBJ-2009; assembly: GCA_964017155.1. NCBI lineage: Eukaryota > Metazoa > Annelida > Polychaeta > Sabellida > Siboglinidae > Oasisia > Oasisia sp. SBJ-2009. Next base: position 29,624,658 of record OZ024859.1, read on the forward strand.
TCCACCCAACCACCCCACTCCACCCAACCTCCCCACTTCACCCAACCTCCCCATTCCACTATACCTCCCCACTTCACCCAACCTCCCCACTCCACCCAACCTCCCCACTTCACCCAAACTCGGCACTCCATCCAACTTCCGCACTCCACCCAAGCTCCGCACTCCACCCAACCTCCCCACTTCACCCAACCTCCCCACTCCACCCAACCTCCCCAATCCACCCAACCTCCCCACTCCACCCAACCTCCCCACTTCACTCAACCTTCCCACTTCACCCAACCTCCCCACTTCACCGAACCTCCCCACTCCATCCAACCTCCGCACTCCACCCAACGTGCGCAGTCAACCCAACCTCCCCACTTCACCCAACCTCCCCACTCCACCCAACCTCCCCACTTCACCCAACCTCCCAACTCCACCCAACCTCCCCACTTCACCCAACCTCCGCACTCCATCCAACCTCCGCACTCCACCCAACCTCCGCACTCCAACCAACTTCCGCACACCACCCAACCTCCGCACTCCACCCAACCTCCGCACTCCACCCAAATTCCGCACTCCACCAAACTTCCGCACTCCACCCAACCTCCCCACGCCACCCAACCTCCCCACTTCACCCAACCTCCCCATTCCACTATACCTCCCCACTTCACCCAACCTCCCCACTCCACCCAACCTCCCCACTTCACCCAAACTCGGCACTCCATCCAACCTCCGCACTCCAGCCAACCTCTGCACTCTAACCAACTTCCGCACTCCACCCAACCTCCGCACTTCACCCAAACTCGGCACTCCATCCAACCTCCGCACTCCAGCCAACCTCCGCACTCCAACCAACTTCCGCACTCCACCCTACTTTCGCACTCCACCCAACCTCCCCACTGCACCCAACCTCCCCACTCCACCCAACCTCCCAAAATCACCCAACCTCCTCACTCCACCCAACCTCCCCACTCCACCCAACCTCCCCACTCCACCCAAGCTCCCCATTCCACCCAACCTCCCCACTTCACCCAACCTGCCCACTTCACACAAACTCCCCACTTCACCCAACCTCCCCACTCCACCCAACCTGCCCACTCCTCCCAACCTCCCCACTTCACCCAACCTCCCCACTTCACCCAACCACCGAACTCCATCCAGCCTCCGCACTCCACCCAATCTCTGCACTCCATCCAACCTCCCCTCTTCACCCAACCTCCGCACTCCATCCAACCTCCGCACTCCACCCAACCTCCGCATTCCAACCAACTTCCGCACTCCACCCAACCTCCGCACTCCACCCAACTTCCGCACTCCACCCAACTTCCGCATTCCACCCAACTTCCGCACTCCACCCAACCTTCGCCCTCAACCCAACCTCCCCACTTCACCCAACCTCCCCACTCCACCCAACCACCCACTCCACCCAACCTCCCCACTCCACCCAACCTCCCCACTCCATCCAACCTCCCCACTCCACCCAACCTCCCCACTTCATCCAACCTCCCCACTTCACCCAACCTCCCCACTTCACCGAACCTCCCCAGTCCACCCAACCTCCGCGCTCCACCCAACCTTCGCACTCAACCCAACCTCCCCACTTCACCCAACCTCCCTACTCCACCCTACCTCCCCACTTCACCCAACCTCCCCACTCCACCCAACCTCCGCACTCCACCCAACCTTCGCACTCAACCCAACCTCCCCACTTCACCCAACCTCCCAACTCCACCCAACCTCCCCACTTCACCCAACCTCTGCACTCCATCCAACCTCCGCACTACACCCAATCTCCGCACTCCACCCAACCTCCCCAATTCACCCAACCTCCGCACTCCATCCAACCTCCGCACTCCACCCAACCTCCGCACTCCACCCAACTTCCGCACTCCACCCAACTTCCGCACTCCACCCAACTTCCGCATTCCACCCAACCTCCACATTCCACCCAAACTCCGCACTCCACCAAACTTCCGCACTCCACGCAACCTCCCCACTCCAACCAACCTCCCCACTCCACCCAGCCTCCCCACTCCACCCAACCACCCCACTCCACCCAACCTCCCCACTTCACCCAACCTCCCCATTCCACTATACCTCCCCACTTCACCCAACCTCCCCACTCCACCCAACCTCCCCACTTCACCCAAACTCGGCACTCCATCCAACTTCCGCACTCCACCCAACCTCCGCACTCCACCCAACCTCCCCACTTCACCCAACCTCCCCACTCCACCCAACCTCCCCAATCCACCCAACCTCCCCACTCCACCCAACCTCCCCACTTCACTCAACCTTCCCACTTCACCCAACCTCCCCACTTCACCGAACCTCCCCACTCCATCCAACCTCCGCACTCCACCCAACTTGCGCAGTCAACCCAACCTCCCCACTTCACCCAACCTCCCCACTCCACCCAACCTCCCCACTTCACCCAACCTCCCCACTCCACCCAACCTCCTCACTCCACCCAACCTCCCCACTTCACCCTACCTCCCTACTTCACCCAACCTCCCCACTCCACCCAACCTTCGCACTGCACCCAACCTTCGCACTCAACCTAACCTCCCCACTTCACCCAACCTCCCAACTCCACCCAACCTCCCCACTTCACCCAACCTCCGCAATCCATCCAACCTCCGCACTCCACCGAACCTCCGCACTCCAACCAACTTCCGCACACCACCCAACCTCCGCACTCCACCCAACCTCCGCACTCCACCCAAATTCCGCACTCCACCAAACTTCCGCACTCCACCCAACCTCCCCACGCCACCCAACCTCCCCAAATCACCCAACCTCCCCTCTCCACCCAACATCCCCACTCAACCCAACCTCCCCACTCCACCCAACCTCCCCACTCCACCCAACCTCCCCACTTCACCCAACCTTCCCACTTCACCCAACCTCCCCACTTCACCGAACCTCCCCACTCCACCCAACCTCCGCACTCCACCCAACGTTCGCACTCAACCCAACCTCCCCACTTCACCCAACCTCCCCACTCCACCCAACCTCCCCACTTCACCCAACGTCCCCACTCCACCCAACCTCCTCACTCCACCCAACCTCCCCACTTCACCCTACCTCCCCACTTCACCCAACCTCCCCACTCCACCCAACCTCCGCACTGCACCCAACCTTCGCTCTCAACCTAACCTCCCCACTTCACCCAACCTCCCAACTCCACCCAACCTCCCCACTTCACCCAACCTCCGCACTCCATCCAACCTCCGCACTCCACACAACCTCCGCACTCCAACCAACTTCCGCACACCACCCAACCTCCGCACTCCACCCAAACTCCGCACTCCACCAAACTTCCGCACTCCACGCAACCTCCCCACTCCAACCAACCTCCCCACTCCACCCAACCTCCCCACTCCACCCAACCTCCCCACGCCACCCAACCTCCCCACTTCACCCAACCTCCCCATTCCACTATGCCTCCCCACTTCACGCAACCTCCCCACTCCACCCAACCTCCCCACTTCACCCAAACTAGGCACTCCATCCAACCTCCGCACTCTACCCAACCTCCGCACTCCACCCAACTTCCGCACTCCACCCAACTTCCGCACTCCACCCAACTTCCGCACTCCACCCAACCTCCACATTCCACCCAAACTCCGCACTCCACCAAACTTCCGCACTCCACGCAACCTCCCCACTCCAACCAACCTCCCCACTCCACCCAGCCTCCCCACTCCACCCAACCACCCCACTCCACCCAACCTCCCCACTTCACCCAACCTCCCCATTCCACTATACCTCCCCACTTCACCCAACCTCCCCACTCCACCCAACCTCCCCACTTCACCCAAACTCGGCACTCCATCCAACTTCCGCACTCCACCCAAGCTCCGCACTCCACCCAACCTCCCCACTTCACCCAACCTCCCCACTCCACCCTACCTCCCCACTTCACCCAACCTCCCCACTCCACCCAACCTCCGCACTGCACCCAACCTTCGCTCTCAACCTAACCTCCCCACTTCACCCAACCTCCCAACTCCACCCAACCTCCCCACTTCACCCAACCTCCGCACTCCATCCAACCTCCGCACTCCACACAACCTCCGCACTCCAACCAACTTCCGCACACCACCCAACCTCCGCACTCCACCCAAACTCCGCACTCCACCAAACTTCCGCACTCCACGCAACCTCCCCACTCCAACCAACCTCCCCACTCCACCCAACCTCCCCACTCCACCCAACCTCCCCACGCCACCCAACCTCCCCACTTCACCCAACCTCCCCATTCCACTATGCCTCCCCACTTCACGCAACCTCCCCACTCCACCCAACCTCCCCACTTCACCCAAACTAGGCACTCCATCCAACCTCCGCACTCTACCCAACCTCCGCACTCCACCCAACTTCCGCACTCCACCCAACTTCCGCACTCCACCCAACTTCCGCACTCCACCCAACCTCCACATTCCACCCAAACTCCGCACTCCACCAAACTTCCGCACTCCACGCAACCTCCCCACTCCAACCAACCTCCCCACTCCACCCAGCCTCCCCACTCCACCCAACCACCCCACTCCACCCAACCTCCCCACTTCACCCAACCTCCCCATTCCACTATACCTCCCCACTTCACCCAACCTCCCCACTCCACCCAACCTCCCCACTTCACCCAAACTCGGCACTCCATCCAACTTCCGCACTCCACCCAAGCTCCGCACTCCACCCAACCTCCCCACTTCACCCAACCTCCCCACTCCACCCAACCTCCCCAATCCACCCAACCTCCCCACTCCACCCAACCTCCCCACTTCACTCAACCTTCCCACTTCACCCAACCTCCCCACTTCACCGAACCTCCCCACTCCATCCAACCTCCGCACTCCACCCAACGTGCGCAGTCAACCCAACCTCCCCACTTCACCCAACCTCCCCACTCCACCCAACCTCCCCACTTCACCCAACCTCCCAACTCCACCCAACCTCCCCACTTCACCCAACCTCCGCACTCCATCCAACCTCCGCACTCCACCCAACCTCCGCACTCCAACCAACTTCCGCACACCACCCAACCTCCGCACTCCACCCAACCTCCGCACTCCACCCAAATTCCGCACTCCACCAAACTTCCGCACTCCACCCAACCTCCCCACGCCACCCAACCTCCCCACTTCACCCAACCTCCCCATTCCACTATACCTCCCCACTTCACCCAACCTCCCCACTCCACCCAACCTCCCCACTTCACCCAAACTCGGCACTCCATCCAACCTCCGCACTCCAGCCAACCTCTGCACTCTAACCAACTTCCGCACTCCACCCAACCTCCGCACTTCACCCAAACTCGGCACTCCATCCAACCTCCGCACTCCAGCCAACCTCCGCACTCCAACCAACTTCCGCACTCCACCCTACTTTCGCACTCCACCCAACCTCCCCACTGCACCCAACCTCCCCACTCCACCCAACCTCCCAAAATCACCCAACCTCCTCACTCCACCCAACCTCCCCACTCCACCCAACCTCCCCACTCCACCCAAGCTCCCCATTCCACCCAACCTCCCCACTTCACCCAACCTGCCCACTTCACACAAACTCCCCACTTCACCCAACCTCCCCACTCCACCCAACCTGCCCACTCCTCCCAACCTCCCCACTTCACCCAACCTCCCCACTTCACCCAACCACCGAACTCCATCCAGCCTCCGCACTCCACCCAATCTCTGCACTCCATCCAACCTCCCCTCTTCACCCAACCTCCGCACTCCATCCAACCTCCGCACTCCACCCAACCTCCGCATTCCAACCAACTTCCGCACTCCACCCAACCTCCGCACTCCACCCAACTTCCGCACTCCACCCAACTTCCGCATTCCACCCAACTTCCGCACTCCACCCAACCTTCGCCCTCAACCCAACCTCCCCACTTCACCCAACCTCCCCACTCCACCCAACCACCCACTCCACCCAACCTCCCCACTCCACCCAACCTCCCCACTCCATCCAACCTCCCCACTCCACCCAACCTCCCCACTTCATCCAACCTCCCCACTTCACCCAACCTCCCCACTTCACCGAACCTCCCCAGTCCACCCAACCTCCGCGCTCCACCCAACCTTCGCACTCAACCCAACCTCCCCACTTCACCCAACCTCCCTACTCCACCCTACCTCCCCACTTCACCCAACCTCCCCACTCCACCCAACCTCCGCACTCCACCCAACCTTCGCACTCAACCCAACCTCCCCACTTCACCCAACCTCCCAACTCCACCCAACCTCCCCACTTCACCCAACCTCTGCACTCCATCCAACCTCCGCACTCCACCCAATCTCCGCACTCCACCCAACCTCCCCAATTCACCCAACCTCCGCACTCCATCCAACCTCCGCACTCCACCCAGCCTCCGCACTCCACCCAACTTCCGCACTCCACCCAACTTCCGCACTCCACCCAACTTCCGCACTCCACCCAAACTCCCCATTCCACCCAAACTCCGCACTCCACCAAACTTCCGCACTCCACCCAGCCTTCCCACTCCACCCAACCTCCCCACTCCACCCAACCTCCCCACTTCACCCAACCTCCCCATTCCACTATACCTCCCCACTTCACCCAACCTCCCCACTCCACCCAACCTCCCCACTTCACCCAAACTCGGCACTCCATCCAACTTCCGCACTCCACCCAACCTCCGCACTCCACCCAACCTCCCCACTTCACCCAACCTCCCCACTTCACCAAACCTCCCCACTCCACCCAACCTCCCCAAATCACCCAACCTCCCCTCTCCACCCAACATCCCCACTCAACCCAACCTCCCCACTCCACCCAACCTCCCCACTCCACCCAACCTCCCCACTTCACCCAACCTTCCCACTTCACCCAACCTCCCCACTTCACCGAACCTCCCCACTCCACCCAACCTCCGCACTCCACCCAACGTTCGCACTCAACCCAACCTCCCCACTTCACCCAACCTCCCCACTCCACCCAACCTCCCCACTTCACCCAACGTCCCCACTCCACCCAACCTCCTCACTCCACCCAACCTCCCCACTTCACCCTACCTCCCCACTTCACCCAACCTCCCCACTCCACCCAACCTCCGCACTGCACCCAACCTTCGCTCTCAACCTAACCTCCCCACTTCACCCAACCTCCCAACTCCACCCAACCTCCCCACTTCACCCAACCTCCGCACTCCATCCAACCTCCGCACTCCACACAACCTCCGCACTCCAACCAACTTCCGCACACCACCCAACCTCCGCACTCCACCCAAACTCCGCACTCCACCAAACTTCCGCACTCCACGCAACCTCCCCACTCCAACCAACCTCCCCACTCCACCCAACCTCCCCACTCCACCCAACCTCCCCACGCCACCCAACCTCCCCACTTCACCCAACCTCCCCATTCCACTATGCCTCCCCACTTCACGCAACCTCCCCACTCCACCCAACCTCCCCACTTCACCCAAACTAGGCACTCCATCCAACCTCCGCACTCTACCCAACCTCCGCACTCCACCCAACTTCCGCACTCCACCCAACTTCCGCACTCCACCCAACTTCCGCACTCCACCCAACCTCCACATTCCACCCAAACTCCGCACTCCACCAAACTTCCGCACTCCACGCAACCTCCCCACTCCAACCAACCTCCCCACTCCACCCAGCCTCCCCACTCCACCCAACCACCCCACTCCAACCAACCTCCCCACTTCACCCAACCTCCCCATTCCACTATACCTCCCCACTTCACCCAACCTCCCCACTCCACCCAACCTCCCCACTTCACCCAAACTCGGCACTCCATCCAACTTCCGCACTCCACCCAACCTCCGCACTCCACCCAACCTCCCCACTTCACCCAACCTCCCCACTTCACCCAACCTCCGCACTCCATCCAACCTCCGCACTCCACCCAGCCTCCGCACTCCACCCAACTTCCGCACTCCACCCAACTTCCGCACTCCACCCAACTTCCGCACTCCACCCAAACTCCCCATTCCACCCAAACTCCGCACTCCACCAAACTTCCGCACTCCACCCAGCCTTCCCACTCCACCCAACTTCCCCACTCCACCCAACCTCCCCACTTCACCCAACCTCCCCATTCCACTATACCTCCCCACTTCACCCAACCTCCCCACTCCACCCAACCTCCCCACTTCACCCAAACTCGGCACTCCATCCAACTTCCGCACTCCACCCAACCTCCGCACTCCACCCAACCTCCCCACTTCACCCAACCTCCCCACTTCACCAAACCTCCCCACTCCACCCAACCTCCCCAAATCACCCAACCTCCCCTCTCCACCCAACATCCCCACTCAACCCAACCTCCCCACTCCACCCAACCTCCCCACTCCACCCAACCTCCCCACTTCACCCAACCTTCCCACTTCACCCAACCTCCCCACTTCACCGAACCTCCCCACTCCACCCAACCTCCGCACTCCACCCAACGTTCGCACTCAACCCAACCTCCCCACTTCACCCAACCTCCCCACTCCACCCAACCTCCCCACTTCACCCAACGTCCCCACTCCACCCAACCTCCTCACTCCACCCAACCTCCCCACTTCACCCTACCTCCCCACTTCACCCAACCTCCCCACTCCACCCAACCTCCGCACTGCACCCAACCTTCGCTCTCAACCTAACCTCCCCACTTCACCCAACCTCCCAACTCCACCCAACCTCCCCACTTCACCCAACCTCCGCACTCCATCCAACCTCCGCACTCCACACAACCTCCGCACTCCAACCAACTTCCGCACATCACCCAACCTCCGCACTCCACCCAAACTCCGCACTCCACCAAACTTCCGCACTCCACGCAACCTCCCCACTCCAACCAACCTCCCCACTCCACCCAACCTCCCCACTCCACCCAACCTCCCCACGCCACCCAACCTCCCCACTTCACCCAACCTCCCCATTCCACTATGCCTCCCCACTTCACGCAACCTCCCCACTCCACCCAACCTCCCCACTTCACCCAAACTAGGCACTCCATCCAACCTCCGCACTCTACCCAACTTCCGCACTCCACCCAACTTCCGCACTCCACCCAACTTCCGCACTCCACCCAACTTCCGCACTCCACCCAACCTCCACATTCCACCCAAACTCCGCACTCCACCAAACTTCCGCACTCCACGCAACCTCCCCACTCCAACCAACCTCCCCACTCCACCCAGCCTCCCCACTCCACCCAACCACCCCACTCCAACCAACCTCCCCACTTCACCCAACCTCCCCATTCCACTATACCTCCCCACTTCACCCAACCTCCCCACTCCACCCAACCTCCCCACTTCACCCAAACTCGGCACTCCATCCAACTTCCGCACTCCACCCAACCTCCGCACTCCACCCAACCTCCCCACTTCACCCAACCTCCCCACTCCACCCAACCTCCCCAATCCACCCAACCTCCCCACCCCACCCAACCTCCCCACTTCACTCAACCTTCCCACTTCACCCAACCTCCCCACTTCACCGAACCTCCCCACTCCATCCAACCTCCGCACTCCACCCAACGTGCGCAGTCAACCCAACCTCCCCACTTCACCCAACCTCCCCACTCCACCCAACCTCCCCACTTCACCCAACCTCCCAACTCCACCCAACCTCCCCACTTCACCCAACCTCCGCACTCCATCCAACCTCCGCACTCCACCCAACCTCCGCACTCCAACCAACTTCCGCACACCACCCAACCTCCGTACTCCACCCAACCTCCGCACTCCACCCAAATTCCGCACTCCACCAAACTTCCGCACTCCACCCAACCTCCCCACGCCACCCAACCTCCCCACTTCACCCAACCTCCCCATTCCACTATACCTCCCCACTTCACCCAACCTCCCCACTCCACCCAACCTCCCCACTTCACCCAAACTCGGCACTCCATCCAACCTCCGCACTCCAGCCAACCTCTGCACTCTAACCAACTTCCGCACTCCACCCAACCTCCGCACTTCACCCAAACTCGGCACTCCATCCAACCTCCGCACTCCAGCCAACCTCCGCACTCCAACCAACTTCCGCACTCCACCCTACTTCCGCACTCCACCCAACCTCCCCACTGCACCCAACCTCCCCACTCCACCCAACCTCCCAAAATCACCTAACCTCCTCACTCCACCCAACCTCCCCACTCCACCCAACCTCCCCACTCCACCCAAGCTCCCCACTCCACCCAACCTCCCCACGCCACCCAACCTCCCCACTTCACCCAACCTCCCCATTCCACTATGCCTCCCCACTTCACGCAACCTCCCCACTCCACCCAACCTCCCCACTTCACCCAAACTAGGCACTCCATCCAACCTCCGCACTCTACCCAACCTCCGCACTCCACCCAACTTCCGCACTCCACCCAACTTCCGCACTCCACCCAACTTCCGCACTCCACCCAACCTCCACATTCCACCCAAACTCCGCACTCCACCAAACTTCCGCACTCCACGCAACCTCCCCACTCCAACCAACCTCCCCACTCCACCCAGCCTCCCCACTCCACCCAACCACCCCACTCCACCCAACCTCCCCACTTCACCCAACCTCCCCATTCCACTATACCTCCCCACTTCACCCAACCTCCCCACTCCACCCAACCTCCCCACTTCACCCAAACTCGGCACTCCATCCAACTTCCGCACTCCACCCAAGCTCCGCACTCCACCCAACCTCCCCACTTCACCCAACCTCCCCACTCCACCCAACCTCCCCAATCCACCCAACCTCCCCACTCCACCCAACCTCCCCACTTCACTCAACCTTCCCACTTCACCCAACCTCCCCACTTCACCGAACCTCCCCACTCCATCCAACCTCCGCACTCCACCCAACGTGCGCAGTCAACCCAACCTCCCCACTTCACCCAACCTCCCCACTCCACCCAACCTCCCCACTTCACCCAACCTCCCAACTCCACCCAACCTCCCCACTTCACCCAACCTCCGCACTCCATCCAACCTCCGCACTCCACCCAACCTCCGCACTCCAACCAACTTCCGCACACCACCCAACCTCCGCACTCCACCCAACCTCCGCACTCCACCCAAATTCCGCACTCCACCAAACTTCCGCACTCCACCCAACCTCCCCACGCCACCCAACCTCCCCACTTCACCCAACCTCCCCATTCCACTATACCTCCCCACTTCACCCAACCTCCCCACTCCACCCAACCTCCCCACTTCACCCAAACTCGGCACTCCATCCAACCTCCGCACTCCAGCCAACCTCTGCACTCTAACCAACTTCCGCACTCCACCCAACCTCCGCACTTCACCCAAACTCGGCACTCCATCCAACCTCCGCACTCCAGCCAACCTCCGCACTCCAACCAACTTCCGCACTCCACCCTACTTCCGCACTCCACCCAACCTCCCCACTGCACCCAACCTCCCCACTCCACCCAACCTCCCAAAATCACCCAACCTCCTCACTCCACCCAACCTCCCCACTCCACCCAACCTCCCCACTCCACCCAAGCTCCCCATTCCACCCAACCTCCCCACTTCACCCAACCTGCCCACTTCACACAAACTCCCCACTTCACCCAACCTCCCCACTCCACCCAACCTGCCCACTCCTCCCAACCTCCCCACTTCACCCAACCTCCCCACTTCACCCAACCACCGAACTCCATCCAGCCTCCGCACTCCACCCAATCTCTGCACTCCATCCAACCTCCCCTCTTCACCCAACCTCCGCACTCCATCCAACCTCCGCACTCCACCCAACCTCCGCATTCCAACCAACTTCCGCACTCCACCCAACCTCCGCACTCCACCCAACTTCCGCACTCCACCCAACTTCCGCATTCCACCCAACTTCCGCACTCCACCCAACCTTCGCCCTCAACCCAACCTCCCCACTTCACCCAACCTCCCCACTCCACCCAACCACCCACTCCACCCAACCTCCCCACTCCACCCAACCTCCCCACTCCATCCAACCTCCCCACTCCACCCAACCTCCCCACTTCATCCAACCTCCCCACTTCACCCAACCTCCCCACTTCACCGAACCTCCCCAGTCCACCCAACCTCCGCGCTCCACCCAACCTTCGCACTCAACCCAACCTCCCCACTTCACCCAACCTCCCTACTCCACCCTACCTCCCCACTTCACCCAACCTCCCCACTCCACCCAACCTCCGCACTCCACCCAACCTTCGCACTCAACCCAACCTCCCCACTTCACCCAACCTCCCAACTCCACCCAACCTCCCCACTTCACCCAACCTCTGCACTCCATCCAACCTCCGCACTCCACCCAATCTCCGCACTCCACCCAACCTCCCCACTTCACCCAACCTCCGCACTCCATCCAACCTCCGCACTCCACCCAGCCTCCGCACTCCACCCAACTTCCGCACTCCACCCAACTTCCGCACTCCACCCAACTTCCGCACTCCACCCAAACTCCCCATTCCACCCAAACTCCGCACTCCACCAAACTTCCGCACTCCACCCAGCCTTCCCACTCCACCCAACCTCCCCACTCCACCCAACCTCCCCACTTCACCCAACCTCCCCACTCCACCCAACCTCCCCAATCCACCCAACCTCCCCACTCCACCCAACCTCCCCACTTCACTCAACCTTCCCACTTCACCCAACCTCCCCACTTCACCGAACCTCCCCACTCCATCCAACCTCCGCACTCCACCCAACGTGCGCAGTCAACCCAACCTCCCCACTTCACCCAACCTCCCCACTCCACCCAACCTCCCCACTTCACCCAACCTCCCAACTCCACCCAACCTCCCCACTTCACCCAACCTCCGCACTCCATCCAACCTCCGCACTCCACCCAACCTCCGCACTCCAACCAACTTCCGCACACCACCCAACCTCCGCACTCCACCCAACCTCCGCACTCCACCCAAATTCCGCACTCCACCAAACTTCCGCACTCCACCCAACCTCCCCACGCCACCCAACCTCCCCACTTCACCCAACCTCCCCATTCCACTATACCTCCCCACTTCACCCAACCTCCCCACTCCACCCAACCTCCCCACTTCACCCAAACTCGGCACTCCATCCAACCTCCGCACTCCAGCCAACCTCTGCACTCTAACCAACTTCCGCACTCCACCCAACCTCCGCACTTCACCCAAACTCGGCACTCCATCCAACCTCCGCACTCCAGCCAACCTCCGCACTCCAACCAACTTCCGCACTCCACCCTACTTCCGCACTCCACCCAACCTCCCCACTGCACCCAACCTCCCCACTCCACCCAACCTCCCAAAATCACCCAACCTCCTCACTCCACCCAACCTCCCCACTCCACCCAACCTCCCCACTCCACCCAAGCTCCCCATTCCACCCAACCTCCCCACTTCACCCAACCTGCCCACTTCACACAAACTCCCCACTTCACCCAACCTCCCCACTCCACCCAACCTGCCCACTCCTCCCAACCTCCCCACTTCACCCAACCTCCCCACTTCACCCAACCACCGAACTCCATCCAGCCTCCGCACTCCACCCAATCTCTGCACTCCATCCAACCTCCCCTCTTCACCCAACCTCCGCACTCCATCCAACCTCCGCACTCCACCCAACCTCCGCATTCCAACCAACTTCCGCACTCCACCCAACCTCCGCACTCCACCCAACTTCCGCACTCCACCCAACTTCCGCATTCCACCCAACTTCCGCACTCCACCCAACCTTCGCCCTCAACCCAACCTCCCCACTTCACCCAACCTCCCCACTCCACCCAACCACCCACTCCACCCAACCTCCCCACTCCACCCAACCTCCCCACTCCATCCAACCTCCCCACTCCACCCAACCTCCCCACTTCATCCAACCTCCCCACTTCACCCAACCTCCCCACTTCACCGAACCTCCCCAGTCCACCCAACCTCCGCGCTCCACCCAACCTTCGCACTCAACCCAACCTCCCCACTTCACCCAACCTCCCTACTCCACCCTACCTCCCCACTTCACCCAACCTCCCCACTCCACCCAACCTCCGCACTCCACCCAACCTTCGCACTCAACCCAACCTCCCCACTTCACCCAACCTCCCAACTCCACCCAACCTCCCCACTTCACCCAACCTCTGCACTCCATCCAACCTCCGCACTCCACCCAATCTCCGCACTCCACCCAACCTCCCCACTTCACCCAACCTCCGCACTCCATCCAACCTCCGCACTCCACCCAGCCTCCGCACTCCACCCAACTTCCGCACTCCACCCAACTTCCGCACTCCACCCAACTTCCGCACTCCACCCAAACTCCCCATTCCACCCAAACTCCGCACTCCACCAAACTTCCGCACTCCACCCAGCCTTCCCACTCCACCCAACCTCCCCACTCCACCCAACCTCCCCACTTCACCCAACCTCCCCATTCCACTATACCTCCCCACTTCACCCAACCTCCCCACTCCACCCAACCTCCCCACTTCACCCAAACTCGGCACTCCATCCAACTTCCGCACTCCACCCAACCTCCGCACTCCACCCAACCTCCCCACTTCACCCAACCTCCCCACTTCACCAAACCTCCCCACTCCACCCAACCTCCCCAAATCACCCAACCTCCCCTCTCCACCCAACATCCCCACTCAACCCAACCTCCCCACTCCACCCAACCTCCCCACTCCACCCAACCTCCCCACTTCACCCAACCTTCCCACTTCACCCAACCTCCCCACTTCACCGAACCTCCCCACTCCACCCAACCTCCGCACTCCACCCAACGTTCGCACTCAACCCAACCTCCCCACTTCACCCAACCTCCCCACTCCACCCAACCTCCCCACTTCACCCAACGTCCCCACTCCACCCAACCTCCTCACTCCACCCAACCTCCCCACTTCACCCTACCTCCCCACTTCACCCAACCTCCCCACTCCACCCAACCTCCGCACTGCACCCAACCTTCGCTCTCAACCTAACCTCCCCACTTCACCCAACCTCCCAACTCCACCCAACCTCCCCACTTCACCCAACCTCCGCACTCCATCCAACCTCCGCACTCCACACAACCTCCGCACTCCAACCAACTTCCGCACACCACCCAACCTCCGCACTCCACCCAAACTCCGCACTCCACCAAACTTCCGCACTCCACGCAACCTCCCCACTCCAACCAACCTCCCCACTCCACCCAACCTCCCCACTCCACCCAACCTCCCCACGCCACCCAACCTCCCCACTTCACCCAACCTCCCCATTCCACTATGCCTCCCCACTTCACGCAACCTCCCCACTCCACCCAACCTCCCCACTTCACCCAAACTAGGCACTCCATCCAACCTCCGCACTCTACCCAACCTCCGCACTCCACCCAACTTCCGCACTCCACCCAACTTCCGCACTCCACCCAACTTCCGCACTCCACCCAACCTCCACATTCCACCCAAACTCCGCACTCCACCAAACTTCCGCACTCCACGCAACCTCCCCACTCCAACCAACCTCCCCACTCCACCCAGCCTCCCCACTCCACCCAACCACCCCACTCCAACCAACCTCCCCACTTCACCCAACCTCCCCATTCCACTATACCTCCCCACTTCACCCAACCTCCCCACTCCACCCAACCTCCCCACTTCACCCAAACTCGGCACTCCATCCAACTTCCGCACTCCACCCAACCTCCGCACTCCACCCAACCTCCCCACTTCACCCAACCTCCCCACTCCACCCAACCTCCCCAATCCACCCAACCTCCCCACCCCACCCAACCTCCCCACTTCACTCAACCTTCCCACTTCACCCAACCTCCCCACTTCACCGAACCTCCCCACTCCATCCAACCTCCGCACTCCACCCAACGTGCGCAGTCAACCCAACCTCCCCACTTCACCCAACCTCCCCACTCCACCCAACCTCCCCACTTCACCCAACCTCCCAACTCCACCCAACCTCCCCACTTCACCCAACCTCCGCACTCCATCCAACCTCCGCACTCCACCCAGCCTCCGCACTCCACCCAACTTCCGCACTCCACCCAACTTCCGCACTCCACCCAACTTCCGCACTCCACCCAAACTCCCCATTCCAGCCAAACTCCGCACTCCACCAAACTTCCGCACTCCACCCAGCCTTCCCACTCCACCCAACTTCCCCACTCCACCCAACCTCCCCACTTCACCCAACCTCCCCATTCCACTATACCTCCCCACTTCACCCAACCTCCCCACTCCACCCAACCTCCCCACTTCACCCAAACTCGGCACTCCATCCAACTTCCGCACTCCACCCAACCTCCGCACTCCACCCAACCTCCCCACTTCACCCAACCTCCCCACTTCACCAAACCTCCCCACTCCACCCAACCTCCCCAAATCACCCAACCTCCCCTCTCCACCCAACATCCCCACTCAACCCAACCTCCCCACTCCACCCAACCTCCCCACTCCACCCAACCTCCCCACTTCACCCAACCTTCCCACTTCACCCAACCTCCCCACTTCACCGAACCTCCCCACTCCACCCAACCTCCGCACTCCACCCAACGTTCGCACTCAACCCAACCTCCCCACTTCACCCAACCTCCCCACTCCACCCAACCTCCCCACTTCACCCAACGTCCCCACTCCACCCAACCTCCTCACTCCACCCAACCTCCCCACTTCACCCTACCTCCCCACTTCACCCAACCTCCCCACTCCACCCAACCTCCGCACTGCACCCAACCTTCGCTCTCAACCTAACCTCCCCACTTCACCCAACCTCCCAACTCCACCCAACCTCCCCACTTCACCCAACCTCCGCACTCCATCCAACCTCCGCACTCCACACAACCTCCGCACTCCAACCAACTTCCGCACATCACCCAACCTCCGCACTCCACCCAAACTCCGCACTCCACCAAACTTCCGCACTCCACGCAACCTCCCCACTCCAACCAACCTCCCCACTCCACCCAACCTCCCCACTCCACCCAACCTCCCCACGCCACCCAACCTCCCCACTTCACCCAACCTCCCCATTCCACTATGCCTCCCCACTTCACGCAACCTCCCCACTCCACCCAACCTCCCCACTTCACCCAAACTAGGCACTCCATCCAACCTCCGCACTCTACCCAACCTCCGCACTCCACCCAACTTCCGCACTCCACCCAACTTCCGCACTCCACCCAACTTCCGCACTCCACCCAACCTCCACATTCCACCCAAACTCCGCACTCCACCAAACTTCCGCACTCCACGCAACCTCCCCACTCCAACCAACCTCCCCACTCCACCCAGCCTCCCCACTCCACCCAACCACCCCACTCCAACCAACCTCCCCACTTCACCCAACCTCCCCATTCCACTATACCTCCCCACTTCACCCAACCTCCCCACTCCACCCAACCTCCCCACTTCACCCAAACTCGGCACTCCATCCAACTTCCGCACTCCACCCAACCTCCGCACTCCACCCAACCTCCCCACTTCACCCAACCTCCCCACTCCACCCAACCTCCCCAATCCACCCAACCTCCCCACCCCACCCAACCTCCCCACTTCACTCAACCTTCCCACTTCACCCAACCTCCCCACTTCACCGAACCTCCCCACTCCATCCAACCTCCGCACTCCACCCAACGTGCGCAGTCAACCCAACCTCCCCACTTCACCCAACCTCCCCACTCCACCCAACCTCCCCACTTCACCCAACCTCCCAACTCCACCCAACCTCCCCACTTCACCCAACCTCCGCACTCCATCCAACCTCCGCACTCCACCCAACCTCCGCACTCCAACCAACTTCCGCACACCACCCAACCTCCGTACTCCACCCAACCTCCGCACTCCACCCAAATTCCGCACTCCACCAAACTTCCGCACTCCACCCAACCTCCCCACGCCACCCAACCTCCCCACTTCACCCAACCTCCCCATTCCACTATACCTCCCCACTTCACCCAACCTCCCCACTCCACCCAACCTCCCCACTTCACCCAAACTCGGCACTCCATCCAACCTCCGCACTCCAGCCAACCTCTGCACTCTAACCAACTTCCGCACTCCACCCAACCTCCGCACTTCACCCAAACTCGGCACTCCATCCAACCTCCGCACTCCAGCCAACCTCCGCACTCCAACCAACTTCCGCACTCCACCCTACTTCCGCACTCCACCCAACCTCCCCACTGCACCCAACCTCCCCACTCCACCCAACCTCCCAAAATCACCTAACCTCCTCACTCCACCCAACCTCCCCACTCCACCCAACCTCCCCACTCCACCCAAGCTCCCCATTCCACCCAACCTCCCCACTTCACCCAACCTGCCCACTTCACACAAACTCCCCACTTCACCCAACCTCCCCACTCCACCCAACCTGCCCACTCCTCCCAACCTCCGCACTCCACCCAACGTTCGCACTCAACCCAACCTCCCCACTTCACCCAACCTCCCCACTCCACCCAACCTCCCCACTTCACCCAACGTCCCCACTCCACCCAACCTCCTCACTCCACCCAACCTCCCCACTTCACCCTACCTCCCCACTTCACCCAACCTCCCCACTCCACCCAACCTCCGCACTGCACCCAACCTTCGCTCTCAACCTAACCTCCCCACTTCACCCAACCTCCCAACTCCACCCAACCTCCCCACTTCACCCAACCTCCGCACTCCATCCAACCTCCGCACTCCACACAACCTCCGCACTCCAACCAACTTCCGCACACCACCCAACCTCCGCACTCCACCCAAACTCCGCACTCCACCAAACTTCCGCACTCCACGCAACCTCCCCACTCCAACCAACCTCCCCACTCCACCCAACCTCCCCACTCCACCCAACCTCCCCACGCCACCCAACCTCCCCACTTCACCCAACCTCCCCATTCCACTATGCCTCCCCACTTCACGCAACCTCCCCACTCCACCCAACCTCCCCACTTCACCCAAACTAGGCACTCCATCCAACCTCCGCACTCTACCCAACCTCCGCACTCCACCCAACTTCCGCACTCCACCCAACTTCCGCACTCCACCCAACTTCCGCACTCCACCCAACCTCCACATTCCACCCAAACTCCGCACTCCACCAAACTTCCGCACTCCACGCAACCTCCCCACTCCAACCAACTTCCCCACTCCACCCAGCCTCCCCACTCCACCCAACCACCCCACTCCACCCAACCTCCCCACTTCACCCAACCTCCCCATTCCACTATACCTCCCCACTTCACCCAACCTCCCCACTCCACCCAACCTCCCCACTTCACCCAAACTCGGCACTCCATCCAACTTCCGCACTCCACCCAACCTCCGCACTCCACCCAACCTCCCCACTTCACCCAACCTCCCCACTCCACCCAACCTCCCCAATCCACCCAACCTCCCCACTCCACCCAACCTCCCCACTTCACTCAACCTTCCCACTTCACCCAACCTCCCCACTTCACCGAACCTCCCCACTCCATCCAACCTCCGCACTCCACCCAACGTGCGCAGTCAACCCAACCTCCCCACTTCACCCAACCTCCCCACTCCACCCAACCTCCCCACTTCACCCAACCTCCCAACTCCACCCAACCTCCCCACTTCACCCAACCTCCGCACTCCATCCAACCTCCGCACTCCACCCAACCTCCGCACTCCAACCAACTTCCGCACACCACCCAACCTCCGCACTCCACCCAACCTCCGCACTCCACCCAAATTCCGCACTCCACCAAACTTCCGCACTCCACCCAACCTCCCCACGCCACCCAACCTCCCCACTTCACCCAACCTCCCCATTCCACTATACCTCCCCACTTCACCCAACCTCCCCACTCCACCCAACCTCCCCACTTCACCCAAACTCGGCACTCCATCCAACCTCCCCACTTCACCCAACCTGCCCACTTCACACAAACTCCCCACTTCACCCAACCTCCCCACTCCACCCAACCTGCCCACTCCTCCCAACCTCCCCACTTCACCCAACCTCCCCACTTCACCCAACCTCCCCATTCCACTATACCTCCCCACTTCACCCAACCTCCCCACTCCACCCAACCTCCCCACTTCACCCAAACTCGGCACTCCATCCAACCTCCCCACTTCACCCAACCTGCCCACTTCACACAAACTCCCCACTTCACCCAACCTCCCCACTCCACCCAACCTGCCCACTCCTCCCAACCTCCCCACTTCACCCAACCTCCCCACTTCACCCAACCACCGAACTCCATCCAGCCTCCGCACTCCACCCAATCTCTGCACTCCATCCAACCTCCCCTCTTCACCCAACCTCCGCACTCCATCCAACCTCCGCACTCCACCCAACCTCCGCATTCCAACCAACTTCCGCACTCCACCCAACCTCCGCACTCCACCCAACTTCCGCACTCCACCCAACTTCCGCATTCCACCCAACTTCCGCACTCCACCCAACCTTCGCCCTCAACCCAACCTCCCCACTTCACCCAACCTCCCCACTCCACCCAACCACCCACTCCACCCAACCTCCCCACTCCACCCAACCTCCCCACTCCATCCAACCTCCCCACTCCACCCAACCTCCCCACTTCATCCAACCTCCCCACTTCACCCAACCTCCCCACTTCACCGAACCTCCCCAGTCCACCCAACCTCCGCGCTCCACCCAACCTTCGCACTCAACCCAACCTCCCCACTTCACCCAACCTCCCTACTCCACCCTACCTCCCCACTTCACCCAACCTCCCCACTCCACCCAACCTCCGCACTCCACCCAACCTTCGCACTCAACCCAACCTCCCCACTTCACCCAACCTCCCAACTCCACCCAACCTCCCCACTTCACCCAACCTCTGCACTCCATCCAACCTCCGCACTCCACCCAATCTCCGCACTCCACCCAACCTCCCCACTTCACCCAACCTCCGCACTCCATCCAACCTCCGCACTCCACCCAGCCTCCGCACTCCACCCAACTTCCGCACTCCACCCAACTTCCGCACTCCACCCAACTTCCGCACTCCACCCAAACTCCCCATTCCACCCAAACTCCGCACTCCACCAAACTTCCGCACTCCACCCAGCCTTCCCACTCCACCCAACCTCCCCACTCCACCCAACCTCCCCACTTCACCCAACCTCCCCATTCCACTATACCTCCCCACTTCACCCAACCTCCCCACTCCACCCAACCTCCCCACTTCACCCAAACTCGGCACTCCATCCAACTTCCGCACTCCACCCAACCTCCGCACTCCACCCAACCTCCCCACTTCACCCAACCTCCCCACTTCACCAAACCTCCCCACTCCACCCAACCTCCCCAAATCACCCAACCTCCCCTCTCCACCCAACATCCCCACTCAACCCAACCTCCCCACTCCACCCAACCTCCCCACTCCACCCAACCTCCCCACTTCACCCAACCTTCCCACTTCACCCAACCTCCCCACTTCACCGAACCTCCCCACTCCACCCAACCTCCGCACTCCACCCAACGTTCGCACTCAACCCAACCTCCCCACTTCACCCAACCTCCCCACTCCACCCAACCTCCCCACTTCACCCAACGTCCCCACTCCACCCAACCTCCTCACTCCACCCAACCTCCCCACTTCACCCTACCTCCCCACTTCACCCAACCTCCCCACTCCACCCAACCTCCGCACTGCACCCAACCTTCGCTCTCAACCTAACCTCCCCACTTCACCCAACCTCCCAACTCCACCCAACCTCCCCACTTCACCCAACCTCCGCACTCCATCCAACCTCCGCACTCCACACAACCTCCGCACTCCAACCAACTTCCGCACACCACCCAACCTCCGCACTCCACCCAAACTCCGCACTCCACCAAACTTCCGCACTCCACGCAACCTCCCCACTCCAACCAACCTCCCCACTCCACCCAACCTCCCCACTCCACCCAACCTCCCCACGCCACCCAACCTCCCCACTTCACCCAACCTCCCCATTCCACTATGCCTCCCCACTTCACGCAACCTCCCCACTCCACCCAACCTCCCCACTTCACCCAAACTAGGCACTCCATCCAACCTCCGCACTCTACCCAACCTCCGCACTCCACCCAACTTCCGCACTCCACCCAACTTTCGCACTCCACCCAACTTCCGCACTCCACCCAACCTCCACATTCCACCCAAACTCCGCACTCCACCAAACTTCCGCACTCCACGCAACCTCCCCACTCCAACCAACCTCCCCACTCCACCCAGCCTCCCCACTCCACCCAACCACCCCACTCCAACCAACCTCCCCACTTCACCCAACCTCCCCATTCCACTATACCTCCCCACTTCACCCAACCTCCCCACTCCACCCAACCTCCCCACTTCACCCAAACTCGGCACTCCATCCAACTTCCGCACTCCACCCAACCTCCGCACTCCACCCAACCTCCCCACTTCACCCAACCTCCCCACTCCACCCAACCTCCCCAATCCACCCAACCTCCCCACCCCACCCAACCTCCCCACTTCACTCAACCTTCCCACTTCACCCAACCTCCCCACTTCACCGAACCTCCCCACTCCATCCAACCTCCGCACTCCACCCAACGTGCGCAGTCAACCCAACCTCCCCACTTCACCCAACCTCCCCACTCCACCCAACCTCCCCACTTCACCCAACCTCCCAACTCCACCCAACCTCCCCACTTCACCCAACCTCCGCACTCCATCCAACCTCCGCACTCCACCCAACCTCCGCACTCCAACCAACTTCCGCACACCACCCAACCTCCGTACTCCACCCAACCTCCGCACTCCACCCAAATTCCGCACTCCACCAAACTTCCGCACTCCACCCAACCTCCCCACGCCACCCAACCTCCCCACTTCACCCAACCTCCCCATTCCACTATACCTCCCCACTTCACCCAACCTCCCCACTCCACCCAACCTCCGCACTTCACCCAAACTCGGCACTCCATCCAACCTCCGCACTCCAGCCAACCTCCGCACTCCAACCAACTTCCGCACTCCACCCTACTTCCGCACTCCACCCAACCTCCCCACTGCACCCAACCTCCCCACTCCACCCAACCTCCCAAAATCACCCAACCTCCTCACTCCACCCAACCTCCCCACTCCACCCAACCTCCCCACTCCACCCAAGCTCCCCATTCCACCCAACCTCCCCACTTCACCCAACCTGCCCACTTCACACAAACTCCCCACTTCACCCAACCTCCCCACTCCACCCAACCTGCCCACTCCTCCCAACCTCCCCACTTCACCCAACCTCCCCACTTCACCCAACCACCGAACTCCATCCAGCCTCCGCACTCCACCCAATCTCTGCACTCCATCCAACCTCCCCTCTTCACCCAACCTCCGCACTCCATCCAACCTCCGTACTCCACCCAACCTCCGCATTCCAACCAACTTCCGCACTCCACCCAACCTCCGCACTCCACCCAACTTCCGCACTCCACCCAACTTCCGCATTCCACCCAACCTCCGCACTCCACCCAACCTTCGCACTCCACCCAACCACCCACTCCACCCAACCTCCCCACTCCACCCAACCTCCCCACTCCATCCAACCTCCCCACTCCACCCAACCTCCCCACTTCATCCAACCTCCCCACTTCACCCAACCTCCCCACTTCACCGAACCTCCCCAGTCCACCCAACCTCCGCGCTCCACCCAACCTTCGCACTCAACCCAACCTCCCCACTTCACCCAACCTCCCTACTCCACCCAACCTCCCCACTCCACCCAACCTCCTCACTCCACCCAACCTCCCCACTTCACCCTACCTCCCCACTTCACCCAACCTCCCCACTCCACCCAACCTCCGCACTCCACCCAACCTTCGCACTCAACCCAACCTCCCCACTTCACCCAACCTCCCAACTCCACCCAACCTCCCCACTTCACCCAACCTCTGCACTCCATCCAACCTCCGCACTCCACCCAATCTCCGCACTCCACCCAACCTCCCCACTTCACCCAACCTCCGCACTCCATCCAACCTCCGCACTCCACCCAGCCTCCGCACTCCACCCAACTTCCGCACTCCACCCAACTTCCGCACTCCACCCAACTTCCGCACTCCACCCAAACTCCCCATTCCACCCAAACTCCGCACTCCACCAAACTTCCGCACTCCACCCAGCCTTCCCTCTCCACCCAACCTCCCCACTCCAACCAACCTCCCCACTTCACCCAACTTCCCCATTCCACTATACCTCCCCACTTCACCCAACCTCCCCACTCCACCCAACCTCCCCACTTCACCCAAACTCGGCACCCCATCCAACTTCCGCACTCCACCCAACCTCCGCACTCCACCCAACCTCCCCACTTCACCCAACCTCCCCACTTCACCAAACCTCCCCACTCCACCCAACCTCCCCAAATCACCCAACCTCCCCTCTCCACCCAACATCCCCACTCAACCCAACCTCCCCACTCCACCCAACCTCCCCACTCCACCCAACCTCCCCACTTCACCCAACCTTCCCACTTCACCCAACCTCCCCACTTCACCGAACCTCCCCACTCCACCCAACCTCCGCACTCCACCCAACGTTCGCACTCAACCCAACCTCCCCACTTCACCCAACCTCCCCACTCCACCCAACCTCCCCACTTCACCCAACATCCCCACTCCACCCAACCTCCTCACTCCACCCAACCTCCCCACTTCACCCTACCTCCCCACTTCACCCAACCTCCCCACTCCACCCAACGTCAGCACTGCACCCAACCTTCGCTCTCAACCTAACCTCCCCACTTCACCCAACCTCCCAACTCCACCCAACCTCCCCACTTCACCCAACCTCCGCACTCCATCCAACCTCCGCACTCCACACAACCTCCGCACTCCAACCAACTTCCGCACACCACCCAACCTCCGCACTCCACCCAACTTCTGCTCTCCACCCAACTTCCGCACTCTACCCCCAACCTCCGCACTCCACCCAAAC
Organism: Oasisia sp. SBJ-2009; assembly: GCA_964017155.1. Classification (NCBI taxonomy): domain Eukaryota; kingdom Metazoa; phylum Annelida; class Polychaeta; order Sabellida; family Siboglinidae; genus Oasisia; species Oasisia sp. SBJ-2009. The sequence goes on from OZ024859.1 coordinate 29,649,505, forward strand.
TCCGCACTCCACCAAACTTCCGCACTCCACGCAACCTCCCCACTCCAACCAACCTCCCCACTCCACCCAACCTCCCCACGCCACCCAACCTCCCCACTTCACCCAACCTCCCAATTCCACTATGCCTCCCCACTTCACGCAACCTCCCCACTCCACCCAACCTCCCCACTTCACCCAAACTAGGCACTCCATCCAACCTCCGCACTCTACCCAACCTCCGCACTCCACCCAACTTCCGCACTCCACCCAAATTCAGCACTCCACCCAACTTCCGCACTCCACCCAACCTCCACATTCCACCCAAACTCCGCACTCCACCAAACTTCCGCCCTCCACGCAACCTCCCCACTCCAACCAACCTCCCCACTCCACCCAGCCTCCCCACTCCACCCAACCACCCCACTCCACCCAACATCCCCACTCCACCCAACCTCCCCAATCCACCCAACCTCCCCACTCCACCCAACATCCCCACTCCACCCAACCTCCCCAATCCACCCAACCTCCCCATTCCACTATACCTCCACACTTCACCCAACCTCCCCACTCCACCCAACCTCCCCACTTCACCCAAACTCGGCACTCCATCCAACTTCCGCACTCCACCCAACCTCCGCACTCCACCCAACCTCCCCACTTCACCCAACCTCCCCACTTCACCAAACCTCCCCACTCCACCCAACCTCCCCAAATCACCCAACCTCCCCTCTCCACCCAACATCCCCACTCCACCCAACCTCCCCAATCCACCCAACCTCCCCACTCCACCCAACCTCCCCACTTCACTCAACCTTCCCACTTCACCCAACCTCCCCACTTCACCGAACCTCCCCACTCCATCCAACCTCCGCACTCCACCCAACGTGCGCAGTCAACCCAACCTCCCCACTTCACCCAACCTCCCCACTCCACCCAACCTCCCCACTTCACCCAACCTCCCCACTCCACCCAACCTCCTCACTCCACCCAACCTCCCCACTTCACCCTACCTCCCCACTTCACCCAACCTCCCCACTCCACCCAACCTTCGCACTGCACCCAACCTTCGCTCTCAACCTAACCTCCCCACTTCACCCAACCTCCCAACTCCACCCAACCTCCCCACTTCACCCAACCTCCCCATTCCACTATACCTCCCCACTTCACCCAACCTCCCCACTCCACCCAACCTCCCCACTTCACCCAAACTCGGCACTCCATCCAACCTCCGCACTCCAGCCAACCTCTGCACTCTAACCAACTTCCGCACTCCACCCAACCTCCGCACTTCACCCAAACTCGGCACTCCATCCAACCTCCGCACTCCAGCCAACCTCCGCACTCCAACCAACTTCCGCACTCCACCCTACTTCCGCACTCCACCCAACCTCCCCACTGCACCCAACCTCCCCACTCCACCCAACCTCCCAAAATCACCCAACCTCCTCACTCCACCCAACCTCCCCACTCCACCCAACCTCCCCACTCCACCCAAGCTCCCCATTCCACCCAACCTCCCCACTTCACCCAACCTGCCCACTTCACACAAACTCCCCACTTCACCCAACCTCCCCACTCCACTCAACCTGCCCACTCCTCCCAACCTCCCCACTTCACCCAACCTCCCCACTTCACCCAACCACCGAACTCCATCCAGCCTCCGCACTCCACCCAATCTCTGCACTCCATCCAACCTCCCCTCTTCACCCAACCTCCGCACTCCATCCAACCTCCGCACTCCACCCAACCTCCGCATTCCAACCAACTTCCGCACTCCACCCAACCTCCGCACTCCACCCAACTTCCGCACTCCACCCAACTTCCGCACTCCACCAAACTTCCGCACTCCACGCAACCTCCCCACTCCAACCAACCTCCCCACTCCACCCAGCCTCCCCACTCCACCCAACCACCCCACTCCACCCAACCTCCCCACTTCACCCAACCTCCCCACTCCACCCAACCTCCCCACTTCACCCAACCTCCCAACTCCACCCAACCTCCCCACTTCACCCAACCTCCGCACTCCATCCAACCTCCGCACTCCACCCAACCTCCGCACTCCAACCAACTTCCGCACACCACCCAACCTCCGCACTCCACCCAACCTCCGCACTCCACCCAAATTCCGCACTCCACCAAACTTCCGCACTCCACCCAACCTCCCCACGCCACCCAACCTCCCCACTTCACCCAACCTCCCCATTCCACTATACCTCCCCACTTCACCCAACCTCCCCACTCCACCCAACCTCCCCACTTCACCCAAACTCGGCACTCCATCCAACCTCCCCACTTCACCCAACCTGCCCACTTCACACAAACTCCCCACTTCACCCAACCTCCCCACTCCACCCAACCTGCCCACTCCTCCCAACCTCCCCACTTCACCCAACCTCCCCACTTCACCCAACCTCCCCATTCCACTATACCTCCCCACTTCACCCAACCTCCCCACTCCACCCAACCTCCCCACTTCACCCAAACTCGGCACTCCATCCAACCTCCCCACTTCACCCAACCTGCCCACTTCACACAAACTCCCCACTTCACCCAACCTCCCCACTCCACCCAACCTGCCCACTCCTCCCAACCTCCCCACTTCACCCAACCTCCCCACTTCACCCAACCACCGAACTCCATCCAGCCTCCGCACTCCACCCAATCTCTGCACTCCATCCAACCTCCCCTCTTCACCCAACCTCCGCACTCCATCCAACCTCCGCACTCCACCCAACCTCCGCATTCCAACCAACTTCCGCACTCCACCCAACCTCCGCACTCCACCCAACTTCCGCACTCCACCCAACTTCCGCATTCCACCCAACTTCCGCACTCCACCCAACCTTCGCCCTCAACCCAACCTCCCCACTTCACCCAACCTCCCCACTCCACCCAACCACCCACTCCACCCAACCTCCCCACTCCACCCAACCTCCCCACTCCATCCAACCTCCCCACTCCACCCAACCTCCCCACTTCATCCAACCTCCCCACTTCACCCAACCTCCCCACTTCACCGAACCTCCCCAGTCCACCCAACCTCCGCGCTCCACCCAACCTTCGCACTCAACCCAACCTCCCCACTTCACCCAACCTCCCTACTCCACCCTACCTCCCCACTTCACCCAACCTCCCCACTCCACCCAACCTCCGCACTCCACCCAACCTTCGCACTCAACCCAACCTCCCCACTTCACCCAACCTCCCAACTCCACCCAACCTCCCCACTTCACCCAACCTCTGCACTCCATCCAACCTCCGCACTCCACCCAATCTCCGCACTCCACCCAACCTCCCCACTTCACCCAACCTCCGCACTCCATCCAACCTCCGCACTCCACCCAGCCTCCGCACTCCACCCAACTTCCGCACTCCACCCAACTTCCGCACTCCACCCAACTTCCGCACTCCACCCAAACTCCCCATTCCACCCAAACTCCGCACTCCACCAAACTTCCGCACTCCACCCAGCCTTCCCACTCCACCCAACCTCCCCACTCCACCCAACCTCCCCACTTCACCCAACCTCCCCATTCCACTATACCTCCCCACTTCACCCAACCTCCCCACTCCACCCAACCTCCCCACTTCACCCAAACTCGGCACTCCATCCAACTTCCGCACTCCACCCAACCTCCGCACTCCACCCAACCTCCCCACTTCACCCAACCTCCCCACTTCACCAAACCTCCCCACTCCACCCAACCTCCCCAAATCACCCAACCTCCCCTCTCCACCCAACATCCCCACTCAACCCAACCTCCCCACTCCACCCAACCTCCCCACTCCACCCAACCTCCCCACTTCACCCAACCTTCCCACTTCACCCAACCTCCCCACTTCACCGAACCTCCCCACTCCACCCAACCTCCGCACTCCACCCAACGTTCGCACTCAACCCAACCTCCCCACTTCACCCAACCTCCCCACTCCACCCAACCTCCCCACTTCACCCAACGTCCCCACTCCACCCAACCTCCTCACTCCACCCAACCTCCCCACTTCACCCTACCTCCCCACTTCACCCAACCTCCCCACTCCACCCAACCTCCGCACTGCACCCAACCTTCGCTCTCAACCTAACCTCCCCACTTCACCCAACCTCCCAACTCCACCCAACCTCCCCACTTCACCCAACCTCCGCACTCCATCCAACCTCCGCACTCCACACAACCTCCGCACTCCAACCAACTTCCGCACACCACCCAACCTCCGCACTCCACCCAAACTCCGCACTCCACCAAACTTCCGCACTCCACGCAACCTCCCCACTCCAACCAACCTCCCCACTCCACCCAACCTCCCCACTCCACCCAACCTCCCCACGCCACCCAACCTCCCCACTTCACCCAACCTCCCCATTCCACTATGCCTCCCCACTTCACGCAACCTCCCCACTCCACCCAACCTCCCCACTTCACCCAAACTAGGCACTCCATCCAACCTCCGCACTCTACCCAACCTCCGCACTCCACCCAACTTCCGCACTCCACCCAACTTCCGCACTCCACCCAACTTCCGCACTCCACCCAACCTCCACATTCCACCCAAACTCCGCACTCCACCAAACTTCCGCACTCCACGCAACCTCCCCACTCCAACCAACCTCCCCACTCCACCCAGCCTCCCCACTCCACCCAACCACCCCACTCCAACCAACCTCCCCACTTCACCCAACCTCCCCATTCCACTATACCTCCCCACTTCACCCAACCTCCCCACTCCACCCAACCTCCCCACTTCACCCAAACTCGGCACTCCATCCAACTTCCGCACTCCACCCAACCTCCGCACTCCACCCAACCTCCCCACTTCACCCAACCTCCCCACTCCACCCAACCTCCCCAATCCACCCAACCTCCCCACCCCACCCAACCTCCCCACTTCACTCAACCTTCCCACTTCACCCAACCTCCCCACTTCACCGAACCTCCCCACTCCATCCAACCTCCGCACTCCACCCAACGTGCGCAGTCAACCCAACCTCCCCACTTCACCCAACCTCCCCACTCCACCCAACCTCCCCACTTCACCCAACCTCCCAACTCCACCCAACCTCCCCACTTCACCCAACCTCCGCACTCCATCCAACCTCCGCACTCCACCCAACCTCCGCACTCCAACCAACTTCCGCACACCACCCAACCTCCGTACTCCACCCAACCTCCGCACTCCACCCAAATTCCGCACTCCACCAAACTTCCGCACTCCACCCAACCTCCCCACGCCACCCAACCTCCCCACTTCACCCAACCTCCCCATTCCACTATACCTCCCCACTTCACCCAACCTCCCCACTCCACCCAACCTCCGCACTTCACCCAAACTCGGCACTCCATCCAACCTCCGCACTCCAGCCAACCTCCGCACTCCAACCAACTTCCGCACTCCACCCTACTTCCGCACTCCACCCAACCTCCCCACTGCACCCAACCTCCCCACTCCACCCAACCTCCCAAAATCACCCAACCTCCTCACTCCACCCAACCTCCCCACTCCACCCAACCTCCCCACTCCACCCAAGCTCCCCATTCCACCCAACCTCCCCACTTCACCCAACCTGCCCACTTCACACAAACTCCCCACTTCACCCAACCTCCCCACTCCACCCAACCTGCCCACTCCTCCCAACCTCCCCACTTCACCCAACCTCCCCACTTCACCCAACCACCGAACTCCATCCAGCCTCCGCACTCCACCCAATCTCTGCACTCCATCCAACCTCCCCTCTTCACCCAACCTCCGCACTCCATCCAACCTCCGTACTCCACCCAACCTCCGCATTCCAACCAACTTCCGCACTCCACCCAACCTCCGCACTCCACCCAACTTCCGCACTCCACCCAACTTCCGCATTCCACCCAACCTCCGCACTCCACCCAACCTTCGCACTCCACCCAACCACCCACTCCACCCAACCTCCCCACTCCACCCAACCTCCCCACTCCATCCAACCTCCCCACTCCACCCAACCTCCCCACTTCATCCAACCTCCCCACTTCACCCAACCTCCCCACTTCACCGAACCTCCCCAGTCCACCCAACCTCCGCGCTCCACCCAACCTTCGCACTCAACCCAACCTCCCCACTTCACCCAACCTCCCTACTCCACCCAACCTCCCCACTCCACCCAACCTCCTCACTCCACCCAACCTCCCCACTTCACCCTACCTCCCCACTTCACCCAACCTCCCCACTCCACCCAACCTCCGCACTCCACCCAACCTTCGCACTCAACCCAACCTCCCCACTTCACCCAACCTCCCAACTCCACCCAACCTCCCCACTTCACCCAACCTCTGCACTCCATCCAACCTCCGCACTCCACCCAATCTCCGCACTCCACCCAACCTCCCCACTTCACCCAACCTCCGCACTCCATCCAACCTCCGCACTCCACCCAGCCTCCGCACTCCACCCAACTTCCGCACTCCACCCAACTTCCGCACTCCACCCAACTTCCGCACTCCACCCAAACTCCCCATTCCACCCAAACTCCGCACTCCACCAAACTTCCGCACTCCACCCAGCCTTCCCTCTCCACCCAACCTCCCCACTCCAACCAACCTCCCCACTTCACCCAACTTCCCCATTCCACTATACCTCCCCACTTCACCCAACCTCCCCACTCCACCCAACCTCCCCACTTCACCCAAACTCGGCACCCCATCCAACTTCCGCACTCCACCCAACCTCCGCACTCCACCCAACCTCCCCACTTCACCCAACCTCCCCACTTCACCAAACCTCCCCACTCCACCCAACCTCCCCAAATCACCCAACCTCCCCTCTCCACCCAACATCCCCACTCAACCCAACCTCCCCACTCCACCCAACCTCCCCACTCCACCCAACCTCCCCACTTCACCCAACCTTCCCACTTCACCCAACCTCCCCACTTCACCGAACCTCCCCACTCCACCCAACCTCCGCACTCCACCCAACGTTCGCACTCAACCCAACCTCCCCACTTCACCCAACCTCCCCACTCCACCCAACCTCCCCACTTCACCCAACATCCCCACTCCACCCAACCTCCTCACTCCACCCAACCTCCCCACTTCACCCTACCTCCCCACTTCACCCAACCTCCCCACTCCACCCAACGTCAGCACTGCACCCAACCTTCGCTCTCAACCTAACCTCCCCACTTCACCCAACCTCCCAACTCCACCCAACCTCCCCACTTCACCCAACCTCCGCACTCCATCCAACCTCCGCACTCCACACAACCTCCGCACTCCAACCAACTTCCGCACACCACCCAACCTCCGCACTCCACCCAACTTCCGCTCTCCACCCAACTTCCGCACTCTACCCCCAACCTCCGCACTCCACCCAAACTCCGCACTCCACCAAACTTCCGCACTCCACGCAACCTCCCCACTCCAACCAACCTCCCCACTCCACCCAACCTCCCCACGCCACCCAACCTCCCCACTTCACCCAACCTCCCAATTCCACTATGCCTCCCCACTTCACGCAACCTCCCCACTCCACCCAACCTCCCCACTTCACCCAAACTAGGCACTCCATCCAACCTCCGCACTCTACCCAACCTCCGCACTCCACCCAACTTCCGCACTCCACCCAAATTCAGCACTCCACCCAACTTCCGCACTCCACCCAACCTCCACATTCCACCCAAACTCCGCACTCCACCAAACTTCCGCCCTCCACGCAACCTCCCCACTCCAACCAACCTCCCCACTCCACCCAGCCTCCCCACTCCACCCAACCACCCCACTCCACCCAACATCCCCACTCCACCCAACCTCCCCAATCCACCCAACCTCCCCACTCCACCCAACATCCCCACTCCACCCAACCTCCCCAATCCACCCAACCTCCCCATTCCACTATACCTCCACACTTCACCCAACCTCCCCACTCCACCCAACCTCCCCACTTCACCCAAACTCGGCACTCCATCCAACTTCCGCACTCCACCCAACCTCCGCACTCCACCCAACCTCCCCACTTCACCCAACCTCCCCACTTCACCAAACCTCCCCACTCCACCCAACCTCCCCAAATCACCCAACCTCCCCTCTCCACCCAACATCCCCACTCCACCCAACCTCCCCAATCCACCCAACCTCCCCACTCCACCCAACCTCCCCACTTCACTCAACCTTCCCACTTCACCCAACCTCCCCACTTCACCGAACCTCCCCACTCCATCCAACCTCCGCACTCCACCCAACGTGCGCAGTCAACCCAACCTCCCCACTTCACCCAACCTCCCCACTCCACCCAACCTCCCCACTTCACCCAACCTCCCCACTCCACCCAACCTCCTCACTCCACCCAACCTCCCCACTTCACCCTACCTCCCCACTTCACCCAACCTCCCCACTCCACCCAACCTTCGCACTGCACCCAACCTTCGCTCTCAACCTAACCTCCCCACTTCACCCAACCTCCCAACTCCACCCAACCTCCCCACTTCACCCAACCTCCCCATTCCACTATACCTCCCCACTTCACCCAACCTCCCCACTCCACCCAACCTCCCCACTTCACCCAAACTCGGCACTCCATCCAACCTCCGCACTCCAGCCAACCTCTGCACTCTAACCAACTTCCGCACTCCACCCAACCTCCGCACTTCACCCAAACTCGGCACTCCATCCAACCTCCGCACTCCAGCCAACCTCCGCACTCCAACCAACTTCCGCACTCCACCCTACTTCCGCACTCCACCCAACCTCCCCACTGCACCCAACCTCCCCACTCCACCCAACCTCCCAAAATCACCCAACCTCCTCACTCCACCCAACCTCCCCACTCCACCCAACCTCCCCACTCCACCCAAGCTCCCCATTCCACCCAACCTCCCCACTTCACCCAACCTGCCCACTTCACACAAACTCCCCACTTCACCCAACCTCCCCACTCCACCCAACCTGCCCACTCCTCCCAACCTCCCCACTTCACCCAACCTCCCCACTTCACCCAACCACCGAACTCCATCCAGCCTCCGCACTCCACCCAATCTCTGCACTCCATCCAACCTCCCCTCTTCACCCAACCTCCGCACTCCATCCAACCTCCGCACTCCACCCAACCTCCGCATTCCAACCAACTTCCGCACTCCACCCAACCTCCGCACTCCACCCAACTTCCGCACTCCACCCAACTTCCGCACTCCACCAAACTTCCGCACTCCACGCAACCTCCCCACTCCAACCAACCTCCCCACTCCACCCAGCCTCCCCACTCCACCCAACCACCCCACTCCACCCAACCTCCCCACTTCACCCAACCTCCCCATTCCACTATACCTCCCCACTTCACCCAACCTCCCCACTCCACCCAACCTCCCCACTTCACCCAAACTCGGCACTCCATCCAACTTCCGCACTCCACCCAACCTCCGCAATCCACCCAACCTCCCCACTTCACCCAACCTCCCCACTTCACCAAACCTCCCCACTCCACCCAACCTCCCCAAATCACCCAACCTCCCCTCTCCACCCAACATCCCCACTCCACCCAACCTCCCCAATCCACCCAACCTCCCCACTTCACCCAACCTCCCCACTCCACCCAACCTCCTCACTCCACCCAACCTCCCCACTTCACCCTACCTCCCCTCTTCACCCAACCTCCCCACTCCACCCAACCTTCGCACTGCACCCAACCTTCGCTCTCAACCTAACCTCCCCACTTCACCCAACCTCCCAACTCCACCCAACCTCCCCACTTCACCCAATCTCCGCACTCCATCCAACCTCCGCACTCCACCCAACCTCCGCACTCCATCCAACCTCCGCACTCCACCCAACGTGCGCATTCAACCCAACCTCCCCACTTCACCCAACCTCCCCACTCCACCCAACCTCCCCACTTCACCCAACCTCCCCACTCCACCCAACCTCCTCACTCCACCCAACCTCCCCACTTCACCCTACCTCCCCACTTCACCCAACCTCCCCACTCCACCCAACCTTCGCACTGCACCCAACCTTCGCTCTCAACCTAACCTCCCCACTTCACCCAACCTCCCAACTCCACCCAACCTCCCCACTTCACCCAATCTCCGCACTCCATCCAACCTCCGCACTCCACCCAACCTCCGCACTCCAACCAACTTCCGCACACCACCCAACCACCGCACTCCACTCAACTTCCGCACTCCACCCAACTTCCGCACTCCACCCAACCTCCGCACTCCACCCAAATTCCGCACTCCACCAAACTTCCGCACTCCACCCAACCTCCCCACGCCACCCAACCTCCCCACTTCACCCAACCTCCCCATTCCACTATACCTCCCCACTTCACCCAACCTCCCCACTCCACCCAACCTCCCCACTTCACCCAAACTCGGCACTCCATCCAACCTCCGCACTCCAGCCAACCTCTCCACTCTAACCAACTTCCGCACTCCACCCAACCTCCGCACTTCACCCAAACTCGGCACTCCATCCAACCTCCGCACTCCAGCCAACCTCCGCACTCCAACCAACTTCCGCACTCCACCCTACTTCCGCACTCCACCCAACCTCCCCACTGCACCCAACCTCCCCACTCCACCCAACCTCCCAAAATCACCCAACCTCCTCACTCCACCCAACCTCCCCACTCCACCCAACCTCCCCACTCCACCCAAGCTCCCCATTCCACCCAACCTCCCCACTTCACCCAACCTGCCCACTTCACACAAACTCCCCACTTCACCCAACCTCCCCACTCCACCCAACCTGCCCACTCCTCCCAACCTCCCCACTTCACCCAACCTCCCCACTTCACCCAACCACCGAACTCCATCCATCCTCCGCACTCCACCCAATCTCTGCACTCCATCCAACCTCCCCTCTTCACCCAACCTCCGCACTCCATCCAACCTCCGCACTCCACCCAACCTCCGCATTCCAACCAACTTCCGCACTCCACCCAACCTCCGCACTCCACCCAACTTCCGCACTCCACCCAACTTCCGCATTCCACCCAACTTCCGCACTCCACCCAACCTTCGCCCTCAACCCAACCTCCCCACTTCACCCAACCTCCCCACTCCACCCAACCACCCACTCCACCCAACCTCCCCACTCCACCCAACCTCCCCACTCCACCCAACCTCCCCACTTCACCCAACCTCCGCACTCCATCCAACCTCCGCACTCCACCCAGCCTCCGCACTCCACCCAACTTCCGCACTCCACCCAACTTCCGCATTCCACCCAACTTCCGCACTCCACCCAAACTCCCCATTCCACCCAAACTCCGCACTCCACCAAACTTCCGCACTCCACCCAGCCTTCCCTCTCCACCCAACCTCCCCACTCCACCCAACCTCCCCACTTCACCCAACTTCCCCATTCCACTATACCTCCCCACTTCACCCAACCTCCCCACTCCACCCAACCTCCCCACTTCACCCAAACTCGGCACCCCATCCAACTTCCGCACTCCACCCAACCTCCGCACTCCACCCAACCTCCCCACTTCACCAAACCTCCCCACTCCACCCAACCTCCCCAAATCACCCAACCTCCCCTCTCCACCCAACATCCCCACTCAACCCAACCTCCCCACTCCACCCAACCTCCCCACTCCACCCAACCTCCCCACTTCACCCAACCTTCCCACTTCACCCAACCTCCCCACTTCACCGAACCTCCCCACTCCACCCAACCTCCGCACTCCACCCAACGTTCGCACTCAACCCAACCTCCCCACTTCACCCAACCTCCCCACTCCACCCAACCTCCCCACTTCACCCAACATCCCCACTCCACCCAACCTCCTCACTCCACCCAACCTCCCCACTTCACCCTACCTCCCCACTTCACCCAACCTCCCCACTCCACCCAACCTCAGCACTGCACCCAACCTTCGCTCTCAACCTAACCTCCCCACTTCACCCAACCTCCCAACTCCACCCAACCTCCCCACTTCACCCAACCTCCGCACTCCATCCAACCTCCGCACTCCACACAACCTCCGCACTCCAACCAACTTCCGCACACCACCCAACCTCCGCACTCCACCCAACTTCCGCTCTCCACCCAACTTCCGCACTCTACCCCCAACCTCCGCACTCCACCCAAACTCCGCACTCCACCAAACTTCCGCACTCCACGCAACCTCCCCACTCCAACCAACCTCCCCACTCCACCCAACCTCCCCACGCCACCCAACCTCCCCACTTCACCCAACCTCCCAATTCCACTATGCCTCCCCACTTCACGCAACCTCCCCACTCCACCCAACCTCCCCACTTTACCCAAACTAGGCACTCCATCCAACCTCCGCACTCTACCCAACCTCCGCACTCCACCCAACTTCCGCACTCCACCCAAATTCAGCACTCCACCCAACTTCCGCACTCCACCCAACCTCCACATTCCACCCAAACTCCGCACTCCACCAAACTTCCGCACTCCACGCAACCTCCCCACTCCAACCAACCTCCCCACTCCACCCAGCCTCCCCACTCCACCCAACCACCCCACTCCACCCAACCTCCCCACTTCACCCAACCTCCCCATTCCACTATACCTCCACACTTCACCCAACCTCCCCACTCCACCCAACCTCCCCACTTCACCCAAACTCGGCACTCCATCCAACTTCCGCACTCCACCCAACCTCCGCACTCCACCCAACCTCCCCACTTCACCCAACCTCCCCACTCCACCCAACCTCCCCAAATCACCCAACCTCCCCTCTCCACCCAACATCCCCACTCCACCCAACCTCCCCAATCCACCCAACCTCCCCACTCCACCCAACCTCCCCACTTCACTCAACCTTCCCACTTCACCCAACCTCCCCACTTCACCGAACCTCCCCACTCCATCCAACCTCCGCACTCCACCCAACGTGCGCAGTCAACCCAACCTCCCCACTTCACCCAACCTCCCCACTCCACCCAACCTCCCCACTTCACCCAACCTCCCCACTCCACCCAACCTCCTCACTCCACCCAACCTCCCCACTTCACCCTACCTCCCCACTTCACCCAACCTCCCCACTCCACCCAACCTTCGCACTGCACCCAACCTTCGCTCTCAACCTAACCTCCCCACTTCACCCAACCTCCCAACTCCACCCAACCTCCCCACTTCACCCAACCTCCCCATTCCACTATACCTCCCCACTTCACCCAACCTCCCCACTCCACCCAACCTCCCCACTTCACCCAAACTCGGCACTCCATCCAACCTCCGCACTCCAGCCAACCTCTGCACTCTAACCAACTTCCGCACTCCACCCAACCTCCGCACTTCACCCAAACTCGGCACTCCATCCAACCTCCGCACTCCAGCCAACCTCCGCACTCCAACCAACTTCCGCACTCCACCCTACTTCCGCACTCCACCCAACCTCCCCACTGCACCCAACCTCCCCACTCCACCCAACCTCCCAAAATCACCCAACCTCCTCACTCCACCCAACCTCCCCACTCCACCCAACCTCCCCACTCCACCCAAGCTCCCCATTCCACCCAACCTCCCCACTTCACCCAACCTGCCCACTTCACACAAACTCCCCACTTCACCCAACCTCCCCACTCCACCCAACCTGCCCACTCCTCCCAACCTCCCCACTTCACCCAACCTCCCCACTTCACCCAACCACCGAACTCCATCCAGCCTCCGCACTCCACCCAATCTCTGCACTCCATCCAACCTCCCCTCTTCACCCAACCTCCGCACTCCATCCAACCTCCGCACTCCACCCAACCTCCGCATTCCAACCAACTTCCGCACTCCACCCAACCTCCGCACTCCACCCAACTTCCGCACTCCACCCAACTTCCGCACTCCACCAAACTTCCGCACTCCACGCAACCTCCCCACTCCAACCAACCTCCCCACTCCACCCAGCCTCCCCACTCCACCCAACCACCCCACTCCACCCAACCTCCCCACTTCACCCAACCTCCCCATTCCACTATACCTCCGCACTTCACCCAACCTCCCCACTCCACCCAACCTCCCCACTTCACCCAAACTCGGCACTCCATCCAACTTCCGCACTCCCGCCAACCTCCGCACTCCACCCAACCTCCCCACTTCACCCAACCTCCCCACTTCACCAAACCTCCCCACTCCACCCAACCTCCCCAAATCACCCAACCTCCCCTCTCCACCCAACATCCCCACTCCACCCAACCTCCCCAATCCACCCAACCTCCCCACTCCACCCAACCTCCCCACTTCACTCAACCTTCCCACTTCACCCAACCTCCCCACTTCACCGAACCTCCCCACTCCATCCAACCTCCGCACTCCACCCAACGTGCGCATTCAACCCAACCTCCCCACTTCACCCAACCTCCCCACTCCACCCAACCTCCCCACTTCACCCAACCTCCCCACTCCACCCAACCTCCTCACTCCACCCAACCTCCCCACTTCACCCTACCTCCCCACTTCACCCAACCTCCCCACTCCACCCAACCTTCGCACTGCACCCAACCTTCGCTCTCAACCTAACCTCCCCACTTCACCCAACCTCCCAACTCCACCCAACCTCCCCACTTCACCCAATCTCCGCACTCCATCCAACCTCCGCACTCCACCCAACCTCCGCACTCCAACCAACTTCCGCACACCACCCAACCTCCGCACTCCACTCAACTTCCGCACTCCACCCAACTTCCGCACTCCACCCAACCTCCGCACTCCACCCAAATTCCGCACTCCACCAAACTTCCGCACTCCACCCAACCTCCCCACGCCACCCAACCTCCCACTTCACCCAACCTCCCCATTCCACTATACCTCCCCACTTCACCCAACCTCCCCACTCCACCCAACCTCCCCACTTCACCCAAACTCGGCACTCCATCCAACCTCCGCACTCCAGCCAACCTCTGCACTCTAACCAACTTCCGCACTCCACCCAACCTCCGCACTTCACCCAAACTCGGCACTCCATCCAACCTCCGCACTCCAGCCAACCTCCGCACTCCAACCAACTTCCGCACTCCACCCTACTTCCGCACTCCACCCAACCTCCCCACTGCACCCAACCTCCCCACTCCACCCAACCTCCCAAAATCACCCAACCTCCTCACTCCACCCAACCTCCCCACTCCACCCAACCTCCCCACTCCACCCAAGCTCCCCATTCCACCCAACCTCCCCACTTCACCCAACCTGCCCACTTCACACAAACTCCCCACTTCACCCAACCTCCCCACTCCACCCAACCTGCCCACTCCTCCCAACCTCCCCACTTCACCCAACCTCCCCACTTCACCCAACCACCGAACTCCATCCATCCTCCGCACTCCACCCAATCTCTGCACTCCATCCAACCTCCCCTCTTCACCCAACCTCCGCACTCCATCCAACCTCCGCACTCCACCCAACCTCCGCATTCCAACCAACTTCCGCACTCCACCCAACCTCCGCACTCCACCCAACTTCCGCACTCCACCCAACTTCCGCATTCCACCCAACTTCCGCACTCCACCCAACCTTCGCCCTCAACCCAACCTCCCCACTTCACCCAACCTCCCCACTCCACCCAACCACCCACTCCACCCAACCTCCCCACTCCACCCAACCTCCCCACTCCACCCAACCTCCCCACTTCACCCAACCTCCGCACTCCATCCAACCTCCGCACTCCACCCAGCCTCCGCACTCCACCCAACTTCCGCACTCCACCCAACTTCCGCACTCCACCCAACTTCCGCACTCCACCCAAACTCCCCATTCCACCCAAACTCCGCACTCCACCAAACTTCCGCACTCCACCCAGCCTTCCCTCTCCACCCAACCTCCCCACTCCACCCAACCTCCCCACTTCACCCAACTTCCCCATTCCACTATACCTCCCCACTTCACCCAACCTCCCCACTCCACCCAACCTCCCCACTTCACCCAAACTCGGCACCCCATCCAACTTCCGCACTCCACCCAACCTCCGCACTCCACCCAACCTCCCCACTTCACCCAACCTCCCCACTTCACCAAACCTCCCCACTCCACCCAACCTCCCCAAATCACCCAACCTCCCCTCTCCACCCAACATCCCCACTCAACCCAACCTCCCCACTCCACCCAACCTCCCCACTCCACCCAACCTCCCCACTTCACCCAACCTTCCCACTTCACCCAACCTCCCCACTTCACCGAACCTCCCCACTCCACCCAACCTCCGCACTCCACCCAACGTTCGCACTCAACCCAACCTCCCCACTTCACCCAACCTCCCCACTCCACCCAACCTCCCCACTTCACCCAACATCCCCACTCCACCCAACCTCCTCACTCCACCCAACCTCCCCACTTCACCCTACCTCCCCACTTCACCCAACCTCCCCACTCCACCCAACCTCAGCACTGCACCCAACCTTCGCTCTCAACCTAACCTCCCCACTTCACCCAACCTCCCAACTCCACCCAACCTCCCCACTTCACCCAACCTCCGCACTCCATCCAACCTCCGCACTCCACACAACCTCCGCACTCCAACCAACTTCCGCACACCACCCAACCTCCGCACTCCACCCAACTTCCGCTCTCCACCCAACTTCCGCACTCTACCCCCAACCTCCGCACTCCACCCAAACTCCGCACTCCACCAAACTTCCGCACTCCACGCAACCTCCCCACTCCAACCAACCTCCCCACTCCACCCAACCTCCCCACGCCACCCAACCTCCCCACTTCACCCAACCTCCCAATTCCACTATGCCTCCCCACTTCACGCAACCTCCCCACTCCACCCAACCTCCCCACTTCACCCAAACTAGGCACTCCATCCAACCTCCGCACTCTACCCAACCTCCGCACTCCACCCAACTTCCGCACTCCACCCAAATTCAGCACTCCACCCAACTTCCGCACTCCACCCAACCTCCACATTCCACCCAAACTCCGCACTCCACCAAACTTCCGCACTCCACGCAACCTCCCCACTCCAACCAACCTCCCCACTCCACCCAGCCTCCCCACTCCACCCAACCACCCCACTCCACCCAACCTCCCCACTTCACCCAACCTCCCCATTCCACTATACCTCCACACTTCACCCAACCTCCCCACTCCACCCAACCTCCCCACTTCACCCAAACTCGGCACTCCATCCAACTTCCGCACTCCACCCAACCTCCGCACTCCACCCAACCTCCCCACTTCACCCAACCTCCCCACTCCACCCAACCTCCCCAAATCACCCAACCTCCCCTCTCCACCCAACATCCCCACTCCACCCAACCTCCCCAATCCACCCAACCTCCCCACTCCACCCAACCTCCCCACTTCACTCAACCTTCCCACTTCACCCAACCTCCCCACTTCACCGAACCTCCCCACTCCATCCAACCTCCGCACTCCACCCAACGTGCGCAGTCAACCCAACCTCCCCACTTCACCCAACCTCCCCACTCCACCCAACCTCCCCACTTCACCCAACCTCCCCACTCCACCCAACCTCCTCACTCCACCCAACCTCCCCACTTCACCCTACCTCCCCACTTCACCCAACCTCCCCACTCCACCCAACCTTCGCACTGCACCCAACCTTCGCTCTCAACCTAACCTCCCCACTTCACCCAACCTCCCAACTCCACCCAACCTCCCCACTTCACCCAACCTCCCCATTCCACTATACCTCCCCACTTCACCCAACCTCCCCACTCCACCCAACCTCCCCACTTCACCCAAACTCGGCACTCCATCCAACCTCCGCACTCCAGCCAACCTCTGCACTCTAACCAACTTCCGCACTCCACCCAACCTCCGCACTTCACCCAAACTCGGCACTCCATCCAACCTCCGCACTCCAGCCAACCTCCGCACTCCAACCAACTTCCGCACTCCACCCTACTTCCGCACTCCACCCAACCTCCCCACTGCACCCAACCTCCCCACTCCACCCAACCTCCCAAAATCACCCAACCTCCTCACTCCACCCAACCTCCCCACTCCACCCAACCTCCCCACTCCACCCAAGCTCCCCATTCCACCCAACCTCCCCACTTCACCCAACCTGCCCACTTCACACAAACTCCCCACTTCACCCAACCTCCCCACTCCACCCAACCTGCCCACTCCTCCCAACCTCCCCACTTCACCCAACCTCCCCACTTCACCCAACCACCGAACTCCATCCAGCCTCCGCACTCCACCCAATCTCTGCACTCCATCCAACCTCCCCTCTTCACCCAACCTCCGCACTCCATCCAACCTCCGCACTCCACCCAACCTCCGCATTCCAACCAACTTCCGCACTCCACCCAACCTCCGCACTCCACCCAACTTCCGCACTCCACCCAACTTCCGCACTCCACCAAACTTCCGCACTCCACGCAACCTCCCCACTCCAACCAACCTCCCCACTCCACCCAGCCTCCCCACTCCACCCAACCACCCCACTCCACCCAACCTCCCCACTTCACCCAACCTCCCCATTCCACTATACCTCCGCACTTCACCCAACCTCCCCACTCCACCCAACCTCCCCACTTCACCCAAACTCGGCACTCCATCCAACTTCCGCACTCCACCCAACCTCCGCACTCCACCCAACCTCCCCACTTCACCCAACCTCCCCACTTCACCAAACCTCCCCACTCCACCCAACCTCCCCAAATCACCCAACCTCCCCTCTCCACCCAACATCCCCACTCCACCCAACCTCCCCAATCCACCCAACCTCCCCACTCCACCCAACCTCCCCACTTCACTCAACCTTCCCACTTCACCCAACCTCCCCACTTCACCGAACCTCCCCACTCCATCCAACCTCCGCACTCCACCCAACGTGCGCATTCAACCCAACCTCCCCACTTCACCCAACCTCCCCACTCCACCCAACCTCCCCACTTCACCCAAACTCCCCACTCCACCCAACCTCCTCACTCCACCCAACCTCCCCACTTCACCCTACTTCCCCACTTCACCCAACCTCCCCACTCCACCCAACCTTCGCACTGCACCCAACCTTCGCTCTCAACCTAACCTCCCCACTTCACCCAACCTCCCAACTCCACCCAACCTCCCCACTTCACCCAATCTCCGCACTCCATCCAACCTCCGCACTCCACCCAACCTCCGCACTCCAACCAACTTCCGCACACCACCCAACCTCCGCACTCCACTCAACTTCCGCACTCCACCCAACTTCCGCACTCCACCCAACCTCCGCACTCCACCCAAATTCCGCACTCCACCAAACTTCCGCACTCCACCCAACCTCCCCACGCCACCCAACCTCCCCACTTCACCCAACCTCCCCATTCCACTATACCTCCCCACTTCACCCAACCTCCCCACTCCACCCAACCTCCCCACTTCACCCAAACTCGGCACTCCATCCAACCTCCGCACTCCAGCCAACCTCTCCACTCTAACCAACTTCCGCACTCCACCCAACCTCCGCACTTCACCCAAACTCGGCACTCCATCCAACCTCCGCACTCCAGCCAACCTCCGCACTCCAACCAACTTCCGCACTCCACCCTACTTCCGCACTCCACCCAACCTCCCCACTGCACCCAACCTCCCCACTCCACCCAACCTCCCAAAATCACCCAACCTCCTCACTCCACCCAACCTCCCCACTCCACCCAACCTCCCCACTCCACCCAAGCTCCCCATTCCACCCAACCTCCCCACTTCACCCAACCTGCCCACTTCACACAAACTCCCCACTTCACCCAACCTCCCCACTCCACCCAACCTGCCCACTCCTCCCAACCTCCCCACTTCACCCAACCTCCCCACTTCACCCAACCACCGAACTCCATCCATCCTCCGCACTCCACCCAATCTCTGCACTCCATCCAACCTCCCCTCTTCACCCAACCTCCGCACTCCATCCAACCTCCGCACTCCACCCAACCTCCGCATTCCAACCAACTTCCGCACTCCACCCAACCTCCGCACTCCACCCAACTTCCGCACTCCACCCAACTTCCGCATTCCACCCAACTTCCGCACTCCACCCAACCTTCGCCCTCAACCCAACCTCCCCACTTCACCCAACCTCCCCACTCCACCCAACCACCCACTCCACCCAACCTCCCCACTCCACCCAACCTCCCCACTCCACCCAACCTCCCCACTTCACCCAACCTCCGCACTCCATCCAACCTCCGCACTCCACCCAGCCTCCGCACTCCACCCAACTTCCGCACTCCACCCAACTTCCGCGCTCCACCCAACTTCCGCACTCCACCCAAACTCCCCATTCCACCCAAACTCCGCACTCCACCAAACTTCCGCACTCCACCCAGCCTTCCCTCTCCACCCAACCTCCCCACTCCACCCAACCTCCCCACTTCACCCAACTTCCCCATTCCACTATACCTCCCCACTTCACCCAACCTCCCCACTCCACCCAACCTCCCCACTTCACCCAAACTCGGCACCCCATCCAACTTCCGCACTCCACCCAACCTCCGCACTCCACCCAACCTCCCCACTTCACCCAACCTCCCCACTTCACCAAACCTCCCCACTCCACCCAACCTCCCCAAATCACCCAACCTCCCCTCTCCACCCAACATCCCCACTCAACCCAACCTCCCCACTCCACCCAACCTCCCCACTCCACCCAACCTCCCCACTTCACCCAACCTTCCCACTTCACCCAACCTCCCCACTTCACCGAACCTCCCCACTCCACCCAACCTCCGCACTCCACCCAACGTTCGCACTCAACCCAACCTCCCCACTTCACCCAACCTCCCCACTCCACCCAACCTCCCCACTTCACCCAACATCCCCACTCCACCCAACCTCCTCACTCCACCCAACCTCCCCACTTCACCCTACCTCCCCACTTCACCCAACCTCCCCACTCCACCCAACCTCAGCACTGCACCCAACCTTCGCTCTCAACCTAACCTCCCCACTTCACCCAACCTCCCAACTCCACCCAACCTCCCCACTTCACACAACCTCCGCACTCCATCCAACCTCCGCACTCCACACAACCTCCGCACTCCAACCAACTTCCGCACACCACCCAACCTCCGCACTCCACCCAACTTCCGCTCTCCACCCAACTTCCGCACTCTACCCCCAACCTCCGCACTCCACCCAAACTCCGCACTCCACCAAACTTCCGCACTCCACGCAACCTCCCCACTCCAACCAACCTCCCCACTCCACCCAACCTCCCCACGCCACCCAACCTCCCCACTTCACCCAACCTCCCAATTCCACTATGCCTCCCCACTTCACGCAACCTCCCCACTCCACCCAACCTCCCCACTTCACCCAAACTAGGCACTCCATCCAACCTCCGCACTCTACCCAACCTCCGCACTCCACCCAACTTCCGCACTCCACCCAAATTCAGCACTCCACCCAACTTCCGCACTCCACCCAACCTCCACATTCCACCCAAACTCCGCACTCCACCAAACTTCCGCACTCCACGCAACCTCCCCACTCCAACCAACCTCCCCACTCCACCCAGCCTCCCCACTCCACCCAACCACCCCACTCCACCCAACCTCCCCACTTCACCCAACCTCCCCATTCCACTATACCTCCACACTTCACCCAACCTCCCCACTCCACCCAACCTCCCCACTTCACCCAAACTCGGCACTCCATCCAACTTCCGCACTCCACCCAACCTCCGCACTCCACCCAACCTACCCACTTCACCCAACCTCCCCACTTCACCAAACCTCCCCACTCCACCCAACCTCCCCAAATCACCCAACCTCCCCTCTCCACCCAACATCCCCACTCCACCCAACCTCCCCAATCCACCCAACCTCCCCACTCCACCCAACCTCCCCACTTCACTCAACCTTCCCACTTCACCCAACCTCCCCACTTCACCGAACCTCCCCACTCCATCCAACCTCCGCACTCCACCCAACGTGCGCAGTCAACCCAACCTCCCCACTTCACCCAACCTCCCCACTCCACCCAACCTCCCCACTTCACCCAACCTCCCCTCTCCACCCAACCTCCTCACTCCACCCAACCTCCCCACTTCACCCTACCTCCCCACTTCACCCAACCTCCCCACTCCACCCAACCTTCGCACTGCACCCAACCTTCGCTCTCAACCTAACCTCCCCACTTCACCCAACCTCCCAACTCCACCCAACCTCCCCACTTCACCCAACCTCCCCATTCCACTATACCTCCCCACTTCACCCAACCTCCCCACTCCACCCAACCTCCCCACTTCACCCAAACTCGGCACTCCATCCAACCTCCGCACTCCAGCCAACCTCTGCACTCTAACCAACTTCCGCACTCCACCCAACCTCCGCACTTCACCCAAACTCGGCACTCCATCCAACCTCCGCACTCCAGCCAACCTCCGCACTCCAACCAACTTCCGCACTCCACCCTACTTCCGCACTCCACCCAACCTCCCCACTGCACCCAACCTCCCCACTCCACCCAACCTCCCAAAATCACCCAACCTCCTCACTCCACCCAACCTCCCCACTCCACCCAACCTCCCCACTCCACCCAAGCTCCCCATTCCACCCAACCTCCCCACTTCACCCAACCTGCCCACTTCACACAAACTCCCCACTTCACCCAACCTCCCCACTCCACCCAACCTGCCCACTCCTCCCAACCTCCCCACTTCACCCAACCTCCCCACTTCACCCAACCACCGAACTCCATCCAGCCTCCGCACTCCACCCAATCTCTGCACTCCATCCAACCTCCCCTCTTCACCCAACCTCCGCACTCCATCCAACCTCCGCACTCCACCCAACCTCCGCATTCCAACCAACTTCCGCACTCCACCCAACCTCCGCACTCCACCCAACTTCCGCACTCCACCCAACTTCCGCACTCCACCAAACTTCCGCACTCCACGCAACCTCCCCACTCCAACCAACCTCCCCACTCCACCCAGCCTCCCCACTCCACCCAACCACCCCACTCCACCCAACCTCCCCACTTCACCCAACCTCCCCATTCCACTATACCTCCCCACTTCACCCAACCTCCCCACTCCACCCAACCTCCCCACTTCACCCAAACTCGGCACTCCATCCAACTTCCGCACTCCACCCAACCTCCGCACTCCACCCAACCTCCCCACTTCACCCAACCTCCCCACTTCACCAAACCTCCCCACTCCACCCAACTTCCCCAAATCACCTAACCTCCCCTCTCCACCCAACATCCCCACTCCACCCAACCTCCCCAATCCACCCAACCTCCCCACTCCACCCAACCTCCCCACTTCACTCAACCTTCCCACTTCACCCAACCTCCCCACTTCACCGAACCTCCCCACTCCATCCAACCTCCGCACTCCACCCAACGTGCGCATTCAACCCAACCTCCCCACTTCACCCAACCTCCCCACTCCACCCAACCTCCCCACTTCACCCAACCTCCCCACTCCACCCAACCTCCTCACTCCACCCAACCTCCCCACTTCACCCTACCTCCCCACTTCACCCAACCTCCCCACTCCACCCAACCTTCGCACTGCACCCAACCTTCGCTCTCAACCTAACCTCCCCACTTCACCCAACCTCCCAACTCCACCCAACCTCCCCACTTCACCCAATCTCCGCACTCCATCCAACCTCCGCACTCCACCCAACCTCCGCACTCCAACCAACTTCCGCACACCACCCAACCTCCGCACTCCACTCAACTTCCGCACTCCACCCAACTTCCGCACTCCACCCAACCTCCGCACTCCACCCAAATTCCGCACTCCACCAAACTTCCGCACTCCACCCAACCTCCCCACGCCACCCAACCTCCCCACTTCACCCAACCTCCCCATTCCACTATACCTCCCCACTTCACCCAACCTCCCCACTCCACCCAACCTCCCCACTTCACCCAAACTCGGCACTCCATCCAACCTCCGCACTCCAGCCAACCTCTCTACTCTAACCAACTTCCGCACTCCACCCAACCTCCGCACTTCACCCAAACTCGGCACTCCATCCAACCTCCGCACCCCAGCCAACCTCCGCACTCCAACCAACTTCCGCACTCCACCCTACTTCCGCACTCCACCCAACCTCCCCACTGCACCCAACCTCCCCACTCCACCCAACCTCCCAAAATCACCCAACCTCCTCACTCCACCCAACCTCCCCACTCCACCCAACCTCCCCACTCCACCCAAGCTCCCCATTCCACCCAACCTCCCCACTTCACCCAACCTGCCCACTTCACACAAACTCCCCACTTCACCCAACCTCCCCACTCCACCCAACCTGCCCACTCCTCCCAACCTCCCCACTTCACCCAACCTCCCCACTTCACCCAACCACCGAACTCCATCCATCCTCCGCACTCCACCCAATCTCTGCACTCCATCCAACCTCCCCTCTTCACCCAACCTCCGCACTCCATCCAACCTCCGCACTCCACCCAACCTCCGCATTCCAACCAACTTCCGCACTCCACCCAACCTCCGCACTCCACCCAACTTCCGCACTCCACCCAACTTCCGCATTCCACCCAACTTCCGCACTCCACCCAACCTTCGCCCTCAACCCAACCTCCCCACTTCACCCAACCTCCCCACTCCACCCAACCACCCACTCCACCCAACCTCCCCACTCCACCCAACCTCCCCACTCCATCCAACCTCCCCACTCCACCCAACCTCCCCACTTCATCCAACCTCCCCACTTCACCCAACCTCCCCACTTCACCGAACCTCCCCAGTCCACCCAACCTCCGCGCTCCACCCAACCTTCGCACTCAACCCAACCTCCCCACTTCACCCAACCTCCCTACTCCACCCAACCTCCCCACTCCACCCAACCTCCTCACTCCACCCAACCTCCCCACTTCACCCTACCTCCCCACTTCACCCAACCTCCCCACTCCACCCAACCTCCGCACTCCACTCAACCTTCGCACTCAACCCAACCTCCCCACTTCACCCAACCTCCCAACTCCACCCAACCTCCCCACTTCACCCAACCTCCGCACTCCATCCAACCTCCACACTCCACCCAATCTCCGCACTCCACCCAACCTCCCCACTTCACCCAACCTCCGCACTCCATCCAACCTCCGCACTCCACCCAGCCTCCGCACTCCACCCAACTTCCGCACTCCACCCAACTTCCGCACTCCACCCAACTTCCGCACTCCACCCAACCTCCGCATTCCACCCAAACTCCGCACTCCACCAAACTTCCGCACTCCACCCAGCCTTCCCACTCCACCCAACCTCCCCACTCCACCCAACCTCCCCACTTCACCCAACCTCCCCATTCCACTATACCTCCCCACTTCACCCAACCTCCCCACTCCACCCAACCTCCCCACTTCACCCACACTCGGCACTCCATCCAACTTCCGCACTCCACCCAACCTCCGCACTCCACCCAACCTCCCCACTTCACCCAACCTCCCCACTTCACCAAACCTCCCCACTCCACCCAACCTCCCCAAATCACCCAACCTCCCCTCTCCACCCAACATCCCCACTCCACCCAACCTCCCCACTCCACCCAACCTCCCCACTCCACCCAACCTCCCCACTTCACCCAACTTCCCCACTCCACCCAACCTCCCCACTTCACCCAACGTCCCCACTCCACCCAACCTCCTCACTCCACCCAACCTCCCCACTTCACCCTACCTCCCCACTTCACCCAACCTCCCAACTCCACCCAACCTCCCCACTTCACCCAACCTCCGCACTCCATCCAACCTCCCCACTCCACCCAACCTCCGCACTCCACCCAAACTAGGCACTCCATCCAACCTCCGCACTCTACCCAACCTCCGCACTCCACCCAACTTCCGCACTCCACCCAACGTTCGCACTCAACCCAACCTCCCCACTTCACCCAACCTCCCCACTCCACCCAACCTCCCCACTTCACCCAACGTCCCCACTCCACCCAACCTCTTCACTCCACCCAACCTCCCCACTTCACCCTACCTCCCCACTTCACCCAACCTCCCCACTCCACCCAACCTCCGCACTGCACCCAACCTTCGCTCTCAACCTAACCTCCCCACTTCACCCAACCTCCCAACTCCACCCAACCTCCCCACTTCACCCAAACTCCGCACTCCATCCAACCTCCGCACTCCACCCAACCTCCGCACTCCAACCAACTTCCGCACACCACCCAACCTCCGCACTCCACCCAACTTCCGCACTCCACCCAACTTCCGCACTCTACCCAACCTCCGCACTCCACCCAAACTCCGCACTCCACCAAACTTCCGCACTCCACGCAACCTCCCCACTCCAACCAACCTCCCCACTCCACCCAACCTCCCCACTCCACCCAACCTCCCCACGCCACCCAACCTCCCCACTTCACCCAACCTCCCCATTCCACTATACCTCCCCACTCCACCCAACCTCCCCACTTCACCCAAACTAGGCATTCCATCCAACCTCCGCACTCTACACAACCTCCGCACTCCACCCAACTTCCCCACTCCACCCAACTTCCGCACTCCACCCAACTTCCGCACTCCACCCAACCTCCGCATTCCACCCAAACTCCGCACTCCACCAAACTTCCGAACTCCACGCAACCTCCCCACTCCAACCAACCTCCCCACTCCACCCAGCCTCCCAACTCCACCTAACCTCCCCACTCCACCCAACCTCCCCACTTCACCCAACCTCCCCATTCCACTATACCTCCCCACTTCACCCAACCTCCCTACTCCACCCAACCTCCCCACTTCACCCAAACTGGGCACTCCGTCCAACTTCCGCACTCCACCCAACCTC
The DNA here is from genome assembly GCA_964017155.1 of Oasisia sp. SBJ-2009. NCBI lineage: Eukaryota > Metazoa > Annelida > Polychaeta > Sabellida > Siboglinidae > Oasisia > Oasisia sp. SBJ-2009. The sequence goes on from OZ024859.1 coordinate 29,676,148, forward strand.
CGCACTCCACCCAACCTCCCCACTTCACCCAACCTCCCCACTTCACCAAACCTCCCCACCCACCCAACCTCCCCAAATCACCCAACCTCCCCTCTCCACCCAACATCCCCACTCCACCCAACCTCCCCACTCCACCCAACCTCCCCACTCCACCCAACCTCCCCACTTCACTCAACCTTCCCACTTCACCCAACCTCCCCACTTCACCGAACCTCCCCACTCCATCCAACCTCCGCACTCCACCCAACGTGCGCACTCAACCCAACCTCCCCACTTCACCCAACCTCCCCACTCCACCCAACCTCCCCACTTCACCCAACCTCCCCACTCCACCCAACCTCCTCACTACACCCAACCTCCCCACTTCACCCTACCTCCCCACTTCACCCAACCTCCCCACTCCACCCAACCTCCGCACTGCACCCAACCTTCGCTCTCAACCTAATCTCCCCACTTCACCCAACCTCCCAACTCCACCCAACCTCCCCACTTCACCCAACCTCCGCACTCCATCCAACCTCCGCACTCCACCCAACCTCCGCACTCCAACCAACTTCCGCCCACCACCCTACCTCCCCACTTCACCCAACCTCCCCACTCCACCCAACCTCCGCACTGCACCCAACCTTCGCTCTCAACCTAATCTCCCCACTTCACCCAACCTCCCAACTCCACCCAACCTCCCCACTTCACCCAACCTCCGCACTCCATCCAACCTCCGCACTCCACCCAACCTCCGCACTCCAACCAACTTCCGCCCACCACCCAACCTCCGCACTCCACCCAACTTCCGCACTCCACCCAACTTCCGCACTCCACCCAACCTCCGCACTCCACCCAAACTCCGCACTCCACCAAACTTCCGCACTCCACGCAACCTCCCCACTCCAACCAACCTCCGCACGCCACCCAACCTCCCCACTTCACCCAACCTCCCCATTCCACTATACCTCCCCACTTCACCCAACCTCCCCACTCCACCCAACCTCCCCACTTCACCCAAACTCGGCACTCCATCCAACCTCCGCACTCCAGCCAACCTCCGCACTCTAACCAACTTCCGCACTCCACCCAACCTCCGCACTCCACCCAACCTCCAAACTTCACCCAACCTCCCCACTTCACCCAACCTCCCCACTCCACCCAACTTCCCCAAATCACCCAACCTCCCCTCTCCACCCAACCTCCCCACTCCACCCAACCTCCCCACTCCACCCAACCTCCCCACTCCACCCAACCACCTCACTCCACCCAACCTCCCCACTTCACCCTACCTCCCCACTTCACCCAACCTCCCCACTTCACCAAGCCTCCCCACTCCACCCAACCTCCCCAAATCACCCAACCTCCCCTCTCCACCCAACATCCCCACTCCACCCAACCTCCCCACTCCACCCAACCTCCCCACTCCACCCAACCTCCCCACTTCACCCAACCTTCCCACTACACCCAACCTCCCCACTTCACCGAACCTCCCCACTCCACCCAACCTCCGCACTCCACCCAACGTTCGCATTCAACCCAACCTCCCCACTTCACCCAACCTCCCCACTCCACCCAACCTCCCCACTTCACCCAACCTCCCCACTCCACCCAACTTCCCCAAATCACCCAACCTCCCCTCTCCACCCAACCTCCCCACTCCACCCAACCTCCCCACTCCACCCAACTTCCCCACTCCACCCAACCTCCTCACTCCACCCAACCTCCCCACTTCACCCTACCTCCCCACTCCACCCAAACTCCGCACTCCACCAAACTTCCGCACTCCACGCAACCTCCCCACTCCAACCAACCTCCCCACGCCACCCAACCTCCGCACTCCACCCAACGTGCGCACTCAACCCAACCTCCCCACTTCACCCAACCTCCCCACTCCACCCAACCTTCCCACTTCACCCAACCTACCCACTCCACCCAACCTCCTCATTCCACCCAACCTCCCCACTTCACCCTACCTCCCCACTTCACCCAACCTCCCCACTCCACCCAACCTCCGCACTGCACCCAACCTTCGCTCTCTACCTAATCTCCCCACTTCACCCAACCTCCCAACTCCACCCAACCTCCCCACTTCACCCAACCTCCGCACTCCATCCAACCTCCGCACTCCACCCAACCTCCGCACTCCAACCAACTTCCGCACACCACCCAACCTCCGCACTCCACCCAACTTCCGCACTCCACCCAACTTCCGCACTCCACCCAACCTCCGCACTCCACCCAAACTCCGCACTCCACCAAACATCCGCACTCCACGCAACCTCCCCACTCCAACCAACCTCCCCACGCCACCCAACCTGCCCTCTTCACCCAACCTCCCCATTCCACTATACCTCCCCACTTCACCCAACCTCCCCACTCCACCCAACCTCCCCACTTCACCCAAACTCGGCACTCCATCCAACCTCCGCACTCCAGCCAACCTCCGCACTCAAACCAACTTCCGCACTCCACCCAACCTCCGCACTCCACCCAACCTCCCAACTTCACCCAACCTCCCCACTTCACCCAACCTCCCCACTCCACCCAACTTCCCCAAATCACCCAACCTCCCCTCTCCACCCAACCTCCCCACTCCACCCAACCTCCCCACTCCACCCAACCTCCCCACTCCACCCAACCTCCTCACTCCACCCAACCTCCCCACTTCACCCTACCTCCCCACTTCACCCAACCTCCCCACTCCAACCAACCTCCACACTCCACCCAACCTCCCCATTCCACCCAACCTCCCCACTCCACCCAACCTCCCCACTTCACCCAACCTCCCCATTCCACTATACCTCCTCACTTCACCCAACCTCCCCACTTCACCCAAACTCGGCACTCCATCTAACCTCCGCACTCCAGCCAACCTCCGCACTCCAACCAACTTCCGCACTCCACCCTACCTCCGCACTCCACCCAACCTCCACACTGCACCCAACCTTCCCACTCCACCCAACCTCCCAAAATCACCCAACCTCCTCACTCCACCCAACCTCCCCACTCCACCCAACCTCCCCACTCCACCCAACCTCCCCACGCCACCCAACCTCCCCACTTCACCCAACCTCCCCATTCCACTATACCTCCCCACTTCACCCAACCTCCCCACTCCACCCAACCTCCCCACTTCACCCAAACTAGGCACTCCATCCAACCTCCGCACTCTACACAACCTCCGCACTCCACCCAACTTCCGCACTCCACCCAACTTCCGCACTCCACCCAACTTCCGCACTCCACCCAACCTCCGCATTCCACCCAAATTCCGGACTCCACCAAACTTCCGAACTCCACGCAACCTCCCCACTCCAACCAACCTCCCCACTCCACCCAGCCTCCCCACTCCACCCAACCTCCCCACTCCACCCAACCTCCCCACTTCACCCAACCTCCCCATTCCACTATACCTCCCCACTTCACCCAACCTCCCCACTCCACCCAACCTCCCCACGTCACCCAAACTCGGCACTCCATCCAACTTCCGCACTCCACCCAACCTCCGCACTCCACCCAACCTCCCCACTTCACCCAACCTCCCCACTTCACCAAACCTCCCCACCCACCCAACCTCCCCAAATCACCCAACCTCCCCTCTCCACCCAACATCCCCACTCCACCCAACCTCCCCACTCCACCCAACCTCCCCACTCCACCCAACCTCCCCACTTCACTCAACCTTCCCACTTCACCCAACCTCCCCACTTCACCGAACCTCCCCACTCCATCCAACCTCCGCACTCCACCCAACGTGCGCACTCAACCCAACCTCCCCACTTCACCCAACCTCCCCACTCCACCCAACCTCCCCACTTCACCCAACCTACCCACTCCACCCAACCTCCTCACTCCACCCAACCTCCCCACTTCACCCTACCTCCCCACTTCACCCAACCTCCCCACTCCACCCAACCTCCGCACTGCACCCAACCTTCGCTCTCTACCTAATCTCCCCACTTCACCCAACCTCCCAACTCCACCCAACCTCCCCACTTCACCCAACCTCCGCACTCCATCCAACCTCCGCACTCCACCCAACCTCCTCACTCCACCCAACCTCCCCACTTCACCCTACCTCCCCACTTCACCCAACCTCCCCACTCCACCCAACCTCCGCACTGCACCCAACCTTCGCTCTCTACCTAATCTCCCCACTTCACCCAACCTCCCAACTCCACCCAACCTCCCCACTTCACCCAACCTCCGCACTCCATCCAACCTCCGCACTCCACCCAACCTCCGCACTCCAACCAACTTCCGCCCACCACCCTACCTCCCCACTTCACCCAACCTCCCCACTCCACCCAACCTCCGCACTGCACCCAACCTTCGCTCTCAACCTAATCTCCCCACTTCACCCAACCTCCCAACTCCACCCAACCTCCCCACTTCACCCAACCTCCGCACTCCATCCAACCTCCGCACTCCACCCAACCTCCGCACTCCAACCAACTTCCGCCCACCACCCAACCTCCGCACTCCACCCAACTTCCGCACTCCACCCAACTTCCGCACTCCACCCAACCTCCGCACTCCACCCAAACTCCGCACTCCACCAAACTTCCGCACTCCACGCAACCTCCCCACTCCAACCAACCTCCGCACGCCACCCAACCTCCCCACTTCACCCAACCTCCCCATTCCACTATACCTCCCCACTTCACCCAACCTCCCCACTCCACCCAACCTCCCCACTTCACCCAAACTCGGCACTCCATCCAACCTCCGCACTCCAGCCAACCTCCGCACTCTAACCAACTTCCGCACTCCACCCAACCTCCGCACTCCACCCAACCTCCAAACTTCACCCAACCTCCCCACTTCACCCAACCTCCCCACTCCACCCAACTTCCCCAAATCACCCAACCTCCCCTCTCCACCCAACCTCCCCACTCCACCCAACCTCCCCACTCCACCCAACCTCCCCACTCCACCCAACCACCTCACTCCACCCAACCTCCCCACTTCACCCTACCTCCCCACTTCACCCAACCTCCCCACTTCACCAAGCCTCCCCACTCCACCCAACCTCCCCAAATCACCCAACCTCCCCTCTCCACCCAACATCCCCACTCCACCCAACCTCCCCACTCCACCCAACCTCCCCACTCCACCCAACCTCCCCACTTCACCCAACCTTCCCACTACACCCAACCTCCCCACTTCACCGAACCTCCCCACTCCACCCAACCTCCGCACTCCACCCAACGTTCGCATTCAACCCAACCTCCCCACTTCACCCAACCTCCCCACTCCACCCAACCTCCCCACTTCACCCAACCTCCCCACTCCACCCAACTTCCCCAAATCACCCAACCTCCCCTCTCCACCCAACCTCCCCACTCCACCCAACCTCCCCACTCCACCCAACTTCCCCACTCCACCCAACCTCCTCACTCCACCCAACCTCCCCACTTCACCCTACCTCCCCACTCCACCCAAACTCCGCACTCCACCAAACTTCCGCACTCCACGCAACCTCCCCACTCCAACCAACCTCCCCACGCCACCCAACCTCCGCACTCCACCCAACGTGCGCACTCAACCCAACCTCCCCACTTCACCCAACCTCCCCACTCCACCCAACCTTCCCACTTCACCCAACCTACCCACTCCACCCAACCTCCTCATTCCACCCAACCTCCCCACTTCACCCTACCTCCCCACTTCACCCAACCTCCCCACTCCACCCAACCTCCGCACTGCACCCAACCTTCGCTCTCTACCTAATCTCCCCACTTCACCCAACCTCCCAACTCCACCCAACCTCCCCACTTCACCCAACCTCCGCACTCCATCCAACCTCCGCACTCCACCCAACCTCCGCACTCCAACCAACTTCCGCACACCACCCAACCTCCGCACTCCACCCAACTTCCGCACTCCACCCAACTTCCGCACTCCACCCAACCTCCGCACTCCACCCAAACTCCGCACTCCACCAAACATCCGCACTCCACGCAACCTCCCCACTCCAACCAACCTCCCCACGCCACCCAACCTGCCCTCTTCACCCAACCTCCCCATTCCACTATACCTCCCCACTTCACCCAACCTCCCCACTCCACCCAACCTCCCCACTTCACCCAAACTCGGCACTCCATCCAACCTCCGCACTCCAGCCAACCTCCGCACTCAAACCAACTTCCGCACTCCACCCAACCTCCGCACTCCACCCAACCTCCCAACTTCACCCAACCTCCCCACTTCACCCAACCTCCCCACTCCACCCAACTTCCCCAAATCACCCAACCTCCCCTCTCCACCCAACCTCCCCACTCCACCCAACCTCCCCACTCCACCCAACCTCCCCACTCCACCCAACCTCCTCACTCCACCCAACCTCCCCACTTCACCCTACCTCCCCACTTCACCCAACCTCCCCACTCCAACCAACCTCCACACTCCACCCAACCTCCCCATTCCACCCAACCTCCCCACTCCACCCAACCTCCCCACTTCACCCAACCTCCCCATTCCACTATACCTCCTCACTTCACCCAACCTCCCCACTTCACCCAAACTCGGCACTCCATCTAACCTCCGCACTCCAGCCAACCTCCGCACTCCAACCAACTTCCGCACTCCACCCTACCTCCGCACTCCACCCAACCTCCACACTGCACCCAACCTTCCCACTCCACCCAACCTCCCAAAATCACCCAACCTCCTCACTCCACCCAACCTCCCCACTCCACCCAACCTCCCCACTCCACCCAACCTCCCCACGCCACCCAACCTCCCCACTTCACCCAACCTCCCCATTCCACTATACCTCCCCACTTCACCCAACCTCCCCACTCCACCCAACCTCCCCACTTCACCCAAACTAGGCACTCCATCCAACCTCCGCACTCTACACAACCTCCGCACTCCACCCAACTTCCGCACTCCACCCAACTTCCGCACTCCACCCAACTTCCGCACTCCACCCAACCTCCGCATTCCACCCAAATTCCGGACTCCACCAAACTTCCGAACTCCACGCAACCTCCCCACTCCAACCAACCTCCCCACTCCACCCAGCCTCCCCACTCCACCCAACCTCCCCACTCCACCCAACCTCCCCACTTCACCCAACCTCCCCATTCCACTATACCTCCCCACTTCACCCAACCTCCCCACTCCACCCAACCTCCCCACGTCACCCAAACTCGGCACTCCATCCAACTTCCGCACTCCACCCAACCTCCGCACTCCACCCAACCTCCCCACTTCACCCAACCTCCCCACTTCACCAAACCTCCCCACCCACCCAACCTCCCCAAATCACCCAACCTCCCCTCTCCACCCAACATCCCCACTCCACCCAACCTCCCCACTCCACCCAACCTCCCCACTCCACCCAACCTCCCCACTTCACTCAACCTTCCCACTTCACCCAACCTCCCCACTTCACCGAACCTCCCCACTCCATCCAACCTCCGCACTCCACCCAACGTGCGCACTCAACCCAACCTCCCCACTTCACCCAACCTCCCCACTCCACCCAACCTCCCCACTTCACCCAACCTACCCACTCCACCCAACCTCCTCACTCCACCCAACCTCCCCACTTCACCCTACCTCCCCACTTCACCCAACCTCCCCACTCCACCCAACCTCCGCACTGCACCCAACCTTCGCTCTCTACCTAATCTCCCCACTTCACCCAACCTCCCAACTCCACCCAACCTCCCCACTTCACCCAACCTCCGCACTCCATCCAACCTCCGCACTCCACCCAACCTCCGCACTCCAACCAACTTCCGCACACCACCCAACCTCCGCACTCCACCCAACTTCCGCACTCCACCCAACTTCCGCACTCCACCCAACCTCCGCACTCCACCCAAACTCCGCACTCCACCAAACATCCGCACTCCACGCAACCTCCCCACTCCAACCAACCTCCCCACGCCACCCAACCTCCCCACTTCACCCAACCTCCCCATTCCACTATACCTCCCCACTTCACCCAACCTCCCCACTCCACCCAACCTCCCCTCTCCACCCAACCTCCCCACTCCACCCAACCTCCCCACTCCACCCAACCTCCCCACTCCACCCAACCTCCTCACTCCACCCAACCTCCCCACTTCACCCTACCTCCCCACTTCACCCAACCTCCCCACTCCAACCAACCTCCACACTCCACCCAACCTCCCCATTCCACCCAACCTCCCCACTCCACCCAACCTCCCCACTTCACCCAACCTCCCCATTCCACTATACCTCCTCACTTCACCCAACCTCCCCACTTCACCCAAACTCGGCACTCCATCTAACCTCCGCACTCCAGCCAACCTCCGCACTCCAACCAACTTCCGCACTCCACCCTACCTCCGCACTCCACCCAACCTCCACACTGCACCCAACCTTCCCACTCCACCCAACCTCCCAAAATCACCCAACCTCCTCACTCCACCCAACCTCCCCACTCCACCCAACCTCCCCACTCCACCCAAGCTCCCAATTCCACCCAACCTCCCCACTTCACCCAACCTGCCAACTTCACACAAACTCCCCACTTCACCCAACCTTCCCACTCCACCCAACCTGCCCACTCCACCCAACCTCCCCTCTTCACCCAACCTCCCCACTTCACCCAACCTCCCCACTCCACCCAAACTCCCCAAATTACTCAACCTCCCCACTCCACCCAACCTTCGCACTCAACCCAACCTCCCCACTTCACCCAACCTCCGCACTCCATCCCACCTCCGCACTCCACCCAACCTCCGCACTCCAACCAACTTCGGCACTCCACCCAACCTCCGGACTCCACCCAACCTCCGCACTCCACCCAACTTCCGCACTCCACCCAGCCTCCCCACTCCACCCAACCTCCCCACTCAACCCAACCTCCCCACTTCACCCAACCTCCCCATTCCACTATACCTCCCCACTTCACCCAACCTCCCCACTCCACCCAACCTCCCCACTTCACCCAAACTCGGCACTCCATCCAACTTCCGCACTCCACCCAACCTCCGCACTCCACCCAACCTCCCCACTTCACCCAACCTCCCCACTTCACCAAGCCTCCCCACTCCACCCAACCTCCCCACATCACCCAACCTCCCCTCTCCACCCAACATCCCCACTCCACCCAACCTCCCCACTCCACCCAACCTCCCCACTCCACCCAACCTCCCCACTTCACCCAACCTTCCCACTACACCCAACCTCCCCACTTCACCGAACCTCCCCACTCCACCCAACCTCCGCACTCCACCCAACGTTCGCATTCAACCCAACCTCCCCACTTCACCCAACCTCCCCACTCCACCCAACCTCCCCACTTCACCCAACCTCCCCACTCCACCCAACCTCCTCATTCCACCCAACCTCCCCACTTCACCCTACCTCCCCACTTCACCCAACCTCCCCACTCCACCCAACCTCCGCACTGCACCCAACCTTCGCTCTCAACCTAACCTCCCCACTTCACCCAACCTCCGCACTCCATCCAACCTCCGCACTCCACCCAACCTCCGCACTCCAACCAACTTCCGCACACCACCCAACCTCCGCACTCCACCCAACTTCCGCACTCCACCCAACTTCCGCACTCCACCCAACCTCCGCATTCCACCCAAGCTCCGCATTCCACCAAACTTCCCCACTCCACGCAACCTCCCCACTCCAACCAACCTCCCCACTCCACCCAACCTCCCCACTCCACCCAACCTCCCCACTCCACCCAACCTCCGCACTCCACCCAACCTCCGCACTCCACCCAACTTCCGCACTCCACCCAACTTCCGCACTCCACCCAACTTCCGCACTCCACCCAAACTCCGCACTCCACCAAACTTCCGCACTCCACCAAACTTCCGCACTCCACCCAGCCTCCCCACACCACCCAACCTCCCCACTCCACCCAACCTCCCCACTTCACCCAACCTCCCAACTCCACCCAACCTCCCCACTTCACCCATCCTCCGCACTCCACCCAACCTCCGCACTCCACCCAACCTCCGCACTCCAACCAACTTCCGCACACCACCCAACCTCCGCACTCCACCCAACTTCCGCACTCCACCCAACTTCCGCACTCCACCCAACCCCCGCACTCCACCCAAACTCCGCACTCCACCAAACTTCCGCACTCCACGCAACCTCCCCACTCCAACCAACCTCCCCACGCCACCCAACCTCCCCACTTCACCCAACCTCCCCATTCCACTATACCTCCCCACTTCACCCAACCTCCCCACTCCACCCAACCTCCCCACTTCACCCAAACTCGGCACTCCATCCAACCTCCGCACTCCAGCCAACCTCCGCACTATAACCAACTTCCGCACTCCACCCAACCTCCCAACTTCACCCAACCTCCCCACTTCACCCAACCTCCCCACTCCACCCAACTTCCCCAAATCACCCAACCTCCCCTCTCCACCCAACCTCCCCACTCCACCCAACCTCCCCACTCCACCCAACCTCCCCACTCCACCCAACCTCCTCACTCCACCCAACCTCCCCACTTCACCCTACCTCCCCACTTCACCCAACCTCCCCACTCCAACCAACCTCCACACTCCACCCAACCTCCCCATTCCACCCAACCTCCCCACTTCACCCAAACTCGGCACTCCATCCAACCTCCGCACTCCAGCCAACCTCCGCACTCTAACCAACTTCCGCACTCCACCCAACCTCCCAACTTCACCCAACCTCCCCACTTCAACCAACCTCCCCACTTCACCCAACCTCCCCACTCCAACCAACCTCCACACTCCACCCAACCTCCCCATTCCACCCAACCTTCCCACTCCACCCAACCTCCCCACTTCACCCAACCTCCCCATTCCACTATACCTCCTCACTTCACCCAACCTCCCCACTCCACCCAACCTCCCCACTTCACCCAAACTCGGCACTCCATCCAACCTCCGCACTCCAGCCAACCTCCGCACTCCAACCAACTTCCGCACTCCACCCTACCTCCGCACTCCACCCAATCTCCCCACTGTACCCAACCTCCCCACTCCACCCAACCTCCCAAAATCACCCAACCTCCTCACTCCACCCAACCTCCCCACTCCACCCAACCTCCCCACTCCACCCAAGCTCCCCATTCCACCCAACCTCCCCACTTCACCCAACCTGCCCACTTCACACAAACTCCCCACTTCACCCAACCTCCCCACTCCACCCAACCTGCCCACTCCACCCAACCTCCCCACTTCACCCAACCTCCCCACTTCACCCAACCTCCCCACTCCACCCAATCTCCCCAAATTACTCAACCTCCCCACTCCACCCAACTTTCGCACTCAACCCAACCTCCCCACTTCACCCAACCTCCGCACTCCATCCCACCTCCGCACTCCACCCAACCTCCGCACTCCAACCAACTTCCGCACTCCACCCAACCTCCGGACTCCACCCAACCTCCCCACTTCACCCAACCTCCGCACTCCATCCCACCTCCGCACTCCACCCAACCTCCGCACTCCAACCAACTTCCGCACTCCACCCAACCTCCGGACTCCACCCAACCTCCGCACTCCACCCAACTTCCGCACTCCACCCAACCTCCCCACTCCACCCAACCTGCCCACTCCACCCAACCTCCGCACTCCATCCAACCTCCGCACTCCACGCAATATCCGCACTCCACCCAACCTCCCCACTTCACCCAACCTCCGCACTCCATCCAACCTCCGCACTCCACCCAACCTCCGCACTCCACCCAACTTCCGCACTCCACCCAACTTCCGCACTCCACCCAACTTCCGCACTCCACCCAACCCCCGCACTCCACCCAAACTCCGCACTCCACCAAACTTCCGCACTCCACGCAACCTCCCCACTCCAACCAACCTCCCCACGCCACCCAACCTCCCCACTTCACCCAACCTCCCCATTCCACTATACCTCCCCACTTCACCCAACCTCCCCACTCCACCCAACCTCCCCACTTCACCCAAACTCGGCACTCCATCCAACCTCCGCACTCCAGCCAACCTCCGCACTCTAACCAACTTCCGCACTCCACCCAACCTCCCAACTTCACCCAACCTCCCCACTTCACCCAACCTCCCCACTCCACCCAACTTCCCCAAATCACCCAACCTCCCCTCTCCACCCAACCTCCCCACTCCACCCAACCTCCCCACTCCACCCAACCTCCCCACTCCACCCAACCTCCTCACTCCACCCAACCTCCCCACTTCACCCTACCTCCCCACTTCACCCAACCTCCCCACTCCAACCAACCTCCACACTCCACCCAACCTCCCCATTCCACCCAACCTCCCCACTTCACCCAAACTCGGCACTCCATCCAACCTCCGCACTCCAGCCAACCTCCGCACTCTAACCAACTTCCGCACTCCACCCAACCTCCCAACTTCACCCAACCTCCCCACTTCAACCAACCTCCCCACTCCACCCAACTTCCCCAAATCACCCAACCTCCCCTCTCCACCCAACCTCCCCACTCCACCCAACCTCCCCACTCCACCCAACCTCCCCACTCCACCCAACCTCCTCACTCCACCCAACCTCCCCACTTCACCCTACCTCCCCACTTCACCCAACCTCCCCACTCCAACCAACCTCCACACTCCACCCAACCTCCCCATTCCACCCAACCTTCCCACTCCACCCAACCTCCCCACTTCACCCAACCTCCCCATTCCACTATACCTCCTCACTTCACCCAACCTCCCCACTCCACCCAACCTCCCCACTTCACCCAAACTCGGCACTCCATCCAACCTCCGCACTCCAGCCAACCTCCGCACTCCAACCAACTTCCGCACTCCACCCTACCTCCGCACTCCACCCAATCTCCCCACTGTACCCAACCTCCCCACTCCACCCAACCTCCCAAAATCACCCAACCTCCTCACTCCACCCAACCTCCCCACTCCACCCAACCTCCCCACTCCACCCAAGCTCCCCATTCCACCCAACCTCCCCACTTCACCCAACCTGCCCACTTCACACAAACTCCCCACTTCACCCAACCTCCCCACTCCACCCAACCTGCCCACTCCACCCAACCTCCCCACTTCACCCAACCTCCCCACTTCACCCAACCTCCCCACTCCACCCAACCTCCCCAAATTACTCAACCTCCCCACTCCACCCAACTTTCGCACTCAACCCAACCTCCCCACTTCACCCAACCTCCGCACTCCATCCCACCTCCGCACTCCACCCAACCTCCGCACTCCAACCAACTTCCGCACTCCACCCAACCTCCGGACTCCACCCAACCTCCCCACTTCACCCAACCTCCGCACTCCATCCCACCTCCGCACTCCACCCAACCTCCGCACTCCAACCAACTTCCGCACTCCACCCAACCTCCGGACTCCACCCAACCTCCGCACTCCACCCAACTTCCGCACTCCACCCAACCTCCCCACTCCACCCAACCTGCCCACTCCACCCAACCTCCGCACTCCATCCAACCTCCGCACTCCACGCAATATCCGCACTCCACCCAACCTCCCCACTTCACCCAACCTCCGCACTCCATCCAACCTCCGCACTCCACCCAACCTCCGCACTCCACCCAACTTCCGCACTCCACCCAACTTCCGCACTCCACCCAACTTCCGCACTCCACCCAACCTCCGCATTCCATCCAAACTCCGCACTCCACCAAACTTCCGCACTCCACCCAGCCTCCCCACTCCACCCAACCTCCCCACTCCACCCAACCTCCCCACTTCACCCAACCTCCCCATTCCACTATACCTCCCCACTTCACCCAACCTCCCTACTCCACCCAACCTCCCCACTTCGCCCAACCTCCCCACTCCACCCAACTTCCCCAAATCACCCAACCTCCCCTCTCCACCCAACCTCCCCACTCCACCCAACCTCCCCACTCCACCCAACTTCCCCACTCCACCCAACCTCCTCACTCCACCCAACCTCCCCACTTCACCCTACCTCCCCACTTCACCCAACCTCCCCTCTCCAACCAACCTCCACATTCCACCCAACCTCCCCATTCCACCCAACCTCCCCACTCCACCCAACCTCCCCACTTCACCCAACCTCCCCATTCCATTATACCTCCTCACTTCACCCAACCTCCCCACTCCATCCAACCTCCCCACTTCACCCAAACTCGGCACTCCATCCAACCTCCGCACTCCAGCCAACCTCCGCACTCCAACCAACTTCCGCACTCCACCCTACCTCCGCACTCCACCCAACCTCCCCACTGCACCCAACCTCCCCACTCCAACCAACCTCCCAAAATCACTCAACCTCCTCACTCCACCCAACCTCCCCACTCCACCCAACCTTCCCACTCCACCCAAGCTCACCATTCCACCCAACCTCCCCACTTCACCCAACCTGCCCACTTCACACAAACTCCCCACTTCACCCAACCTCCCCACTCCACCCAACCTCCCCAAATTACTCAACCTCCCCACTCCACCCAACCTTCGCACTCAACCCAACCTCCCCACTTCACCCAACCTCCGCACTCCACCCAACCTCCGGACTCCACCCAACCTCCGCACTCCACCCAACTTCCTCACTCCACCCAACCTCCCCACTCCACCCAACCTCCCCACTCCACCCAACCTCCGCACTCCATCCCACATCCGCACTCCACCCAACCTCCGCACTCCAACCAACTTCCGCACTCCACCCAACCTCCGGACTCCACCCAACCTCCGCACTCCACCCAACTTCCGCACTCCACCCAACTTCCGCACTCCACCCAACTTCCGCACTCCACCCAACCTCCGCATTCCACCCAAACTCCGCACTCCACCAAACTTCCGCACTCCACCCAGCCTCCCCACTCCACCCAACCTCCCCACTCAACGCAACCTCCCCACTTCACCCAACCTCCCCATTCCACTATACCTCCCCACTTCACCCAACCTCCCCACTCCACCCAACCTCCCCACTTCACCCAAACTCGGCACTCCATCCAACTTCCGCACTCCACCCAACCTCCGCACTCCACCCAACCTCCCGACTTCACCCAACCTCCCCACTTCACCAAGCCTCCCCACTCCACCCAACCTCCCCAAATCACCCAACCTCCCCTCTCCACCCAACATCCCCACTCCACCCAACCTCCCCACTCCACCCAACCTCCCCACTCCACCCAACCTCCCCACTTCACCCAACCTTCCCACTACACCCAACCTCCCCACTTCACCGAACCTCCCCACTCCACCCAACCTCCGCACTCCACCCAACGTTCGCATTCAACCCAACCTCCCCACTTCACCCAACCTCCCCACTCCACCCAACCTCCCCACTTCACCCAACCTCCCCACTCCACCCAACTTCCCCAAATCACCCAACCTCCCCTCTCCACCCAACCTCCCCACTCCACCCAACCTCCCCACTCCACCCAACTTCCCCACTCCACCCAACCTCCTCACTCCACCCAACCTCCCCACTTCACCCTACCTCCCCACTCCACCCAAACTCCGCACTCCACCAAACTTCCGCACTCCACGCAACCTCCCCACTCCAACCAACCTCCCCACGCCACCCAACCTCCCCACTTCACCCAACCTCCCCATTCCACTATACCTCCCCACTTCACCCAACCTCCCCACTCCACCCAACCTCCCCACTTCACCCAAACTCGGCACTCCATCCAACCTCCGCACTCCAGCCAACCTCCGCACTCTAACCAACTTCCGCACTCCACCCAACCTCCCAACTTCACCCAACCTCCCCACTTCACCCAACCTCCCCACTCCACCCAACTTCCCCAAATCACCCAACCACCCCTCTCCACCCAACCTCCCCACTCCACCCAACCTCCCCACTCCACCCAACCTCCCCACTCCACCCAACCTCCTCACTCCACCCAACCTCCCCACTTCACCCTACCTCCCCACTTCACCCAACCTCCCCACTCCAACCAACCTCCACACTCCACCCAACCTCCCCATTCCACCCAACCTCCCCACTTCACCCAAACTCGGCACTCCATCCAACCTCCGCACTCCACCCAACCTCCCCACTCCACCCAACCTCCCCACTCCACCCAACTTCCCCACTCCACCCAACCTCCTCACTCCACCCAACCTCCCCACTTCACCCTACCTCCCCACTCCACCCAAACTCCGCACTCCACCAAACTTCCGCACTCCACGCAACCTCCCCACTCCAACCAACCTCCCCACGCCACCCAACCTCCGCACTCCACCCAACGTGCGCACTCAACCCAACCTCCCCACTTCACCCAACCTCCCCACTCCACCCAACCTTCCCACTTCACCCAACCTACCCACTCCACCCAACCTCCTCATTCCACCCAACCTCCCCACTTCACCCTACCTCCCCACTTCACCCAACCTCCCCACTCCACCCAACCTCCGCACTGCACCCAACCTTCGCTCTCTACCTAATCTCCCCACTTCACCCAACCTCCCAACTCCACCCAACCTCCCCACTTCACCCAACCTCCGCACTCCATCCAACCTCCGCACTCCACCCAACCTCCGCACTCCAACCAACTTCCGCACACCACCCAACCTCCGCACTCCACCCAACTTCCGCACTCCACCCAACTTCCGCACTCCACCCAACCTCCGCACTCCACCCAAACTCCGCACTCCACCAAACATCCGCACTCCACGCAACCTCCCCACTCCAACCAACCTCCCCACGCCACCCAACCTGCCCTCTTCACCCAACCTCCCCATTCCACTATACCTCCCCACTTCACCCAACCTCCCCACTCCACCCAACCTCCCCACTTCACCCAAACTCGGCACTCCATCCAACCTCCGCACTCCAGCCAACCTCCGCACTCAAACCAACTTCCGCACTCCACCCAACCTCCGCACTCCACCCAACCTCCCAACTTCACCCAACCTCCCCACTTCACCCAACCTCCCCACTCCACCCAACTTCCCCAAATCACCCAACCTCCCCTCTCCACCCAACCTCCCCACTCCACCCAACCTCCCCACTCCACCCAACCTCCCCACTCCACCCAACCTCCTCACTCCACCCAACCTCCCCACTTCACCCTACCTCCCCACTTCACCCAACCTCCCCACTCCAACCAACCTCCACACTCCACCCAACCTCCCCATTCCACCCAACCTCCCCACTCCACCCAACCTCCCCACTTCACCCAACCTCCCCATTCCACTATACCTCCTCACTTCACCCAACCTCCCCACTTCACCCAAACTCGGCACTCCATCTAACCTCCGCACTCCAGCCAACCTCCGCACTCCAACCAACTTCCGCACTCCACCCTACCTCCGCACTCCACCCAACCTCCACACTGCACCCAACCTTCCCACTCCACCCAACCTCCCAAAATCACCCAACCTCCTCACTCCACCCAACCTCCCCACTCCACCCAACCTCCCCACTCCACCCAACCTCCCCACGCCACCCAACCTCCCCACTTCACCCAACCTCCCCATTCCACTATACCTCCCCACTTCACCCAACCTCCCCACTCCACCCAACCTCCCCACTTCACCCAAACTAGGCACTCCATCCAACCTCCGCACTCTACACAACCTCCGCACTCCACCCAACTTCCGCACTCCACCCAACTTCCGCACTCCACCCAACTTCCGCACTCCACCCAACCTCCGCATTCCACCCAAATTCCGGACTCCACCAAACTTCCGAACTCCACGCAACCTCCCCACTCCAACCAACCTCCCCACTCCACCCAGCCTCCCCACTCCACCCAACCTCCCCACTCCACCCAACCTCCCCACTTCACCCAACCTCCCCATTCCACTATACCTCCCCACTTCACCCAACCTCCCCACTCCACCCAACCTCCCCACGTCACCCAAACTCGGCACTCCATCCAACTTCCGCACTCCACCCAACCTCCGCACTCCACCCAACCTCCCCACTTCACCCAACCTCCCCACTTCACCAAACCTCCCCACCCACCCAACCTCCCCAAATCACCCAACCTCCCCTCTCCACCCAACATCCCCACTCCACCCAACCTCCCCACTCCACCCAACCTCCCCACTCCACCCAACCTCCCCACTTCACTCAACCTTCCCACTTCACCCAACCTCCCCACTTCACCGAACCTCCCCACTCCATCCAACCTCCGCACTCCACCCAACGTGCGCACTCAACCCAACCTCCCCACTTCACCCAACCTCCCCACTCCACCCAACCTCCCCACTTCACCCAACCTACCCACTCCACCCAACCTCCTCACTCCACCCAACCTCCCCACTTCACCCTACCTCCCCACTTCACCCAACCTCCCCACTCCACCCAACCTCCGCACTGCACCCAACCTTCGCTCTCTACCTAATCTCCCCACTTCACCCAACCTCCCAACTCCACCCAACCTCCCCACTTCACCCAACCTCCGCACTCCATCCAACCTCCGCACTCCACCCAACCTCCGCACTCCAACCAACTTCCGCACACCACCCAACCTCCGCACTCCACCCAACTTCCGCACTCCACCCAACTTCCGCACTCCACCCAACCTCCGCACTCCACCCAAACTCCGCACTCCACCAAACATCCGCACTCCACGCAACCTCCCCACTCCAACCAACCTCCCCACGCCACCCAACCTCCCCACTTCACCCAACCTCCCCATTCCACTATACCTCCCCACTTCACCCAACCTCCCCACTCCACCCAACCTCCCCTCTCCACCCAACCTCCCCACTCCACCCAACCTCCCCACTCCACCCAACCTCCCCACTCCACCCAACCTCCTCACTCCACCCAACCTCCCCACTTCACCCTACCTCCCCACTTCACCCAACCTCCCCACTCCAACCAACCTCCACACTCCACCCAACCTCCCCATTCCACCCAACCTCCCCACTCCACCCAACCTCCCCACTTCACCCAACCTCCCCATTCCACTATACCTCCTCACTTCACCCAACCTCCCCACTTCACCCAAACTCGGCACTCCATCTAACCTCCGCACTCCAGCCAACCTCCGCACTCCAACCAACTTCCGCACTCCACCCTACCTCCGCACTCCACCCAACCTCCACACTGCACCCAACCTTCCCACTCCACCCAACCTCCCAAAATCACCCAACCTCCTCACTCCACCCAACCTCCCCACTCCACCCAACCTCCCCACTCCACCCAAGCTCCCAATTCCACCCAACCTCCCCACTTCACCCAACCTGCCAACTTCACACAAACTCCCCACTTCACCCAACCTTCCCACTCCACCCAACCTGCCCACTCCACCCAACCTCCCCTCTTCACCCAACCTCCCCACTTCACCCAACCTCCCCACTCCACCCAAACTCCCCAAATTACTCAACCTCCCCACTCCACCCAACCTTCGCACTCAACCCAACCTCCCCACTTCACCCAACCTCCGCACTCCATCCCACCTCCGCACTCCACCCAACCTCCGCACTCCAACCAACTTCGGCACTCCACCCAACCTCCGGACTCCACCCAACCTCCGCACTCCACCCAACTTCCGCACTCCACCCAGCCTCCCCACTCCACCCAACCTCCCCACTCAACCCAACCTCCCCACTTCACCCAACCTCCCCATTCCACTATACCTCCCCACTTCACCCAACCTCCCCACTCCACCCAACCTCCCCACTTCACCCAAACTCGGCACTCCATCCAACTTCCGCACTCCACCCAACCTCCGCACTCCACCCAACCTCCCCACTTCACCCAACCTCCCCACTTCACCAAGCCTCCCCACTCCACCCAACCTCCCCACATCACCCAACCTCCCCTCTCCACCCAACATCCCCACTCCACCCAACCTCCCCACTCCACCCAACCTCCCCACTCCACCCAACCTCCCCACTTCACCCAACCTTCCCACTACACCCAACCTCCCCACTTCACCGAACCTCCCCACTCCACCCAACCTCCGCACTCCACCCAACGTTCGCATTCAACCCAACCTCCCCACTTCACCCAACCTCCCCACTCCACCCAACCTCCCCACTTCACCCAACCTCCCCACTCCACCCAACCTCCTCATTCCACCCAACCTCCCCACTTCACCCTACCTCCCCACTTCACCCAACCTCCCCACTCCACCCAACCTCCGCACTGCACCCAACCTTCGCTCTCAACCTAACCTCCCCACTTCACCCAACCTCCGCACTCCATCCAACCTCCGCACTCCACCCAACCTCCGCACTCCAACCAACTTCCGCACACCACCCAACCTCCGCACTCCACCCAACTTCCGCACTCCACCCAACTTCCGCACTCCACCCAACCTCCGCATTCCACCCAAGCTCCGCATTCCACCAAACTTCCCCACTCCACGCAACCTCCCCACTCCAACCAACCTCCCCACTCCACCCAACCTCCCCACTCCACCCAACCTCCCCACTCCACCCAACCTCCGCACTCCACCCAACCTCCGCACTCCACCCAACTTCCGCACTCCACCCAACTTCCGCACTCCACCCAACTTCCGCACTCCACCCAAACTCCGCACTCCACCAAACTTCCGCACTCCACCAAACTTCCGCACTCCACCCAGCCTCCCCACACCACCCAACCTCCCCACTCCACCCAACCTCCCCACTTCACCCAACCTCCCAACTCCACCCAACCTCCCCACTTCACCCATCCTCCGCACTCCACCCAACCTCCGCACTCCACCCAACCTCCGCACTCCAACCAACTTCCGCACACCACCCAACCTCCGCACTCCACCCAACTTCCGCACTCCACCCAACTTCCGCACTCCACCCAACCCCCGCACTCCACCCAAACTCCGCACTCCACCAAACTTCCGCACTCCACGCAACCTCCCCACTCCAACCAACCTCCCCACGCCACCCAACCTCCCCACTTCACCCAACCTCCCCATTCCACTATACCTCCCCACTTCACCCAACCTCCCCACTCCACCCAACCTCCCCACTTCACCCAAACTCGGCACTCCATCCAACCTCCGCACTCCAGCCAACCTCCGCACTATAACCAACTTCCGCACTCCACCCAACCTCCCAACTTCACCCAACCTCCCCACTTCACCCAACCTCCCCACTCCACCCAACTTCCCCAAATCACCCAACCTCCCCTCTCCACCCAACCTCCCCACTCCACCCAACCTCCCCACTCCACCCAACCTCCCCACTCCACCCAACCTCCTCACTCCACCCAACCTCCCCACTTCACCCTACCTCCCCACTTCACCCAACCTCCCCACTCCAACCAACCTCCACACTCCACCCAACCTCCCCATTCCACCCAACCTCCCCACTTCACCCAAACTCGGCACTCCATCCAACCTCCGCACTCCAGCCAACCTCCGCACTCTAACCAACTTCCGCACTCCACCCAACCTCCCAACTTCACCCAACCTCCCCACTTCAACCAACCTCCCCACTTCACCCAACCTCCCCACTCCAACCAACCTCCACACTCCACCCAACCTCCCCATTCCACCCAACCTTCCCACTCCACCCAACCTCCCCACTTCACCCAACCTCCCCATTCCACTATACCTCCTCACTTCACCCAACCTCCCCACTCCACCCAACCTCCCCACTTCACCCAAACTCGGCACTCCATCCAACCTCCGCACTCCAGCCAACCTCCGCACTCCAACCAACTTCCGCACTCCACCCTACCTCCGCACTCCACCCAATCTCCCCACTGTACCCAACCTCCCCACTCCACCCAACCTCCCAAAATCACCCAACCTCCTCACTCCACCCAACCTCCCCACTCCACCCAACCTCCCCACTCCACCCAAGCTCCCCATTCCACCCAACCTCCCCACTTCACCCAACCTGCCCACTTCACACAAACTCCCCACTTCACCCAACCTCCCCACTCCACCCAACCTGCCCACTCCACCCAACCTCCCCACTTCACCCAACCTCCCCACTTCACCCAACCTCCCCACTCCACCCAATCTCCCCAAATTACTCAACCTCCCCACTCCACCCAACTTTCGCACTCAACCCAACCTCCCCACTTCACCCAACCTCCGCACTCCATCCCACCTCCGCACTCCACCCAACCTCCGCACTCCAACCAACTTCCGCACTCCACCCAACCTCCGGACTCCACCCAACCTCCCCACTTCACCCAACCTCCGCACTCCATCCCACCTCCGCACTCCACCCAACCTCCGCACTCCAACCAACTTCCGCACTCCACCCAACCTCCGGACTCCACCCAACCTCCGCACTCCACCCAACTTCCGCACTCCACCCAACCTCCCCACTCCACCCAACCTGCCCACTCCACCCAACCTCCGCACTCCATCCAACCTCCGCACTCCACGCAATATCCGCACTCCACCCAACCTCCCCACTTCACCCAACCTCCGCACTCCATCCAACCTCCGCACTCCACCCAACCTCCGCACTCCACCCAACTTCCGCACTCCACCCAACTTCCGCACTCCACCCAACTTCCGCACTCCACCCAACCCCCGCACTCCACCCAAACTCCGCACTCCACCAAACTTCCGCACTCCACGCAACCTCCCCACTCCAACCAACCTCCCCACGCCACCCAACCTCCCCACTTCACCCAACCTCCCCATTCCACTATACCTCCCCACTTCACCCAACCTCCCCACTCCACCCAACCTCCCCACTTCACCCAAACTCGGCACTCCATCCAACCTCCGCACTCCAGCCAACCTCCGCACTCTAACCAACTTCCGCACTCCACCCAACCTCCCAACTTCACCCAACCTCCCCACTTCACCCAACCTCCCCACTCCACCCAACTTCCCCAAATCACCCAACCTCCCCTCTCCACCCAACCTCCCCACTCCACCCAACCTCCCCACTCCACCCAACCTCCCCACTCCACCCAACCTCCTCACTCCACCCAACCTCCCCACTTCACCCTACCTCCCCACTTCACCCAACCTCCCCACTCCAACCAACCTCCACACTCCACCCAACCTCCCCATTCCACCCAACCTCCCCACTTCACCCAAACTCGGCACTCCATCCAACCTCCGCACTCCAGCCAACCTCCGCACTCTAACCAACTTCCGCACTCCACCCAACCTCCCAACTTCACCCAACCTCCCCACTTCAACCAACCTCCCCACTCCACCCAACTTCCCCAAATCACCCAACCTCCCCTCTCCACCCAACCTCCCCACTCCACCCAACCTCCCCACTCCACCCAACCTCCCCACTCCACCCAACCTCCTCACTCCACCCAACCTCCCCACTTCACCCTACCTCCCCACTTCACCCAACCTCCCCACTCCAACCAACCTCCACACTCCACCCAACCTCCCCATTCCACCCAACCTTCCCACTCCACCCAACCTCCCCACTTCACCCAACCTCCCCATTCCACTATACCTCCTCACTTCACCCAACCTCCCCACTCCACCCAACCTCCCCACTTCACCCAAACTCGGCACTCCATCCAACCTCCGCACTCCAGCCAACCTCCGCACTCCAACCAACTTCCGCACTCCACCCTACCTCCGCACTCCACCCAATCTCCCCACTGTACCCAACCTCCCCACTCCACCCAACCTCCCAAAATCACCCAACCTCCTCACTCCACCCAACCTCCCCACTCCACCCAACCTCCCCACTCCACCCAAGCTCCCCATTCCACCCAACCTCCCCACTTCACCCAACCTGCCCACTTCACACAAACTCCCCACTTCACCCAACCTCCCCACTCCACCCAACCTGCCCACTCCACCCAACCTCCCCACTTCACCCAACCTCCCCACTTCACCCAACCTCCCCACTCCACCCAACCTCCCCAAATTACTCAACCTCCCCACTCCACCCAACTTTCGCACTCAACCCAACCTCCCCACTTCACCCAACCTCCGCACTCCATCCCACCTCCGCACTCCACCCAACCTCCGCACTCCAACCAACTTCCGCACTCCACCCAACCTCCGGACTCCACCCAACCTCCCCACTTCACCCAACCTCCGCACTCCATCCCACCTCCGCACTCCACCCAACCTCCGCACTCCAACCAACTTCCGCACTCCACCCAACCTCCGGACTCCACCCAACCTCCGCACTCCACCCAACTTCCGCACTCCACCCAACCTCCCCACTCCACCCAACCTGCCCACTCCACCCAACCTCCGCACTCCATCCAACCTCCGCACTCCACGCAATATCCGCACTCCACCCAACCTCCCCACTTCACCCAACCTCCGCACTCCATCCAACCTCCGCACTCCACCCAACCTCCGCACTCCACCCAACTTCCGCACTCCACCCAACTTCCGCACTCCACCCAACTTCCGCACTCCACCCAACCTCCGCATTCCATCCAAACTCCGCACTCCACCAAACTTCCGCACTCCACCCAGCCTCCCCACTCCACCCAACCTCCCCACTCCACCCAACCTCCCCACTTCACCCAACCTCCCCATTCCACTATACCTCCCCACTTCACCCAACCTCCCTACTCCACCCAACCTCCCCACTTCGCCCAACCTCCCCACTCCACCCAACTTCCCCAAATCACCCAACCTCCCCTCTCCACCCAACCTCCCCACTCCACCCAACCTCCCCACTCCACCCAACTTCCCCACTCCACCCAACCTCCTCACTCCACCCAACCTCCCCACTTCACCCTACCTCCCCACTTCACCCAACCTCCCCTCTCCAACCAACCTCCACATTCCACCCAACCTCCCCATTCCACCCAACCTCCCCACTCCACCCAACCTCCCCACTTCACCCAACCTCCCCATTCCATTATACCTCCTCACTTCACCCAACCTCCCCACTCCATCCAACCTCCCCACTTCACCCAAACTCGGCACTCCATCCAACCTCCGCACTCCAGCCAACCTCCGCACTCCAACCAACTTCCGCACTCCACCCTACCTCCGCACTCCACCCAACCTCCCCACTGCACCCAACCTCCCCACTCCAACCAACCTCCCAAAATCACTCAACCTCCTCACTCCACCCAACCTCCCCACTCCACCCAACCTTCCCACTCCACCCAAGCTCACCATTCCACCCAACCTCCCCACTTCACCCAACCTGCCCACTTCACACAAACTCCCCACTTCACCCAACCTCCCCACTCCACCCAACCTCCCCAAATTACTCAACCTCCCCACTCCACCCAACCTTCGCACTCAACCCAACCTCCCCACTTCACCCAACCTCCGCACTCCACCCAACCTCCGGACTCCACCCAACCTCCGCACTCCACCCAACTTCCTCACTCCACCCAACCTCCCCACTCCACCCAACCTCCCCACTCCACCCAACCTCCGCACTCCATCCCACATCCGCACTCCACCCAACCTCCGCACTCCAACCAACTTCCGCACTCCACCCAACCTCCGGACTCCACCCAACCTCCGCACTCCACCCAACTTCCGCACTCCACCCAACTTCCGCACTCCACCCAACTTCCGCACTCCACCCAACCTCCGCATTCCACCCAAACTCCGCACTCCACCAAACTTCCGCACTCCACCCAGCCTCCCCACTCCACCCAACCTCCCCACTCAACGCAACCTCCCCACTTCACCCAACCTCCCCATTCCACTATACCTCCCCACTTCACCCAACCTCCCCACTCCACCCAACCTCCCCACTTCACCCAAACTCGGCACTCCATCCAACTTCCGCACTCCACCCAACCTCCGCACTCCACCCAACCTCCCGACTTCACCCAACCTCCCCACTTCACCAAGCCTCCCCACTCCACCCAACCTCCCCAAATCACCCAACCTCCCCTCTCCACCCAACATCCCCACTCCACCCAACCTCCCCACTCCACCCAACCTCCCCACTCCACCCAACCTCCCCACTTCACCCAACCTTCCCACTACACCCAACCTCCCCACTTCACCGAACCTCCCCACTCCACCCAACCTCCGCACTCCACCCAACGTTCGCATTCAACCCAACCTCCCCACTTCACCCAACCTCCCCACTCCACCCAACCTCCCCACTTCACCCAACCTCCCCACTCCACCCAACTTCCCCAAATCACCCAACCTCCCCTCTCCACCCAACCTCCCCACTCCACCCAACCTCCCCACTCCACCCAACTTCCCCACTCCACCCAACCTCCTCACTCCACCCAACCTCCCCACTTCACCCTACCTCCCCACTCCACCCAAACTCCGCACTCCACCAAACTTCCGCACTCCACGCAACCTCCCCACTCCAACCAACCTCCCCACGCCACCCAACCTCCCCACTTCACCCAACCTCCCCATTCCACTATACCTCCCCACTTCACCCAACCTCCCCACTCCACCCAACCTCCCCACTTCACCCAAACTCGGCACTCCATCCAACCTCCGCACTCCAGCCAACCTCCGCACTCTAACCAACTTCCGCACTCCACCCAACCTCCCAACTTCACCCAACCTCCCCACTTCACCCAACCTCCCCACTCCACCCAACTTCCCCAAATCACCCAACCACCCCTCTCCACCCAACCTCCCCACTCCACCCAACCTCCCCACTCCACCCAACCTCCCCACTCCACCCAACCTCCTCACTCCACCCAACCTCCCCACTTCACCCTACCTCCCCACTTCACCCAACCTCCCCACTCCAACCAACCTCCACACTCCACCCAACCTCCCCATTCCACCCAACCTCCCCACTTCACCCAAACTCGGCACTCCATCCAACCTCCGCACTCCAGCCAACCTCCGCACTCTAACCAACTTCCGCACTCCACCCAACCTCCCAACTTCACCCAACCTCCCCACTTCACCCAACCTCCCCACTCCACCCAACTTCCCCAAATCACCCAACCTCCCCTCTCCACCCAACCTCCCCACTCCACCCAACCTCCCCACTCCACCCAACCTCCCCACTCCACCCAACCTCCTCACTCCACCCAACCTCCCCACTTCACCCTACCTCCCCACTTCACCCAACCTCCCCACTCCAACCAACCTCCACACTCCACCCAACCTCCCCATTCCACCCAACCTTCCCACTCCACCCAACCTCCCCACTTCACCCAACCTCCCCATTCCACTATACCTCCTCACTTCACCCAACCTCCCCACTCCACCCAACCTCCCCACTTCACCCAAACTCGGCACTCCATCCAACCTCCGCACTCCAGCCAACCTCCGCACTCCAACCAACTTCCGCACTCCACCCTACCTCCGCACTCCACCCAATCTCCCCACTGTACCCAACCTCCCCACTCCACCCAACCTCCCAAAATCACCCAACCTCCTCACTCCACCCAACCTCCCCACTCCACCAAACCTCCCCACTCCACCCAAGCTCCCCATTCCACCCAACCTGCCCACTTCACCCAACCTGCCCACTTCACACAAACTCCCCACTTCACCCAACCTCCCCACTCCACCCAACCTGCCCACTCCACCCAACCTCCCCACTTCACCCAACCTCCCCACTTCACCCAACCTCCCCACTCCACCCAACCTCCCCAAATTACTCAACCTCCCCACTCCACCCAACTTTCGCACTCAACCCAACCTCCCCACTTCACCCAACCTCCCCACTTCACCCAACCTCCCCACTCCACCCAACCTCCCCAAATTACTCAACCTCCCCACTTCACCCAACCTCCGCACTCCATCCCACCTCCGCACTCCACCCAACCTCCGCACTCCAACCAACTTCCGCACTCCACCCAACCTCCGGACTCCACCCAACCTCCCCACTTCACCCAACCTCCGCACTCCATCCCACCTCCGCACTCCACCCAACCTCCGCACTCCAACCAACTTCCGCACTCCACCCAACCTCCGGACTCCACCCAACCTCCGCACTCCACCCAACTTCCGCACTCCACCCAACCTCCCCACTCCACCCAACCTGCCCACTCCACCCAACCTCCGCACTCCATCCAACCTCCGCACTCCACCCAACTTCCGCACTCCACCCAACTTCCGCACTCCACCAAACTTCCGCACTCCACCCAGCCTCCCCACTCCACCCAACCTCCCCACTCCACCCAACCTCCCCACTTCACCCAACCTCCCCATTCCACTATACCTCCCCACTTCACCCAACCTCCCTACTCCGCCCAACCTCCCCACTTCACCCAACCTCCCCACTCCACCCAACTTCCCCAAATCACCCAACCTCCCCTCTCCACCCAACCTCCCCACTCCACCCAACCTTCCCACTCCACCCAACTTCCCCACTCCACCCAACCTCCTCACTCCACCCAACCTCCCCACTTCACCCTACCTCCCCACTTCACCCAACCTCCCCTCTCCAACCAACCTCCACATTCCACCCAACCTCCCCATTCCACCCAACCTCCCCACTCCACCCAACCTCCCCACTTCACCCAACCTCCCCATTCCATTATACCTCCTCACTTCACCCAACCTCCCCACTCCATCCAACCTCCCCACTTCACCCAAACTCGGCACTCCATCCAACCTCCGCACTCCAGCCAACCTCCGCACTCCAACCAACTTCCGCACTCCACCCTACCTCCGCACTCCACCCAACCTCCCCACTGCACCCAACCTCCCCACTCCAACCAACCTCCCAAAATCACTCAACCTCCTCACTCCACCCAACCTCCCCACTCCACCCAACCTTCCCACTCCACCCAAGCTCACCATTCCACCCAACCTCCCCACTTCACCCAACCTGCCCACTTCACACAAACTCCCCACTTCACCCAACCTCCCCACTCCACCCAACCTCCCCAAATTACTCAACCTCCCCACTCCACCCAACCTTCGCACTCAACCCAACCTCCCCACTTCACCCAACCTCCGCACTCCACCCAACCTCCGGACTCCACCCAACCTCCGCACTCCACCCAACTTCCTCACTCCACCCAACCTCCCCACTCCACCCAACCTCCCCACTCCACCCAACCTCCGCACTCCATCCCACATCCGCACTCCACCCAACCTCCGCACTCCAACCAACTTCCGCACTCCACCCAACCTCCGGACTCCACCCAACCTCCGCACTCCACCTAACTTCCGCACTCCACCCAACTTCCGCACTCCACCCAACTTCCGCACTCCACCCAACCTCCGCATTCCACCCAAACTCCGCACTCCACCAAACTTCCGCACTCCACCCAGCCTCCCCACTCCACCCAACCTCCCCACTCAACGCAACCTCCCCACTTCACCCAACCTCCCCATTCCACTATACCTCCCCACTTCACCCAACCTCCCCACTCCACCCAACCTCCCCACTTCACCCAAACTCGGCACTCCATCCAACCTCCGCACTCCACCCAACCTCCCGACTTCACCCAACCTCCCCACTTCACCAAGCCTCCCCACTCCACCCAACCTCCCCAAATCACCCAACCTCCCCTCTCCACCCAACATCCCCACTCCACCCAACCTCCCCACTCCACCCAACCTCCCCACTCCACCCAACCTCCCCACTTCACCCAACCTTCCCACTACACCCAACCTCCCCACTTCACCGAACCTCCCCACTCCACCCAACCTCCGCACTCCACCCAACGTTCGCATTCAACCCAACCTCCCCACCTCACCCAACCTCCCCACTCCACCCAACCTCCCCACTTCACCCAACCTCCCCACTCCACCCAACTTCCCCAAATCACCCAACCTCCCCTCTCCACCCAACCTCCCCACTCCACCCAACCTCCCCACTCCACCCAACTTCCCCACTCCACCCAACCTCCTCACTCCACCCAACCTCCCCACTTCACCCTACCTCCCCACTCCACCCAAACTCCGCACTCCACCAAACTTCCGCACTCCACGCAACCTCCCCACTCCAACCAACCTCCCCACGCCACCCAACCTCCCCACGCCACCCAACCTCCCCATTCCACTATACCTCCCCACTTCACCCAACCTCCCCACTCCACCCAACCTCCCCACTTCACCCAAACTCGGCACTCCATCCAACCTCCGCACTCCAGCCAACCTCCGCACTCTAACCAACTTCCGCACTCCACCCAACCTCCCAACTTCACCCAACCTCCCCACTTCACCCAACCTCCCCACTCCACCCAACTTCCCCAAATCAGCCAACCTCCCCTCTCCACCCAACCTCCCCACTCCACCCAACCTCCCCACTCCACCCAACCTCCCCACTCCACCCAACCTCCTCACTCCACCCAACCTCCCCACTTCACCCTACCTCCCCACTTCACCCAACCTCCCCACTCCAACCAACCTCCACACTCCACCCAACCTCCCCATTCCACCCAACCTCCCCACTTCACCCAAACTCGGCACTCCATCCAACCTCCGCACTCCAGCCAACCTCCGCACTCTAACCAACTTCCGCACTCCACCCAACCTCCCAACTTCACCCAACCTCCCCACTTCACCCAACCTCCCCACTCCACCCAACTTCCCCAAATCACCCAACCTCCCCTCTCCACCCAACCTCCCCACTCCACCCAACCTCCCCACTCCACCCAACCTCCCCACTCCACCCAACCTCCTCACTCCACCCAACCTCCCCACTTCACCCTACCTCCCCACTTCACCCAACCTCCCCACTCCAACCAACCTCCACACTCCACCCAACCTCCCCATTCCACCCAACCTTCCCACTCCACCCAACCTCCCCACTTCACCGAACCTCCCCATTCCACTATACCTCCGCACTCCAGCCAACCTCCGCACTCCAACCAACTTCCGCACTCCACCCTACCTCCGCACTCCACCCAATCTCCCCACTGTACCCAACCTCCCCACTCCACCCAACCTCCCAAAATCACCCAACCTCCTCACTCCACCCAACCTCCCCACTCCACCCAACCTCCCCACTCCACCCAAGCTCCCCATTCCACCCAACCTGCCCACTTCACCCAACCTGCCCACTTCACACAAACTCCCCACTTCACCCAACCTCCCCACTCCACCCAACCTGCCCACTCCACCCAACCTCCCCACTTCACCCAACCTCCCCACTTCACCCAACCTCCCCACTCCACCCAACCTCCCCAAATTACTCAACCTCCCCACTCCACCCAACTTTCGCACTCAACCCAACCTCCCCACTTCACCCAACCTCCGCACTCCATCCCACCTCCGCACTCCACCCAACCTCCGCACTCCAACCAACTTCCGCACTCCACCCAACCTCCGGACTCCACCCAACCTCCCCACTTCACCCAACCTCCGCACTCCATCCCACCTCCGCACTCCACCCAACCTCCGCACTCCAACCAACTTCCGCACTCCACCCAACCTCCGGACTCCACCCAACCTCCGCACTCCACCCAACTTCCGCACTCCACCCAACCTCCCCACTCCACCCAACCTGCCCACTCCACCCAACCTCCGCACTCCATCCAACCTCCGCACTCCACGCAATATCCGCACTCCACCCAACCTCCCCACTTCACCCAACCTCCGCACTCCATCCAACCTCCGCACTCCACCCAACCTCCGCACTCCACTCAACTTCCGCACTCCACCCAACTTCCGCACTCCACCCAACTTCCGCACTCCACCCAACCTCCGCATTCCATCCAAACTCCGCACTCCACCAAACTTCCGCACTCCACCCAGCCTCCCCACTCCACCCAACCTCCCCACTCCACCCAACCTCCCCACTTCACCCAACCTCCCCATTCCACTATACCTCCCCACTTCACCCAACCTCCCTACTCCACCCAACCTCCCCACTTCACCCAACCTCCCCACTCCACCCAACTTCCCCAAATCACCCAACCTCCCCTCTCCACCCAACCTCCCCACTCCACCCAACCTCCCCACTCCACCCAACTTCCCCACTCCACCCAACCTCCTCACTCCACCCAACCTCCCCACTTCACCCTACCTCCCCACTTCACCCAACCTCCCCACTCCAACCAACCTCCACATTCCACCCAACCTCCCCATTCCACCCAACCTCCCCACTCCACCCAACCTCCCCACTTCACCCAACCTCCCCATTCCATTATACCTCCTCACTTCACCCAACCTCCCCACTCCATCCAACCTCCCCACTTCACCCAAACTCGGCACTCCATCCAACCTCCGCACTCCAGCCAACCTCCGCACTCCAACCAACTTCCGCACTCCACCCTACCTCCGCACTCCACCCAACCTCCCCACTGCACCCAACCTCCCCACTCCAACCAACCTCCCAAAATCACTCAACCTCCTCACTCCACCCAACCTCCCCACTCCACCCAACCTTCCCACTCCACCCAAGCTCACCATTCCACCCAACCTCCCCACTTCACCCAACCTGCCCACTTCCCACAAACTCCCCACTTCACCCAACCTCCCCACTCCACCCAACCTCCCCAAATTACTCAACCTCCCCACTCCACCCAACCTTCGCACTCAACCCAACATCCCCATTTCACCCAACCTCCGCACTCCACCCAACCTCCGGACTCCACCCAACCTCCGCACTCCACCCAACTTCCTCACTCCACCCAACCTCCCCACTCCACCCAACCTCCCCACTCCACCCAACCTCCGCACTCCATCCCACATCCGCACTCCACCCAACCTCCGCACTCCAACCAACTTCCGCACTCCACCCAACCTCCGGACTCCACCCAACCTCCGCACTCCACCCAACTTCCGCACTCCACCCAACTTCCGCACTCCACCCAACTTCCGCACTCCACCCAACCTCCGCATTCCACCCAAACTCCGCACTCCACCAAACTTCCGCACTCCACCCAGCCTCCCCACTCCACCCAACCTCCCCACTCAACGCAACCTCCCCACTTCACCCAACCTCCCCATTCCACTATACCTCCCCACTTCACCCAACCTCCCCACTCCACCCAACCTCCCCACTTCACCCAAACTCGGCACTCCATCCAACTTCCGCACTCCACCCAACCTCCGCACTCCACCCAACCTCCCGACTTCACCCAACCTCCCCACTTCACCAAGCCTCCCCACTCCACCCAACCTCCCCAAATCACCCAACCTCCCCTCTCCACCCAACATCCCCACTCCACCCAACCTCCCCACTCCACCCAACCTCCCCACTCCACCCAACCTCCCCACTTCACCCAACCTTCCCACTACACCCAACCTCCCCACTTCACCGAACCTCCCCACTCCACCCAACCTCCGCACTCCACCCAACGTTCGCATTCAACCCAACCTCCCCACTTCACCCAACCTCCCCACTCCACCCAACCTCCCCACTTCACCCAACTTCCCCAAATCACCCAACCTCCCCTCTCCACCCAACCTCCCCACTCCACCCAACCTCCCCACTCCACCCAACTTCCCCACTCCACCCAACCTCCTCACTCCACCCAACCTCCCCACTTCACCCTACCTCCCCACTTC
Source organism: Oasisia sp. SBJ-2009 (assembly GCA_964017155.1). Classification (NCBI taxonomy): domain Eukaryota; kingdom Metazoa; phylum Annelida; class Polychaeta; order Sabellida; family Siboglinidae; genus Oasisia; species Oasisia sp. SBJ-2009. The sequence continues at coordinate 29,709,290 of OZ024859.1, forward strand.
ACCCAACCTCCCCACTCCAACCAACCTCCACATTCCACCCAACCTCCCCATTCCACCCAACCTCCCCACTCCACCCAACCTCCCCACTTCACCCAACCTCCCCATTCCATTATACCTCCTCACTTCACCCAACCTCCCCACTCCATCCAACCTCCCCACTTCACCCAAACTCGGCACTCCATCCAACCTCCGCACTCCAGCCAACCTCCGCACTCCAACCAACTTCCGCACTCCACCCTACCTCCGCACTCCACCCAACCTCCCCACTGCACCCAACCTCCCCACTCCAACCAACCTCCACATTCCACCCAACCTCCCCATTCCACCCAACCTCCCCACTCCACCCAACCTCCCCACTTCACCCAACCTCCCCATTCCATTATACCTCAATCACCCAACCTCCTCACTCCACCCAACCTCCACACTCCACCCAACCTCCCCACTCCACCCAAGCTCACCATTCCACCCAACCTCCCCACTTCACCCAACCTGCCCACTTCACACAAACTCCCCACTTCACCCAACCTCCCCACTCCACCCAACCTCCCCAAATTACTCAACCTCCCCACTCCACCCAACCTTCGCACTCAACCCAACCTCCCCACTTCACCCAACCTCCGCACTCCATCCCACCTCCGCACTCCACCCAACCTCCGCACTCCAACCAACTTCCGCACTCCACCCAACCTCCGGACTCCACCCAACCTCCGAACTCCACCCAACTTCCGCACTCCACCCAACCTCCCCACTCCACCCAACCTCCCCACTCCACCCAACCTCCGCACTCCATCCCACATCCGCACTCCACCCAACCTCCGCACTCCAACCAACTTCCGCACTCCACCCAACCTCCGGACTCCACCCAACCTCCGCACTCCACCCAACTTCCGCATTCCACCCAACTTCCGCACTCCACCCAACTTCCGCACTCCACCCAACCTCCGCATTCCACCCAAACTCCGCACTCCACCAAACTTCCGCACTCCACCCAGCCTCCCCACTCCACCCAACCTCCCCACTCAACCCAACCTCCCCACTTCACCCAACCTCCCCATTCCATTATACCTCCTCACTTCACCCAACCTCCCCACTCCATCCAACCTCCCCACTTCACCCAAACTCGGCACTCCATCCAACCTCCGCACTCCAGCCAACCTCCGCACTCCAACCAACTTCCGCACTCCACCCTACCTCCGCACTCCACCCAACCTCCCCACTCCACCCAACCTCCCCACTGCACCCAACCTCCCCACTCCAACCAACCTCCACATTCCACCCAACCTCCCCATTCCACCCAACCTCCCCACTCCACCCAACCTCCCCACTTCACCCAACCTCCCCATTCCATTATACCTCAATCACCCAACCTCCTCACTCCACCCAACCTCCACACTCCACCCAACCTCCCCACTCCACCCAAGCTCACCATTCCACCCAACCTCCCCACTCCACCCAACTTCCTCACTCCACCCAACCTCCCCACTCCACCCAACCTCCCCACTCCACCCAACCTCCGCACTCCATCCCACATCCGCACTCCACCCAACCTCCGCACTCCAACCAACTTCCGCACTCCACCCAACCTCCGGACTCCACCCAACCTCCGCACTCCACCTAACTTCCGCACTCCACCCAACTTCCGCACTCCACCCAACTTCCGCACTCCACCCAACCTCCGCATTCCACCCAAACTCCGCACTCCACCAAACTTCCGCACTCCACCCAGCCTCCCCACTCCACCCAACCTCCCCACTCAACGCAACCTCCCCACTTCACCCAACCTCCCCATTCCACTATACCTCCCCACTTCACCCAACCTCCCCACTCCACCCAACCTCCCCACTTCACCCAAACTCGGCACTCCATCCAACCTCCGCACTCCACCCAACCTCCCGACTTCACCCAACCTCCCCACTTCACCAAGCCTCCCCACTCCACCCAACCTCCCCAAATCACCCAACCTCCCCTCTCCACCCAACATCCCCACTCCACCCAACCTCCCCACTCCACCCAACCTCCCCACTCCACCCAACCTCCCCACTTCACCCAACCTTCCCACTACACCCAACCTCCCCACTTCACCGAACCTCCCCACTCCACCCAACCTCCGCACTCCACCCAACGTTCGCATTCAACCCAACCTCCCCACCTCACCCAACCTCCCCACTCCACCCAACCTCCCCACTTCACCCAACCTCCCCACTCCACCCAACTTCCCCAAATCACCCAACCTCCCCTCTCCACCCAACCTCCCCACTCCACCCAACCTCCCCACTCCACCCAACTTCCCCACTCCACCCAACCTCCTCACTCCACCCAACCTCCCCACTTCACCCTACCTCCCCACTCCACCCAAACTCCGCACTCCACCAAACTTCCGCACTCCACGCAACCTCCCCACTCCAACCAACCTCCCCACGCCACCCAACCTCCCCACGCCACCCAACCTCCCCATTCCACTATACCTCCCCACTTCACCCAACCTCCCCACTCCACCCAACCTCCCCACTTCACCCAAACTCGGCACTCCATCCAACCTCCGCACTCCAGCCAACCTCCGCACTCTAACCAACTTCCGCACTCCACCCAACCTCCCAACTTCACCCAACCTCCCCACTTCACCCAACCTCCCCACTCCACCCAACTTCCCCAAATCAGCCAACCTCCCCTCTCCACCCAACCTCCCCACTCCACCCAACCTCCCCACTCCACCCAACCTCCCCACTCCACCCAACCTCCTCACTCCACCCAACCTCCCCACTTCACCCTACCTCCCCACTTCACCCAACCTCCCCACTCCAACCAACCTCCACACTCCACCCAACCTCCCCATTCCACCCAACCTCCCCACTTCACCCAAACTCGGCACTCCATCCAACCTCCGCACTCCAGCCAACCTCCGCACTCTAACCAACTTCCGCACTCCACCCAACCTCCCAACTTCACCCAACCTCCCCACTTCACCCAACCTCCCCACTCCACCCAACTTCCCCAAATCACCCAACCTCCCCTCTCCACCCAACCTCCCCACTCCACCCAACCTCCCCACTCCACCCAACCTCCCCACTCCACCCAACCTCCTCACTCCACCCAACCTCCCCACTTCACCCTACCTCCCCACTTCACCCAACCTCCCCACTCCAACCAACCTCCACACTCCACCCAACCTCCCCATTCCACCCAACCTTCCCACTCCACCCAACCTCCCCACTTCACCGAACCTCCCCATTCCACTATACCTCCGCACTCCAGCCAACCTCCGCACTCCAACCAACTTCCGCACTCCACCCTACCTCCGCACTCCACCCAATCTCCCCACTGTACCCAACCTCCCCACTCCACCCAACCTCCCAAAATCACCCAACCTCCTCACTCCACCCAACCTCCCCACTCCACCCAACCTCCCCACTCCACCCAAGCTCCCCATTCCACCCAACCTGCCCACTTCACCCAACCTGCCCACTTCACACAAACTCCCCACTTCACCCAACCTCCCCACTCCACCCAACCTGCCCACTCCACCCAACCTCCCCACTTCACCCAACCTCCCCACTTCACCCAACCTCCCCACTCCACCCAACCTCCCCAAATTACTCAACCTCCCCACTCCACCCAACTTTCGCACTCAACCCAACCTCCCCACTTCACCCAACCTCCGCACTCCATCCCACCTCCGCACTCCACCCAACCTCCGCACTCCAACCAACTTCCGCACTCCACCCAACCTCCGGACTCCACCCAACCTCCCCACTTCACCCAACCTCCGCACTCCATCCCACCTCCGCACTCCACCCAACCTCCGCACTCCAACCAACTTCCGCACTCCACCCAACCTCCGGACTCCACCCAACCTCCGCACTCCACCCAACTTCCGCACTCCACCCAACCTCCCCACTCCACCCAACCTGCCCACTCCACCCAACCTCCGCACTCCATCCAACCTCCGCACTCCACGCAATATCCGCACTCCACCCAACCTCCCCACTTCACCCAACCTCCGCACTCCATCCAACCTCCGCACTCCACCCAACCTCCGCACTCCACTCAACTTCCGCACTCCACCCAACTTCCGCACTCCACCCAACTTCCGCACTCCACCCAACCTCCGCATTCCATCCAAACTCCGCACTCCACCAAACTTCCGCACTCCACCCAGCCTCCCCACTCCACCCAACCTCCCCACTCCACCCAACCTCCCCACTTCACCCAACCTCCCCATTCCACTATACCTCCCCACTTCACCCAACCTCCCTACTCCACCCAACCTCCCCACTTCACCCAACCTCCCCACTCCACCCAACTTCCCCAAATCACCCAACCTCCCCTCTCCACCCAACCTCCCCACTCCACCCAACCTCCCCACTCCACCCAACTTCCCCACTCCACCCAACCTCCTCACTCCACCCAACCTCCCCACTTCACCCTACCTCCCCACTTCACCCAACCTCCCCACTCCAACCAACCTCCACATTCCACCCAACCTCCCCATTCCACCCAACCTCCCCACTCCACCCAACCTCCCCACTTCACCCAACCTCCCCATTCCATTATACCTCCTCACTTCACCCAACCTCCCCACTCCATCCAACCTCCCCACTTCACCCAAACTCGGCACTCCATCCAACCTCCGCACTCCAGCCAACCTCCGCACTCCAACCAACTTCCGCACTCCACCCTACCTCCGCACTCCACCCAACCTCCCCACTGCACCCAACCTCCCCACTCCAACCAACCTCCCAAAATCACTCAACCTCCTCACTCCACCCAACCTCCCCACTCCACCCAACCTTCCCACTCCACCCAAGCTCACCATTCCACCCAACCTCCCCACTTCACCCAACCTGCCCACTTCACACAAACTCCCCACTTCACCCAACCTCCCCACTCCACCCAACCTCCCCAAATTACTCAACCTCCCCACTCCACCCAACCTTCGCACTCAACCCAACATCCCCATTTCACCCAACCTCCGCACTCCACCCAACCTCCGGACTCCACCCAACCTCCGCACTCCACCCAACTTCCTCACTCCACCCAACCTCCCCACTCCACCCAACCTCCCCACTCCACCCAACCTCCGCACTCCATCCCACATCCGCACTCCACCCAACCTCCGCACTCCAACCAACTTCCGCACTCCACCCAACCTCCGGACTCCACCCAACCTCCGCACTCCACCCAACTTCCGCACTCCACCCAACTTCCGCACTCCACCCAACTTCCGCACTCCACCCAACCTCCGCATTCCACCCAAACTCCGCACTCCACCAAACTTCCGCACTCCACCCAGCCTCCCCACTCCACCCAACCTCCCCACTCAACGCAACCTCCCCACTTCACCCAACCTCCCCATTCCACTATACCTCCCCACTTCACCCAACCTCCCCACTCCACCCAACCTCCCCACTTCACCCAAACTCGGCACTCCATCCAACTTCCGCACTCCACCCAACCTCCGCACTCCACCCAACCTCCCGACTTCACCCAACCTCCCCACTTCACCAAGCCTCCCCACTCCACCCAACCTCCCCAAATCACCCAACCTCCCCTCTCCACCCAACATCCCCACTCCACCCAACCTCCCCACTCCACCCAACCTCCCCACTCCACCCAACCTCCCCACTTCACCCAACCTTCCCACTACACCCAACCTCCCCACTTCACCGAACCTCCCCACTCCACCCAACCTCCGCACTCCACCCAACGTTCGCATTCAACCCAACCTCCCCACTTCACCCAACCTCCCCACTCCACCCAACCTCCCCACTTCACCCAACTTCCCCAAATCACCCAACCTCCCCTCTCCACCCAACCTCCCCACTCCACCCAACCTCCCCACTCCACCCAACTTCCCCACTCCACCCAACCTCCTCACTCCACCCAACCTCCCCACTTCACCCTACCTCCCCACTTCACCCAACCTCCCCACTCCAACCAACCTCCACATTCCACCCAACCTCCCCATTCCACCCAACCTCCCCACTCCACCCAACCTCCCCACTTCACCCAACCTCCCCATTCCATTATACCTCCTCACTTCACCCAACCTCCCCACTCCATCCAACCTCCCCACTTCACCCAAACTCGGCACTCCATCCAACCTCCGCACTCCAGCCAACCTCCGCACTCCAACCAACTTCCGCACTCCACCCTACCTCCGCACTCCACCCAACCTCCCCACTGCACCCAACCTCCCCACTCCAACCAACCTCCACATTCCACCCAACCTCCCCATTCCACCCAACCTCCCCACTCCACCCAACCTCCCCACTTCACCCAACCTCCCCATTCCATTATACCTCAATCACCCAACCTCCTCACTCCACCCAACCTCCACACTCCACCCAACCTCCCCACTCCACCCAAGCTCACCATTCCACCCAACCTCCCCACTTCACCCAACCTGCCCACTTCACACAAACTCCCCACTTCACCCAACCTCCCCACTCCACCCAACCTCCCCAAATTACTCAACCTCCCCACTCCACCCAACCTTCGCACTCAACCCAACCTCCCCACTTCACCCAACCTCCGCACTCCATCCCACCTCCGCACTCCACCCAACCTCCGCACTCCAACCAACTTCCGCACTCCACCCAACCTCCGGACTCCACCCAACCTCCGAACTCCACCCAACTTCCGCACTCCACCCAACCTCCCCACTCCACCCAACCTCCCCACTCCACCCAACCTCCGCACTCCATCCCACATCCGCACTCCACCCAACCTCCGCACTCCAACCAACTTCCGCACTCCACCCAACCTCCGGACTCCACCCAACCTCCGCACTCCACCCAACTTCCGCATTCCACCCAACTTCCGCACTCCACCCAACTTCCGCACTCCACCCAACCTCCGCATTCCACCCAAACTCCGCACTCCACCAAACTTCCGCACTCCACCCAGCCTCCCCACTCCACCCAACCTCCCCACTCAACCCAACCTCCCCACTTCACCCAACCTCCCCATTCCATTATACCTCCTCACTTCACCCAACCTCCCCACTCCATCCAACCTCCCCACTTCACCCAAACTCGGCACTCCATCCAACCTCCGCACTCCAGCCAACCTCCGCACTCCAACCAACTTCCGCACTCCACCCTACCTCCGCACTCCACCCAACCTCCCCACTGCACCCAACCTCCCCACTCCAACCAACCTCCACATTCCACCCAACCTCCCCATTCCACCCAACCTCCCCACTCCACCCAACCTCCCCACTTCACCCAACCTCCCCATTCCATTATACCTCAATCACCCAACCTCCTCACTCCACCCAACCTCCACACTCCACCCAACCTCCCCACTCCACCCAAGCTCACCATTCCACCCAACCTCCCCACTTCACCCAACCTGCCCACTTCACACAAACTCCCCACTTCACCCAACCTCCCCACTCCACCCAACCTCCCCAAATTACTCAACCTCCCCACTCCACCCAACCTTCGCACTCAACCCAACCTCCCCACTTCACCCAACCTCCGCACTCCATCCCACCTCCGCACTCCACCCAACCTCCGCACTCCAACCAACTTCCGCACTCCACCCAACCTCCGGACTCCACCCAACCTCCGAACTCCACCCAACTTCCGCACTCCACCCAACCTCCCCACTCCACCCAACCTCCCCACTCCACCCAACCTCCGCACTCCATCCCACATCCGCACTCCACCCAACCTCCGCACTCCAACCAACTTCCGCACTCCACCCAACCTCCGGACTCCACCCAACCTCCGCACTCCACCCAACTTCCGCATTCCACCCAACTTCCGCACTCCACCCAACTTCCGCACTCCACCCAACCTCCGCATTCCACCCAAACTCCGCACTCCACCAAACTTCCGCACTCCACCCAGCCTCCCCACTCCACCCAACCTCCCCGCTCAACCCAACCTCCCCACTTCACCCAACCTCCCCATTCCACTATACCTCCCCACTTCACCCAACCTCCCCACTCCACCCAACCTCCCCACTTCACCCAAACTCGGCACTCCATCCAACTTCCGCACTCCACCCAACCTCCGCACTCCACCCAACCTCCCCACTTCACCCAACCTCCCCACTTCACCAAGCCTCCCCACTCCACCCAACCTCCCCAAATAACCCAACCTCCCCTCTCCACCCAACATCCCCACTCCACCCAACCTCCCCACTCCACCCAATCTCCCCACTCCACCCAACCTCCCCACTTCACCCAACCTTCCCACTACACCCAACCTCCCCACTTCACCGAACCTCCCCACTCCACCCAACCTCCGCACTCCACCCAACGTTCGCATTCAACCCAACCTCCCCACTTCACCCAACCTCCCCACTCCACCCAACCTCCCCACTTCACCCAACCTCCCCACTCCACCCAACTTCCCCAAATCACCCAACCTCCCCTCTCCACCCAACCTCCCCACTCCACCCAACCTCCCCACTCCACCCAACTTCCCCACTCCACCCAACCTCCTCACTCCACCCAACCTCCCCACTTCACCCTACCTCCCCACTTCACCCAACCTCCCCACTCCAACCAACCTCCACATTCCACCCAACCTCCCCATTCCACCCAACCTCCCCACTCCACCCAACCTCCCCACTTCACCCAACCTCCCCATTCCATTATACCTCCTCACTTCACCCAACCTCCCCACTCCATCCAACCTCCCCACTTCACCCAAACTCGGCACTCCATCCAACCTCCGCACTCCAGCCAACCTCCGCACTCCAACCAACTTCCGCACTCCACCCTACCTCCGCACTCCACCCAACCTCCCCACTGCACCCAACCTCCCCACTCCAACCAACCTCCACATTCCACCCAACCTCCCCATTCCACCCAACCTCCCCACTCCACCCAACCTCCCCACTTCACCCAACCTCCCCATTCCATTATACCTCAATCACCCAACCTCCTCACTCCACCCAACCTCCTCACTCCACCCAACCTCCCCACTTCACCCTACCTCCCCACTTCACCCAACCTCCCCACTCCACCCAACCTCCGCACTGCACCCAACCTTCCCTCTCAACCTAATCTCCCCACTTCACCCAACCTCCCAACTCCACCCAACCTCCCCACTTCACCCATCCTCCGCACTCCATCCAACCTCCGCACTCCACCCAACCTCCGCACTCCAACCAACTTCCGCACACCACCCAACCTCCGCATTCCAACCAACTTCCGCACACCACCCAACCTCCGCACTCCACCCAACTTCCGCACTCCACCAAACTTCCGCACTCCACGCAACCTCCCCACTCCAACCAACCTCCCCACGCCACCCAACCTCCCCACTTCACCCAACCTCCCCATTCCACTATACCTCCCCACTTCACCCAACCTCCCCACTCCACCCAACCTCCCCACTTCACCCAAACTCGGCACTCCATCCAACCTCCGCACTCCTGCCAACCTCCGCACTCTAACCAACTTCCGCACTCCACCCAACCTCCGCACCCCACCCAACCTCCCAACTTCACCCAACCTCCCCACTTCACCCAACCTCCCCACTCCACCCAACTTCCCCAAATCACCCAACCTCCCCTCTCCACCCAACCTCCCCACTCCACCCAACCTCCTCACTCCACCCAACCTCCTCACTTCACCCAACCTCCCCACTCCACCCAACTTCCCCAAATCACCCAACCTCCCCTCTCCACCCAACCTCCCCACTCCACCCAACCTCCCCACTCCACCCAACCTCCCCACTCCACCCAACCTCCCCACTCCACCCAACCTCCCCATTCCACCCAAACTCCGCACTCCACCAAACTTCCGCACTCCACCCAGCCTCCCCACACCACCCAACCTCCCCACTCCACCCAACCTCCCCACTTCACCCAACTTCCCCATTCCACTATACCTCCCCACTTCACCCAACCTCCCCACTCCACCCAACCTCCCCACTTCACCCAAACTCGGCACTCCATCCAACTTCCGCACTCCACCCAACCTCCGCACTCCACCCAACCTTCCCACTTCACCCAACCTCCCCACTCCACCCAACCTCCCCACTTCACCCAAACTCGGCACTCCATCCAACCTCCGCACTCCAGCCAACCTCCGCACTCTAACCAACTTCCGCACTCCACCCAACCTCCGCACTCCACCCAACCTCCCAACTTCACCCAACCTCCCCACTTCACCCAACCTCCCCACTCCACCCAACTTCCCCAAATCACCCAACCTCCCCTCTCCACCCAACCTCCCCACTCCACCCAACCTCCCCACTCCACCCAACCTCCCCACTCCACCCAACCTCCTCACTCCACCCAACCTCCCCACTTCACCCTACCTCCCCACTTCACCCAACCTCCCCACTCCAACCAACCTCCACACTCCACCCAACCTCCCCATTCCACCCATCCTCCCCACTCCACCCAACCTCCCCACTTCACCCAACCTCCCCACTTCACCCAACCTCCCCACTTCACCAAACCTCCCCAAATCACCCAACCTCCCCTCTCCACCCAACATCCCCACTCCACCCAACCTCCCCACTCCACCCAACCTCCCCACTCCACCCAACCTCCCCACTTCACTCAACCTTCCCACTTCACCCAACCTCCCCACTTCACCGAAACTCCCCACTCCATCCAACCTCCGCACTCCACCCAACGTGCGCACTCAACCCAACCTCCCCACTTCACCCAACCTCCCCACTCCACCCAACCTCCCCACTTCACCCAACCTACCCACTCCACCCAACCTCCTCACTCCACCCAACCTCCCCACTTCACCCTATCTCCCCACTTCACCCAACCTCCCCACTCAACCCAACCTCCGCACTGCACCCAACCTTCGCTCTCTACCTAATCTCCCCACTTCACCCAACCTCCCAACTCCACCCAACCTCCCCACTTCACCCAACCTCCGCACTCCATCCAACCTCCGCACTCCACCCAACCTCCGCACTCCAACCAACTTCCGCACACCACCCAACCTCCGCACTCCACCCAACCTCCGCACTCCACCCAACCTCCCAACTTCACCCAACCTCCCCACTTCACCCAACCTCCCCACTCCACCCAACTTCCCCAAATCACCCAACCTCCCCTCTCCACCCAACCTCCCCACTCCACCCAACCTCCCCACTCCACCCAACCTCCCCACTCCACCCAACCTCCTCACTCCACCCAACCTCCCCACTTCACCCTACCTCCCCACTTCACCCAACCTCCCCACTCCAACCAACCTCCACACTCCACCCAACCTCCCCATTCCACCCAACCTCCCCACTCCACCCAACCTCCCCACTTCACCCAACCTCCCCACTTCACCCAACCTCCCCACTTCACCAAACCTCCCCACCCACCCAACCTCCCCAAATCACCCAACCTCCCCTCTCCACCCAACATCCCCACTCCACCCAACCTCCCCACTCCACCCAACCTCCCCACTCCACCCAACCTCCCCACTTCACTCAACCTTCCCACTTCACCCAACCTCCCCACTTCACCGAACCTCCCCACTCCATCCAACCTCCGCACTCCACCCAACGTGCGCACTCAACCCAACCTCCCCACTTCACCCAACCTCCCCACTCCACCCAACCTCCCCACTTCACCCAACCTACCTACTCCACCCAACCTCCTCACTCCACCCAACCTCCCCACTCCACCCAACCTCCCCACTTCACCCTACCTCCCCACTTCACCCAACCTCCGCACTGCACCCAACCTTCGCTCTCAACCTAATCTCCCCACTTCACCCAACCTCCCAACTCCACCCAACCTCCCCACTCCACCCAACCTCCGCACTGCACCCAACCTTCGCTCTCAACCTAATCTCCCCACTTCACCCAACCTCCCAACTCCATCCAACCTCCCCACTTCACCCATCCTCCGCACTCCATCCAACCTCCGCACTCCACCCAACCTCCGCACTCCACCCAACTTCCGCACTCCACCCAACTTCCGCACTCCACCCAACCCCCGCACTCCACCCAAACTCCGCACTCCACCAAACTTCCGCACTCCACGCAACCTCCCCACTCTAACCAACCTCCCCACGCCACCCAACCTCCCCACTTCACCCAACCTCCCCATTCCACTATACCTCCCCACTTCACCCAACCTCCCCACTCCACCCAACCTCCCCACTTCACCCAAACTCGGCACTCCATCCAACCTCCGCACTCCAGCCAACCTCCGCACTCTAACCAACTTCCGAACTCCACCCAACCTCCGCACTCCACCCAACCTCCCAACTTCACCCAACCTCCCCACTTCACCCAACCTCCCCATTCCACTATACCTCCCCACTTCACCCAACCTCCCTACTCCACCCAACCTCCCCACTTCACCCAACCTCCCCACTCCACCCAACTTCCCCAAATCACCGAACCTCCCCTCTCCACCCAACCTCCCCACTCCACCCAACCTCCCCACTCCACCCAACTTCCCCACTCCACCCAACCTCCTCACTCCACCCAACCTCCCCACTTCACCCTACCTCCCCACTTCACCCAACCTCCCCACTCCAACCAACCTCCACATTCCACCCAACCTCCCCATTCCACCCAACCTCCCCACTCCACCCAACCTCCCCACTTCACCCAACCTCCCCATTCCATTATACCTCCTCACTTCACCCAACCTCCCCACTCCATCCAACCTCCCCACTTCACCCAAACTCGGCACTCCATCCAACCTCCGCACTCCAGCCAACCTCCGCACTCCAACCAACTTCCGCACTCCACCCTACCTCCGCACTCCACCCAACCTCCCCACTGCACCCAACCTCCCCACTCCAACCAACCTCCCAAAATCACTCAATCTCCTCACTCCACCCAACCTCCCCACTCCACCCAACCTTCCCACTCCACCCAAGCTCACCATTCCACCCAACCTCCCCACTTCACCCAACCTGCCCACTTCACACAAACTCCCCACTTCACCCAACCTCCCCACTCCACCCAACCTCCCCAAATTACTCAACCTCCCCACTCCACCCAACCTTCGCACTCAACCCAACATCCCCATTTCACCCAACCTCCGCACTCCACCCAACCTCCGGACTCCACCCAACCTCCGCACTCCACCCAACTTCCTCACTCCACCCAACCTCCCCACTCCACCCAACCTCCCCACTCCACCCAACCTCCGCACTCCATCCCACATCCGCACTCCACCCAACCTCCGCACTCCAACCAACTTCCGCACTCCACCCAACCTCCGGACTCCACCCAACCTCCGCACTCCACCCAACTTCCGCACTCCACCCAACTTCCGCACTCCACCCAACTTCCGCACTCCACCCAACCTCCGCATTCCACCCAAACTCCGCACTCCACCAAACTTCCGCACTCCACCCAGCCTCCCCACTCCACCCAACCTCCCCACTCAACGCAACCTCCCCACTTCACCCAACCTCCCCATTCCACTATACCTCCCCACTTCACCCAACCTCCCCACTCCACCCAACCTCCCCACTTCACCCAAACTCGGCACTCCATCCAACTTCCGCACTCCACCCAACCTCCGCACTCCACCCAACCTCCCGACTTCACCCAACCTCCCCACTTCACCAAGCCTCCCCACTCCACCCAACCTCCCCAAATCACCCAACCTCCCCTCTCCACCCAACATCCCCACTCCACCCAACCTCCCCACTCCACCCAACCTCCCCACTCCACCCAACCTCCCCACTTCACCCAACCTTCCCACTACACCCAACCTCCCCACTTCACCGAACCTCCCCACTCCACCCAACCTCCGCACTCCACCCAACGTTCGCATTCAACCCAACCTCCCCACTTCACCCAACCTCCCCACTCCACCCAACCTCCCCACTTCACCCAACCTCCCCACTCCACCCAACTTCCCCAAATCACCCAACCTCCCCTCTCCACCCAACCTCCCCACTCCACCCAACCTCCCCACTCCACCCAACTTCCCCACTCCACCCAACCTCCTCACTCCACCCAACCTCCCCACTTCACCCTACCTCCCCACTTCACCCAACCTCCCCACTCCAACCAACCTCCACATTCCACCCAACCTCCCCATTCCACCCAACCTCCCCACTCCACCCAACCTCCCCACTTCACCCAACCTCCCCATTCCATTATACCTCCTCACTTCACCCAACCTCCCCACTCCATCCAACCTCCCCACTTCACCCAAACTCGGCACTCCATCCAACCTCCGCACTCCAGCCAACCTCCGCACTCCAACCAACTTCCGCACTCCACCCTACCTCCGCACTCCACCCAACCTCCCCACTGCACCCAACCTCCCCACTCCAACCAACCTCCACATTCCACCCAACCTCCCCATTCCACCCAACCTCCCCACTCCACCCAACCTCCCCACTTCACCCAACCTCCCCATTCCATTATACCTCAATCACCCAACCTCCTCACTCCACCCAACCTCCCCACTCCACCCAACCTCCCCACTCCACCCAAGCTCACCATTCCACCCAACCTCCCCACTTCACCCAACCTGCCCACTTCACACAAACTCCCCACTTCACCCAACCTCCCCACTCCACCCAACCTCCCCAAATTACTCAACCTCCCCACTCCACCCAACCTTCGCACTCAACCCAACCTCCCCACTTCACCCAACCTCCGCACTCCATCCCACCTCCGCACTCCACCCAACCTCCGCACTCCAACCAACTTCCGCACTCCACCCAACCTCCGGACTCCACCCAACCTCCGAACTCCACCCAACTTCCGCACTCCACCCAACCTCCCCACTCCACCCAACCTCCCCACTCCACCCAACCTCCGCACTCCATCCCACATCCGCACTCCACCCAACCTCCGCACTCCAACCAACTTCCGCACTCCACCCAACCTCCGGACTCCACCCAACCTCCGCACTCCACCCAACTTCCGCATTCCACCCAACTTCCGCACTCCACCCAACTTCCGCACTCCACCCAACCTCCGCATTCCACCCAAACTCCGCACTCCACCAAACTTCCGCACTCCACCCAGCCTCCCCACTCCACCCAACCTCCCCGCTCAACCCAACCTCCCCACTTCACCCAACCTCCCCATTCCACTATACCTCCCCACTTCACCCAACCTCCCCACTCCACCCAACCTCCCCACTTCACCGAAACTCCCCACTCCATCCAACCTCCGCACTCCACCCAACGTGCGCACTCAACCCAACCTCCCCACTTCACCCAACCTCCCCACTCCACCCAACCTCCCCACTTCACCCAACCTACCCACTCCACCCAACCTCCCCACTTCACCCTATCTCCCCACTTCACCCAACCTCCCCACTCAACCCAACCTCCGCACTGCACCCAACCTTCGCTCTCTACCTAATCTCCCCACTTCACCCAACCTCCCAACTCCACCCAACCTCCCCACTTCACCCAACCTCCGCACTCCATCCAACCTCCGCACTCCACCCAACCTCCGCACTCCAACCAACTTCCGCACACCACCCAACCTCCGCACTCCACCCAACCTCCGCACTCCACCCAACCTCCCAACTTCACCCAACCTCCCCACTTCACCCAACCTCCCCACTCCACCCAACTTCCCCAAATCACCCAACCTCCCCTCTCCACCCAACCTCCCCACTCCACCCAACCTCCCCACTCCACCCAACCTCCCCACTCCACCCAACCTCCTCACTCCACCCAACCTCCCCACTTCACCCTACCTCCCCACTTCACCCAACCTCCCCACTCCAACCAACCTCCACACTCCACCCAACCTCCCCATTCCACCCAACCTCCCCACTCCACCCAACCTCCCCACTTCACCCAACCTCCCCACTTCACCCAACCTCCCCACTTCACCAAACCTCCCCACCCACCCAACCTCCCCAAATCACCCAACCTCCCCTCTCCACCCAACATCCCCACTCCACCCAACCTCCCCACTCCACCCAACCTCCCCACTCCACCCAACCTCCCCACTTCACTCAACCTTCCCACTTCACCCAACCTCCCCACTTCACCGAACCTCCCCACTCCATCCAACCTCCGCACTCCACCCAACGTGCGCACTCAACCCAACCTCCCCACTTCACCCAACCTCCCCACTCCACCCAACCTCCCCACTTCACCCAACCTACCTACTCCACCCAACCTCCTCACTCCACCCAACCTCCCCACTTCACCCTACCTCCCCACTTCACCCAACCTCCCCACTCCACCCAACCTCCGCACTGCACCCAACCTTCGCTCTCTACCTAATCTCCCCCACTCCACCCAACCTCCCCACTTCACCCTACCTCCCCACTTCACCCAACCTCCGCACTGCACCCAACCTTCGCTCTCAACCTAATCTCCCCACTTCACCCAACCTCCCAACTCCACCCAACCTCCCCACTCCACCCAACCTCCGCACTGCACCCAACCTTCGCTCTCAACCTAATCTCCCCACTTCACCCAACCTCCCAACTCCATCCAACCTCCCCACTTCACCCATCCTCCGCACTCCATCCAACCTCCGCACTCCACCCAACCTCCGCACTCCACCCAACTTCCGCACTCCACCCAACTTCCGCACTCCACCCAACCCCCGCACTCCACCCAAACTCCGCACTCCACCAAACTTCCGCACTCCACGCAACCTCCCCACTATAACCAACCTCCCCACGCCACCCAACCTCCCCACTTCACCCAACCTCCCCATTCCACTATACCTCCCCACTTCACCCAACCTCCCCACTCCACCCAACCTCCCCACTTCACCCAAACTCGGCACTCCATCCAACCTCCGCACTCCAGCCAACCTCCGCACTCTAACCAACTTCCGAACTCCACCCAACCTCCGCACTCCACCCAACCTCCCAACTTCACCCAACCTCCCCACTTCACCCAACCTCCCCACTCCACCCAACTTCCCCAAATCACCCAACCTCCCCTCTCCACCCAACCTCCCCACTCCACCCAACCTCCCCACTCCACCCAACCTCCCCACTCCACCCAACCTCCTCACTCCACCCAACCTCCCCACTTCACCCTACCTCCCCACTTCACCCAACCTCCCCACTCCAACCAACCTCCACACTCCACCCAACCTCCCCATTCCACCCAACTTCCGCACTCCACCCAACCTCCGCATTCCACCCAAGCTCCGCATTCCACCAAACTTCCCCACTCCACGCAACCTCCCCACTCCAACCAACCTCCCCACTGCACCCAACCTCCCCACTCCACCCAACCTCCCCACGCCACCCAACCTCCCCACTTCACCCAACCTCCCCATTCCACTATACCTCCCCACTTCACCCAACCTCCCCACTCCACCCAACCTCCCCACTTCACCCAAACTCGGCACTCCATCCAACCTCCGCTCTCCACCCAACCTCCCCACTCCACCCAACCTCCCCACTTCACCCAACCTCCCCACTCCACCCAACCTCCTCACTCCACCCAACCTCCCCACTTCACCCTACCTCCCCACTTCACCCAACCTCCCCACTCCACCCAACCTCCGCACTGCACCCAACCTTCCCTCTCAACCTAATCTCCCCACTTCACCCAACCTCCCAACTCCACCCAACCTCCCCACTTCACCCATCCTCCGCACTCCATCCAACCTCCGCACTCCACCCAACCTCCGCACTCCAACCAACTTCCGCACACCACCCAACCTCCGCATTCCAACCAACTTCCGCACACCACCCAACCTCCGCACTCCACCCAACTTCCGCACTCCACCAAACTTCCGCACTCCACGCAACCTCCCCACTCCAACCAACCTCCCCACGCCACCCAACCTCCCCACTTCACCCAACCTCCCCATTCCACTATACCTCCCCACTTCACCCAACCTCCCCACTCCACCCAACCTCCCCACTTCACCCAAACTCGGCACTCCATCCAACCTCCGCACTCCTGCCAACCTCCGCACTCTAACCAACTTCCGCACTCCACCCAACCTCCGCACCCCACCCAACCTCCCAACTTCACCCAACCTCCCCACTTCACCCAACCTCCCCACTCCACCCAACTTCCCCAAATCACCCAACCTCCCCTCTCCACCCAACCTCCCCACTCCACCCAACCTCCCCACTCCACCCAACCTCCTCACTCCACCCAACCTCCTCACTTCACCCAACCTCCCCACTCCACCCAACTTCCCCAAATCACCCAACCTCCCCTCTCCACCCAACCTCCCCACTCCACCCAACCTCCCCACTCCACCCAACCTCCCCACTCCACCCAACCTCCCCACTCCACCCAACCTCCCCATTCCACCCAAACTCCGCACTCCACCAAACTTCCGCACTCCACCCAGCCTCCCCACACCACCCAACCTCCCCACTCCACCCAACCTCCCCACTTCACCCAACTTCCCCATTCCACTATACCTCCCCACTTCACCCAACCTCCCCACTCCACCCAACCTCCCCACTTCACCCAAACTCGGCACTCCATCCAACTTCCGCACTCCACCCAACCTCCGCACTCCACCCAACCTTCCCACTTCACCCAACCTCCCCACTCCACCCAACCTCCCCACTTCACCCAAACTCGGCACTCCATCCAACCTCCGCACTCCAGCCAACCTCCGCACTCTAACCAACTTCCGCACTCCACCCAACCTCCGCACTCCACCCAACCTCCCAACTTCACCCAACCTCCCCACTTCACCCAACCTCCCCACTCCACCCAACTTCCCCAAATCACCCAACCTCCCCTCTCCACCCAACCTCCCCACTCCACCCAACCTCCCCACTCCACCCAACCTCCCCACTCCACCCAACCTCCTCACTCCACCCAACCTCCCCACTTCACCCTACCTCCCCACTTCACCCAACCTCCCCACTCCAACCAACCTCCACACTCCACCCAACCTCCCCATTCCACCCATCCTCCCCACTCCACCCAACCTCCCCACTTCACCCAACCTCCCCACTTCACCCAACCTCCCCACTTCACCAAACCTCCCCAAATCACCCAACCTCCCCTCTCCACCCAACATCCCCACTCCACCCAACCTCCCCACTCCACCCAACCTCCCCACTCCACCCAACCTCCCCACTTCACTCAACCTTCCCACTTCACCCAACCTCCCCACTTCACCGAAACTCCCCACTCCATCCAACCTCCGCACTCCACCCAACGTGCGCACTCAACCCAACCTCCCCACTTCACCCAACCTCCCCACTCCACCCAACCTCCCCACTTCACCCAACCTACCCACTCCACCCAGCCTCCTCACTCCACCCAACCTCCCCACTTCACCCTATCTCCCCACTTCACCCAACCTCCCCACTCCACCCAACCTCCGCACTGCACCCAACCTTCGCTCTCTACCTAATCTCCCCACTTCACCCAACCTCCCAACTCCACCCAACCTCCCCACTTCACCCAACCTCCGCACTCCATCCAACCTCCGCACTCCACCCAACCTCCGCACTCCAACCAACTTCCGCACACCACCCAACCTCCGCACTCCACCCAACCTCCGCACTCCACCCAACCTCCCAACTTCACCCAACCTCCCCACTTCACCCAACCTCCCCACTCCACCCAACTTCCCCAAATCACCCAACCTCCCCTCTCCACCCAACCTCCCCACTCCACCCAACCTCCCCACTCCACCCAACCTCCCCACTCCACCCAACCTCCTCACTCCACCCAACCTCCCCACTTCACCCTACCTCCCCACTTCACCCAACCTCCCCACTCCAACCAACCTCCACACGCCACCCAACCTCCCCATTCCACCCAACCTCCCCACTCCACCCAACCTCCCCACTTCACCCAACCTCCCCACTTCACCCAACCTCCCCACTTCACCAAACCTCCCCACCCACCCAACCTCCCCAAATCACCCAACCTCCCCTCTCCACCCAACATCCCCACTCCACCCAACCTCCCCACTCCACCCAACCTCCCCACTCCACCCAACCTCCCCACTTCACTCAACCTTCCCACTTCACCCAACCTCCCCACTTCACCGAACCTCCCCACTCCATCCAACCTCCGCACTCCACCCAACGTGCGCACTCAACCCAACCTCCCCACTTCACCCAACCTCCCCACTCCACCCAACCTCCCCACTTCACCCAACCTACCTACTCCACCCAACCTCCTCACTCCACCCAACCTCCCCACTTCACCCTACCTCCCCACTTCACCCAACCTCCCCACTCCACCCAACCTCCGCACTGCACCCAACCTTCGCTCTCAACCTAATCTCCCCACTTCACCCAACCTCCCAACTCCACCCAACCTCCCCACTCCACCCAACCTCCGCACTGCACCCAACCTTCGCTCTCAACCTAATCTCCCCACTTCACCCAACCTCCCAACTCCATCCAACCTCCCCACTTCACCCATCCTCCGCACTCCATCCAACCTCCGCACTCCACCCAACCTCCGCACTCCACCCAAGTTCCGCACTCCACCCAACTTCCGCACTCCACCCAACCCCCGCACTCCACCCAAACTCCGCACTCCACGAAACTTCCGCACTCCACGCAACCTCCCCATTCTAACCAACCTCCCCACGCCACCCAACCTCCCCACTTCACCCAACCTCCCCATTCCACTATACCTCCCCACTTCACCCAACCTCCCCACTCCACCCAACCTCCCCACTTCACCCAAACTCGGCACTCCATCCAACCTCCGCACTCCAGCCAACCTCCGCACTCTAACCAACTTCCGAACTCCACCCAACCTCCGCACTCCACCCAACCTCCCAACTTCACCCAACCTCCCCACTTCACCCAACCTCCCCACTCCACCCAACTTCCCCAAATCACCCAACCTCCCCTCTCCACCCAACCTCCCCACTCCACCCAACCTCCCCACTCCACCCAACCTCCCCACTCCACCCAACCTCCTCACTCCACCCAACCTCCCCACTTCACCCTACCTCCCCACTTCACCCAACCTCCCCACTCCAACCAACCTCCACACTCCACCCAACCTCCCCATTCCACCCAACCTTCCCACTCCACCCAACCTCCCACTTCACCCAACCTCCCCATTCCACTTTACCTCCTCACTTCACCCAACCTCCCCACTCCACCCAACCTCCCCACTTCACCCAAACTCGGCACTCCATCCAACCTCCGCACTCCAGCCAACCTCCGCACTCCAACCAACTTCCGCACTCCACCCTACCTCCGCACTCCACCCAACCTCCCCACTGTACCCAACCTCCCCACTCCACCCAACCTCCCAAAATCACCCAACCTCCTCACTCCACCCAACCTCCCCACTCCACCCAACCTCCCCACTCCACCCAAGCTCCCCATTCCACCCAACCTCCCAACTTCACCCAACCTGCCCACTTCACACAAACTCCCCACTTCACCCAACCTCCCCACTCCACCCAACCTGCCCACTCCACCCAACCTCCCCACTTCACCCAACCTCCCCACTTCACCCAACCTCCCCACTCCACCCAACCTCCCCAAATTACTCAACCTCCCCACTCCACCCAACCTTCGCACTCAACCCAACCTCCCCACTTCACCCAACCTCCGCACTCCATCCCGCCTCCGCACTCCACCCAACCTCCGCTCTCCAACCAACTTCCGCACTCCACCCAACCTCCGGACTCCACCCAACCTCCCCACTTCACCCAACCTCCCCACTCCAACCAACCTCCACACTCCACCCAACCTCCCCATTCCACCCAACCTCCCCACTCCACCCAACCTCCCCACTTCACCCAACATCCCCACTTCACCCAACCTCCCCACTTCACCAAACCTCCCCACCCACCCAACCTCCCCAAATCACCCAACCTCCCCTCTCCACCCAACATCCCCACTCCACCCAACCTCCCCACTCCACCCAACCTCCCCACTCCACCCAACCTCCCCACTTCACTCAACCTTCCCACTTCACCCAACCTCCCCACTTCAACGAACCTCCCCACTCCATCCAACCTCCGCACTCCACCCAACGTGCGCACTCAACCCAACCTCCCCACTTCACCCAACCTCCCCACTCCACCCAACCTCCCGACTTCACCCAACCTACCTACTCCACCCAACCTCCTCACTCCACCCAACCTCCCCACTTCACCATACCTCCCCACTTCACCCAACCTCCCCACTCCACCCAACCTCCGCACTGCACCCAACCTTCGCTCTCTACCTAATCTCCCCCACTCCACCCAACCTCCCCACTTCACCCTACCTCCCCACTTCACCCAACCTCCGCACTGCACCCAACCTTCGCTCTCAACCTAATCTCCCCACTTCACCCAACCTCCCAACTCCACCCAACCTCCCCACTCCACCCAACCTCCGCACTGCACCCAACCTTCGCTCTCAACCTAATCTCCCCACTTCACCCAACCTCCCAACTCCATCCAACCTCCCCACTTCACCCATCCTCCGCACTCCATCCAACCTCCGCACTCCACCCAACCTCCGCACTCCACCCAACTTCCGCACTCCACCCAACTTCCGCACTCCACCCAACCCCCGCACTCCACCCAAACTCCGCACTCCACCAAACTTCCGCACTCCACGCAACCTCCCCACTCTAACCAACCTCCCCACGCCACCCAACCTCCCCACTTCACCCAACCTCCCCATTCCACTATACCTCCCCACTTCACCCAACCTCCCCACTCCACCCAACCTCCCCACTTCACCCAAACTCGGCACTCCATCCAACCTCCGCACTCCAGCCAACCTCCGCACTCTAACCAACTTCCGAACTCCACCCAACCTCCGCACTCCACCCAACCTCCCAACTTCACCCAACCTCCCCACTTCACCCAACCTCCCCACTCCACCCAACTTCCCCAAATCACCCAACCTCCCCTCTCCACCCAACCTCCCCACTCCACCCAACCTCCCCACTCCACCCAACCTCCCCACTCCACCCAACCTCCTCACTCCACCCAACCTCCCCACTTCACCCTACCTCCCCACTTCACCCAACCTCCCCACTCCAACCAACCTCCACACTCCACCCAACCTCCCCATTCCACCCAACCTTCCCACTCCACCCAACCTCCCCACTTCACCCAACCTCCCCATTCCACTATACCTCCTCACTTCACCCAACCTCCCCACTCCACCCAACCTCCCCACTTCACCCAAACTCGGCACTCCATCCAACCTCCGCACTCCAGCCAACCTCCGCACTCCAACCAACTTCCGCACTCCACCCTACCTCCGCACTCCACCCAACCTCCCCACTGTACCCAACCTCCCCACTCCACCCAACCTCCCAAAATCACCCAACCTCCTCACTCCACCTAACCTCCCCACTCCACCCAACCTCCCCACTCCACCCAAGCTCCCCATTCCACCCAACCTCCCAACTTCACCCAACCTGCCCACTTCACACAAACTCCCCACTTCACCCAACCTCCCCACTCCACCCAACCTGCCCACTCCACCCAACCTCCCCACTTCACCCAACCTCCCCACTTCACCCAACCTCCCCACTCCACCCAACCTCCCCAAATTACTCAAACTCCCCACTCCACCCAACCTTCGCACTCAACCCAACCTCCCCACTTCACCCAACCATCGCACTCCATCCCGCCTCCGCACTCCACCCAACCTCCGCACTCCACCCAACCTCCCAACTTCACCCAACCTCCCCACTTCACCCAACCTCCCCACTCCACCCAACTTCCCCAAATCACCCAACCTCCCCTCTCCACCCAACCTCCCCACTCCACCCAACCTCCCCACTCCACCCAACCTCCCCACTCCACCCAACCTCCTCACTCCACCCAACCTCCCCACTTCACCCTACCTCCCCATTTCACCCAACCTCCCCACTCCAACCAACCTCCACACTCCACCCAACCTCCCCATTCCACCCAACCTTCCCACTCCACCCAACCTCCCCACTTCACCCAACCTCCCCATTCCACTATACCTCCTCACTTCACCCAACCTCCCCACTCCACCCAACCTCCCCACTTCACCCAAACTCGGCACTCCATCCAACCTCCGCACTCCAGCCAACCTCCGCACTCCAACCAACTTCCGCACTCCACCCTACCTCCGCACTCCACCCAACCTCCCCACTGTACCCAACCTCCCCACTCCACCCAACCTCCCAAAATCACCCAACCTCCTCACTCCACCTAACCTCCCCACTCCACCCAACCTCCCCACTCCACCCAAGCTCCCCATTCCACCCAACCTCCCAACTTCACCCAACCTGCCCACTTCACACAAACTCCCCACTTCACCCAACCTCCCCAATCCACCCAACCTGCCCACTCCACCCAACCTCCCCACTTCACCCAACCTCCCCACTTCACCCAACCTCCCCACTCCACCCAACCTCCCCAAATTACTCAAACTCCCCACTCCACCCAACCTTCGCACTCAACCCAACCTCCCCACTTCACCCAACCTCCGCACTCCATCCCGCCTCCGCACTCCACCCAACCTCCGCTCTCCAACCAACTTCCGCACTCCACCCAACCTCCGGACTCCACCCAACCTCCCCACTTCACCCAACCTCCGCACTCCATCCCACCTCCGCACTCCACCCAACCTCCGCACTCCAACCAACTTCCGCACTCCACCCAACCTCCGGACTCCACCCAACCTCCGCACTCCACCCAACTTCCGCACTCCACCCAACCTCCCCACTCCACCCAACCTGCCCACTCCACCCAACCTCCCCACTTCACCCAAACTCGGCACTCCATCCAACTTCCGCACTCCACCCAACCTCCCCACTTCACCCTACCTCCCCACTCCACCCAAACTCCGCACTCCACCAAACTTCCGCACTCCACGCAACCTCCCCACTCCAACCAACCTCCCCACGCCACCCAACCTCCCCACTTCACCCAACCTCCCCATTCCACTATACCTCCCCACTTCACCCAACCTCCCCACTCCACCCAACCTCCCCACTTCACCCAAACTCGGCACTCCATCCAACCTCCGCACTCCAGCCAACCTCCGCACTCTAACCAACTTCCGCACTCCACCCAACCTCCCAACTTCACCCAACCTCCCCACTTCACCCAACCTCCCCACTCCACCCAACTTCCCCAAATCACCCAACCTCCCCTCTCCACCCAACCTCCCCACTCCACCCAACCTCCCCACTCCACCCAACCTCCCCACTCCACCCAACCTCCTCACTCCACCCAACCTCCCCACTTCACCCTACCTCCCCACTTCACCCAACCTCCCCACTCCAACCAACCTCCACACTCCACCCAACCTCCCCATTCCACCCAACCTCCCCACTTCACCCAAACTCGGCACTCCATCCAACCTCCGCACTCCAGCCAACCTCCGCACTCTAACCAACTTCCGCACTCCACCCAACCTCCCAACTTCACCCAACCTCCCCACTTCACCCAACCTCCCCACTCCACCCAACTTCCCCAAATCACCCAACCTCCCCTCTCCACCCAACCTCCCCACTCCACCCAACCTCCCCACTCCACCCAACCTCCCCACTCCACCCAACCTCCTCACTCCACCCAACCTCCCCACTTCACCCTACCTCCCCACTTCACCCAACCTCCCCACTCCAACCAACCTCCACACTCCACCCAACCTCCCCATTCCACCCAACCTTCCCACTCCACACAACCTCCCCACTTCACCCAACCTCCCCATTCCACTATACCTCCTCACTTCACCCAACCTCCCCACTCCACCCAACCTCCCCCCTTCACCCAAACTGGGCACTCCATCCAACTTCCGCACTCCAGCCAACCTCCGCACTCCAACCAACTTCCGCACTCCACCCTACCTCCGCACTCCACCCAATCTCCCCACTGTACCCAACCTCCCCACTCCACCCAACCTCCCAAAATCACCCAACCTCCTCACTCCACCCAACCTCCCCACTCCACCCAACCTCCCCACTCCACCCAAGCTCCCCATTCCACCCAACCTGCCCACTTCACCCAACCTGCCCACTTCACACAAACTCCCCACTTCACCCAACCTCCCCACTCCACCCAACCTGCCCATTCCACCCAACCTCCCCACTTCACCCAACCTCCCCACTTCACCCAACCTCCCCACTCCACCCAACCTCCCCAAATTACTCAACCTCCCCACTCCACCCAACTTTCGCACTCAACCCAACCTCCCCACTTCACCCAACCTCCGCACTCCATCCCACCTCCGCACTCCACCCAACCTCCGCACTCCAACCAACCTCCGCACTCCATCCCACCTCCGCACTCCACCCAACCTCCGCACTCCACCCAACCTCCGGACTCCACCCAACCTCCCCACTTCACCCAACCTCCGCACTCCATCCCACCTCCGCACTCCACCCAACCTCCGCACTCCACCCAACCTCCGGACTCCACCCAACCTCCCCACTTCACCCAACCTCCGCACTCCATCCCACCTCCGCACTCCACCAACCTCCGCACTCCAACCAACTTCCGCACTCAACCCAACCTCCGGACTCCACCCAACCTCCGCACTCCACCCAACTTCCGCACTCCACCCAACCTCCCCACTCCACCCAACCTGCCCACTCCACCCAACCTCCGCACTCCATCCAACCTCCGCACTCCACGCAATATCCGCACTCCACCCAACCTCCCCACTTCACCCAACCTCCGCACTCCATCCAACCTCCGCACTCCACCCAACCTCCGCACTCCACCCAACTTCCGCACTCCACCCAACTTCCGCACTCCACCCAACTTCCGCACTCCACCCAACCTCCGCATTCCATCCAAACTCCGCACTCCACCAAACTTCCGCACTCCACCCAGCCTCCCCACTCCACCCAACCTCCCCACTCCACCCAACCTCCCCACTTCACCCAACCTCCCCATTCCATTATACCTACCCACTTCACCCAACCTCCCTACTCCACCCAACCTCCCCACTTCACCCAACCTCCCCACTCCACCCAACTTCCCCAAATCACCCAACCTCCCCTCTCCACCCAACCTCCCCACTCCACCCAACCTCCCCACTCCACCCAACTTCCCCACTCCACCCAACCTCCTCACTCCACCCAACCTCCCCACTTCACCCTACCTCCCCACTTCACCCAACCTCCCCTCTCCAACCAACCTCCACATTCCACCCAACCTCCCCATTCCACCCAACCTCCCCACTCCACCCAACCTCCCCACTTCACCCAACCTCCCCATTCCATTATACCTCCTCACTTCACCCAACCTCCCCACTCCATCCAACCTCCCCACTTCACCCAAACTCGGCACTCCATCCAACCTCCGCACTCCAGCCAACCTCCGCACTCCAACCAACTTCCGCACTCCACCCTACCTCCGCACTCCACCCAACCTCCCCACTGCACCCAACCTCCCCACTCCAACCAACCTCCCAAAATCACTCAACCTCCTCACTCCACCCAACCTCCCCACTCCACCCAACCTTCCCACTCCACCCAAGCTCACCATTCCACCCAACCTCCCCACTTCACCCAACCTGCCCACTTCACACAAACTCCCCACTTCACCCAACCTCCCCACTCCACCCAACCTCCCCAAATTACTCAACCTCCCCACTCCACCCAACCTTCGCACTCAACCCAACCTCCCCACTTCACCCAACCTCCGCACTCCACCCAACCTCCGGACTCCACCCAACCTCCGCACTCCACCCAACTTCCTCACTCCACCCAACCTCCCCACTCCACCCAACCTCCCCACTCCACCCAACCTCCGCACTCCACCCAACCTCCCCACTGCACCCAACCTCCCCACTCCAACCAACCTCCCAAAATCACTCAACCTCCTCACTCCACCCAACCTCCCCACTCCACCCAACCTTCCCACTCCACCCAAGCTCACCATTCCACCCAACCTCCCCACTTCACCCAACCTGCCCACTTCACACAAACTCCCCACTTCACCCAACCTCCCCACTCCACCCAACCTCCCCAAATTACTCAACCTCCCCACTCCACCCAACCTTCGCACTCAACCCAACCTCCCCACTTCACCCAACCTCCGCACTCCACCCAACCTCCGGACTCCACCCAACCTCCGCACTCCACCCAACTTCCTCACTCCACCCAACCTCCCCACTCCACCCAACCTCCCCACTCCACCCAACCTCCGCACTCCATCCCACATCCGCACTCCACCCAACCTCCGCACTCCAACCAACTTCCGCACTCCACCCAACCTCCGGACTCCACCCAACCTCCGCACTCCACCCAACTTCCGCACTCCACCCAACTTCCGCACTCCACCCAACTTCCGCACTCCACCCAACCTCCGCATTCCACCCAAACTCCGCACTCCACCAAACTTCCGCACTCCACCCAGCCTCCCCACTCCACCCAACCTCCCCACTCAACGCAACCTCCCCACTTCACCCAACCTCCCCATTCCACTATACCTCCCCACTTCACCCAACCTCCCCACTCCACCCAACCTCCCCACTTCACCCAAACTCGGCACTCCATCCAACTTCCGCACTCCACCCAACCTCCGCACTCCACCCAACCTCCCGACTTCACCCAACCTCCCCACTTCACCAAGCCTCCCCTCTCCACCCAACATCCCCACTCCACCCAACCTCCCCACTCCACCCAACCTCCCCACTCCACCCAACCTCCCCACTTCACCCAACCTTCCCACTACACCCAACCTCCCCACTTCACCGAACCTCCCCACTCCACCCAACCTCCGCACTCCACCCAACGTTCGCATTCAACCCAACCTCCCCACTTCACCCAACCTCCCCACTCCACCCAACCTCCCCACTTCACCCAACCTCCCCACTCCACCCAACTTCCCCAAATCACCCAACCTCCCCTCTCCACCCAACCTCCCCACTCCACCCAACCTCCCCACTCCACCCAACTTCCCCACTCCACCCAACCTCCTCACTCCACCCAACCTCCCCACTTCACCCTACCTCCCCACTCCACCCAAACTCCGCACTCCACCAAACTTCCGCACTCCACGCAACCTCCCCACTCCAACCAACCTCCCCACGCCACCCAACCTCCCCACTTCACCCAACCTCCCCATTCCACTATACCTCCCCACTTCACCCAACCTCCCCACTCCACCCAACCTCCCCACTTCACCCAAACTCGGCACTCCATCCAACCTCCGCACTCCAGCCAACCTCCGCACTCTAACCAACTTCCGCACTCCACCCAACCTCCCAACTTCACCCAACCTCCCCACTTCACCCAACCTCCCCACTCCACCCAACTTCCCCAAATCACCCAACCTCCCCTCTCCACCCAACCTCCCCACTCCACCCAACCTCCCCACTCCACCCAACCTCCCCACTCCACCCAACCTCCTCACTCCACCCAACCTCCCCACTTCACCCTACCTCCCCACTTCACCCAACCTCCCCACTCCAACCAACCTCCACACTCCACCCAACCTCCCCATTCCACCCAACCTCCCCACTTCACCCAAACTCGGCACTCCATCCAACCTCCGCACTCCAGCCAACCTCCGCACTCTAACCAACTTCCGCACTCCACCCAACCTCCCAACTTCACCCAACCTCCCCACTTCACCCAACCTCCCCACTCCACCCAACTTCCCCAAATCACCCAACCTCCCCTCTCCACCCAACCTCCCCACTCCACCCAACCTCCCCACTCCACCCAACCTCCCCACTCCACCCAACCTCCTCACTCCACCCAACCTCCCCACTTCACCCTACCTCCCCACTTCACCCAACCTCCCCACTCCAACCAACCTCCACACTCCACCCAACCTCCCCATTCCACCCAACCTTCCCACTCCACCCAACCTCCCCACTTCACCCAACCTCCCCATTCCACTATACCTCCTCACTTCACCCAACCTCCCCACTCCACCCAACCTCCCCACTTCACCCAAACTCGGCACTCCATCCAACCTCCGCACTCCAGCCAACCTCCGCACTCCAACCAACTTCCGCACTCCACCCTACCTCCGCACTCCACCCAATCTCCCCACTGTACCCAACCTCCCCACTCCACCCAACCTCCCAAAATCACCCAACCTCCTCACTCCACCCAACCTCCCCACTCCACCCAACCTCCCCACTCCACCCAAGCTCCCCATTCCACCCAACCTGCCCACTTCACCCAACCTGCCCACTTCACACAAACTCCCCACTTCACCCAACCTCCCCACTCCACCCAACCTGCCCACTCCACCCAACCTCCCCACTTCACCCAACCTCCCCACTTCACCCAACCTCCCCACTCCACCCAACCTCCCCAAATTACTCAACCTCCCCACTCCACCCAACTTTCGCACTCAACCCAACCTCCCCACTTCACCCAACCTCCGCACTCCATCCCACCTCCGCACTCCACCCAACCTCCGCACTCCAACCAACTTCCGCACTCCACCCAACCTCCGGACTCCACCCAACCTCCCCACTTCACCCAACCTCCGCACTCCATCCCACCTCCGCACTCCACCCAACCTCCGCACTCCAACCAACTTCCGCACTCCACCCAACCTCCGGACTCCACCCAACCTCCGCACTCCACCCAACTTCCGCACTCCACCCAACCTCCCCACTCCACCCAACCTGCCCACTCCACCCAACCTCCGCACTCCATCCAACCTCCGCACTCCACCCAACTTCCGCACTCCACCCAACTTCCGCACTCCACCCAACTTCCGCACTCCACCCAACCTCCGCATTCCATCCAAACTCCGCACTCCACCAAACTTCCGCACTCCACCCAGCCTCCCCACTCCACCCAACCTCCCCACTCCACCCAACCTCCCCACTTCACCCAACCTCCCCATTCCACTATACCTCCCCACTTCACCCAACCTCCCTACTCCGCCCAACCTCCCCACTTCACCCAACCTCCCCACTCCACCCAACTTCCCCAAATCACCCAACCTCCCCTCTCCACCCAACCTCCCCACTCCACCCAACCTTCCCACTCCACCCAACTTCCCCACTCCACCCAACCTCCTCACTCCACCCAACCTCCCCACTTCACCCTACCTCCCCACTT
Organism: Oasisia sp. SBJ-2009; assembly: GCA_964017155.1. Lineage (NCBI taxonomy): Eukaryota > Metazoa > Annelida > Polychaeta > Sabellida > Siboglinidae > Oasisia > Oasisia sp. SBJ-2009. The sequence continues at coordinate 29,740,131 of OZ024859.1, forward strand.
CACCCAACCTCCCCTCTCCAACCAACCTCCACATTCCACCCAACCTCCCCATTCCACCCAACCTCCCCACTCCACCCAACCTCCCCACTTCACCCAACCTCCCCATTCCATTATACCTCCTCACTTCACCCAACCTCCCCACTCCATCCAACCTCCCCACTTCACCCAAACTCGGCACTCCATCCAACCTCCGCACTCCAGCCAACCTCCGCACTCCAACCAACTTCCGCACTCCACCCTACCTCCGCACTCCACCCAACCTCCCCACTGCACCCAACCTCCCCACTCCAACCAACCTCCCAAAATCACTCAACCTCCTCACTCCACCCAACCTCCCCACTCCACCCAACCTTCCCACTCCACCCAAGCTCACCATTCCACCCAACCTCCCCACTTCACCCAACCTGCCCACTTCACACAAACTCCCCACTTCACCCAACCTCCCCACTCCACCCAACCTCCCCAAATTACTCAACCTCCCCACTCCACCCAACCTTCGCACTCAACCCAACCTCCCCACTTCACCCAACCTCCGCACTCCACCCAACCTCCGGACTCCACCCAACCTCCGCACTCCACCCAACTTCCTCACTCCACCCAACCTCCCCACTCCACCCAACCTCCCCACTCCACCCAACCTCCGCACTCCACCCAACCTCCCCACTGCACCCAACCTCCCCACTCCAACCAACCTCCCAAAATCACTCAACCTCCTCACTCCACCCAACCTCCCCACTCCACCCAACCTTCCCACTCCACCCAAGCTCACCATTCCACCCAACCTCCCCACTTCACCCAACCTGCCCACTTCACACAAACTCCCCACTTCACCCAACCTCCCCACTCCACCCAACCTCCCCAAATTACTCAACCTCCCCACTCCACCCAACCTTCGCACTCAACCCAACCTCCCCACTTCACCCAACCTCCGCACTCCACCCAACCTCCGGACTCCACCCAACCTCCGCACTCCACCCAACTTCCTCACTCCACCCAACCTCCCCACTCCACCCAACCTCCCCACTCCACCCAACCTCCGCACTCCATCCCACATCCGCACTCCACCCAACCTCCGCACTCCAACCAACTTCCGCACTCCACCCAACCTCCGGACTCCACCCAACCTCCGCACTCCACCCAACTTCCGCACTCCACCCAACTTCCGCACTCCACCCAACTTCCGCACTCCACCCAACCTCCGCATTCCACCCAAACTCCGCACTCCACCAAACTTCCGCACTCCACCCAGCCTCCCCACTCCACCCAACCTCCCCACTCAACGCAACCTCCCCACTTCACCCAACCTCCCCATTCCACTATACCTCCCCACTTCACCCAACCTCCCCACTCCACCCAACCTCCCCACTTCACCCAAACTCGGCACTCCATCCAACTTCCGCACTCCACCCAACCTCCGCACTCCACCCAACCTCCCGACTTCACCCAACCTCCCCACTTCACCAAGCCTCCCCACTCCACCCAACCTCCCCAAATCACCCAACCTCCCCTCTCCACCCAACATCCCCACTCCACCCAACCTCCCCACTCCACCCAACCTCCCCACTCCACCCAACCTCCCCACTTCACCCAACCTTCCCACTACACCCAACCTCCCCACTTCACCGAACCTCCCCACTCCACCCAACCTCCGCACTCCACCCAACGTTCGCATTCAACCCAACCTCCCCACTTCACCCAACCTCCCCACTCCACCCAACCTCCCCACTTCACCCAACCTCCCCACTCCACCCAACTTCCCCAAATCACCCAACCTCCCCTCTCCACCCAACCTCCCCACTCCACCCAACCTCCCCACTCCACCCAACTTCCCCACTCCACCCAACCTCCTCACTCCACCCAACCTCCCCACTTCACCCTACCTCCCCACTCCACCCAAACTCCGCACTCCACCAAACTTCCGCACTCCACGCAACCTCCCCACTCCAACCAACCTCCCCACGCCACCCAACCTCCCCACTTCACCCAACCTCCCCATTCCACTATACCTCCCCACTTCACCCAACCTCCCCACTCCACCCAACCTCCCCACTTCACCCAAACTCGGCACTCCATCCAACCTCCGCACTCCAGCCAACCTCCGCACTCTAACCAACTTCCGCACTCCACCCAACCTCCCAACTTCACCCAACCTCCCCACTTCACCCAACCTCCCCACTCCACCCAACTTCCCCAAATCACCCAACCTCCCCTCTCCACCCAACCTCCCCACTCCACCCAACCTCCCCACTCCACCCAACCTCCCCACTCCACCCAACCTCCTCACTCCACCCAACCTCCCCACTTCACCCTACCTCCCCACTTCACCCAACCTCCCCACTCCAACCAACCTCCACACTCCACCCAACCTCCCCATTCCACCCAACCTCCCCACTTCACCCAAACTCGGCACTCCATCCAACCTCCGCACTCCAGCCAACCTCCGCACTCTAACCAACTTCCGCACTCCACCCAACCTCCCAACTTCACCCAACCTCCCCACTTCACCCAACCTCCCCACTCCACCCAACTTCCCCAAATCACCCAACCTCCCCTCTCCACCCAACCTCCCCACTCCACCCAACCTCCCCACTCCACCCAACCTCCCCACTCCACCCAACCTCCTCACTCCACCCAACCTCCCCACTTCACCCTACCTCCCCACTTCACCCAACCTCCCCACTCCAACCAACCTCCACACTCCACCCAACCTCCCCATTCCACCCAACCTTCCCACTCCACCCAACCTCCCCACTTCACCCAACCTCCCCATTCCACTATACCTCCTCACTTCACCCAACCTCCCCACTCCACCCAACCTCCCCACTTCACCCAAACTCGGCACTCCATCCAACCTCCGCACTCCAGCCAACCTCCGCACTCCAACCAACTTCCGCACTCCACCCTACCTCCGCACTCCACCCAATCTCCCCACTGTACCCAACCTCCCCACTCCACCCAACCTCCCAAAATCACCCAACCTCCTCACTCCACCCAACCTCCCCACTCCACCCAACCTCCCCACTCCACCCAAGCTCCCCATTCCACCCAACCTGCCCACTTCACCCAACCTGCCCACTTCACACAAACTCCCCACTTCACCCAACCTCCCCACTCCACCCAACCTGCCCACTCCACCCAACCTCCCCACTTCACCCAACCTCCCCACTTCACCCAACCTCCCCACTCCACCCAACCTCCCCAAATTACTCAACCTCCCCACTCCACCCAACTTTCGCACTCAACCCAACCTCCCCACTTCACCCAACCTCCGCACTCCATCCCACCTCCGCACTCCACCCAACCTCCGCACTCCAACCAACTTCCGCACTCCACCCAACCTCCGGACTCCACCCAACCTCCCCACTTCACCCAACCTCCGCACTCCATCCCACCTCCGCACTCCACCCAACCTCCGCACTCCAACCAACTTCCGCACTCCACCCAACCTCCGGACTCCACCCAACCTCCGCACTCCACCCAACTTCCGCACTCCACCCAACCTCCCCACTCCACCCAACCTGCCCACTCCACCCAACCTCCGCACTCCATCCAACCTCCGCACTCCACCCAACTTCCGCACTCCACCCAACTTCCGCACTCCACCCAACTTCCGCACTCCACCCAACCTCCGCATTCCATCCAAACTCCGCACTCCACCAAACTTCCGCACTCCACCCAGCCTCCCCACTCCACCCAACCTCCCCACTCCACCCAACCTCCCCACTTCACCCAACCTCCCCATTCCACTATACCTCCCCACTTCACCCAACCTCCCTACTCCGCCCAACCTCCCCACTTCACCCAACCTCCCCACTCCACCCAACTTCCCCAAATCACCCAACCTCCCCTCTCCACCCAACCTCCCCACTCCACCCAACCTTCCCACTCCACCCAACTTCCCCACTCCACCCAACCTCCTCACTCCACCCAACCTCCCCACTTCACCCTACCTCCCCACTTCACCCAACCTCCCCTCTCCAACCAACCTCCACATTCCACCCAACCTCCCCATTCCACCCAACCTCCCCACTCCACCCAACCTCCCCACTTCACCCAACCTCCCCATTCCATTATACCTCCTCACTTCACCCAACCTCCCCACTCCATCCAACCTCCCCACTTCACCCAAACTCGGCACTCCATCCAACCTCCGCACTCCAGCCAACCTCCGCACTCCAACCAACTTCCGCACTCCACCCTACCTCCGCACTCCACCCAACCTCCCCACTGCACCCAACCTCCCCACTCCAACCAACCTCCCAAAATCACTCAACCTCCTCACTCCACCCAACCTCCCCACTCCACCCAACCTTCCCACTCCACCCAAGCTCACCATTCCACCCAACCTCCCCACTTCACCCAACCTGCCCACTTCACACAAACTCCCCACTTCACCCAACCTCCCCACTCCACCCAACCTCCCCAAATTACTCAACCTCCCCACTCCACCCAACCTTCGCACTCAACCCAACCTCCCCACTTCACCCAACCTCCGCACTCCACCCAACCTCCGGACTCCACCCAACCTCCGCACTCCACCCAACTTCCTCACTCCACCCAACATCCCCACTCCACCCAACCTCCCCACTCCACCCAACCTCCGCACTCCATCCCACATCCGCACTCCACCCAACCTCCGCACTCCAACCAAATTCCGCACTCCACCCAACCTCCGGACTCCACCCAACCTCCGCACTCCACCTAACTTCCGCACTCCACCCAACTTCCGCACTCCACCCAACTTCCGCACTCCACCCAACCTCCGCATTCCACCCAAACTCCGCACTCCACCAAACTTCCGCACTCCACCCAGCCTCCCCACTCCACCCAACCTCCCCACTCAACGCAACCTCCCCACTTCACCCAACCTCCCCATTCCACTATACCTCCCCACTTCACCCAACCTCCCCACTCCACCCAACCTCCCCACTTCACCCAAACTCGGCACTCCATCCAACTTCCGCACTCCACCCAACCTCCGCACTCCACCCAACCTCCCGACTTCACCCAACCTCCCAACTTCACCAAGCCTCCCCACTCCACCCAACCTCCCCAAATCACCCAACCTCCCCTCTCCACCCAACATCCCCACTCCACCCAACCTCCCCACTCCACCCAACCTCCCCACTCCACCCAACCTCCCCACTTCACCCAACCTTCCCACTACACCCAACCTCCCCACTTCACCGAACCTCCCCACTCCACCCAACCTCCGCTCTCCACCCAACGTTCGCATTCAACCCAACCTCCCCACTTCACCCAACCTCCCCACTCCACCCAACCTCCCCACTTCACCCAACCTCCCCACTCCACCCAACTTCCCCAAATCACCCAACCTCCCCTCTCCACCCAACCTCCCCACTCCACCCAACCTCCCCACTCCACCCAACTTCCCCACTCCACCCAACCTCCTCACTCCACCCAACCTCCCCACTTCACCCTACCTCCCCACTCCACCCAAACTCCGCACTCCACCAAACTTCCGCACTCCACGCAACCTCCCCACTCCAACCAACCTCCCCACGCCACCCAACCTCCCCACGCCACCCAACCTCCCCATTCCACTATACCTCCCCACTTCACCCAACCTCCCCACTCCACCCAACCTCCCCACTTCACCCAAACTCGGCACTCCATCCAACCTCCGCACTCCAGCCAACCTCCGCACTCTAACCAACTTCCGCACTCCACCCAACCTCCCAACTTCACCCAACCTCCCCACTTCACCCAACCTCCCCACTCCACCCAACTTCCCCAAATCACCCAACCTCCCCTCTCCACCCAACCTCCCCACTCCACCCAACCTCCCCACTCCACCCAACCTCCCCACTCCACCCAACCTCCTCACTCCACCCAACCTCCCCACTTCACCCTACCTCCCCACTTCACCCAACCTCCCCACTCCAACCAACCTCCACACTCCACCCAACCTCCCCATTCCACCCAACCTCCCCACTTCACCCAAACTCGGCACTCCATCCAACCTCCGCACTCCAGCCAACCTCCGCACTCTAACCAACTTCCGCACTCCACCCAACCTCCCAACTTCACCCAACCTCCCCACTTCACCCAACCTCCCCACTCCACCCAACTTCCCCAAATCACCCAACCTCCCCTCTCCACCCAACCTCCCCACTCCACCCAACCTCCCCACTCCACCCAACCTCCCCACTCCACCCAACCTCCTCACTCCACCCAACCTCCCCACTTCACCCTACCTCCCCACTTCACCCAACCTCCCCACTCCAACCAACCTCCACACTCCACCCAACCTCCCCATTCCACCCAACCTTCCCACTCCACCCAACCTCCCCACTTCACCCAACCTCCCCATTCCACTATACCTCCCCACTTCACCCAACCTCCCCACTCCACCCAACCTCCCCACTTCACCCAAACTCGGCACTCCATCCAACTTCCGCACTCCACCCAACCTCCGCACTCCACCCAACCTCCCGACTTCACCCAACCTCCCCACTTCACCAAGCCTCCCCACTCCACCCAACCTCCCCAAATCACCCAACCTCCCCTCTCCACCCAACATCCCCACTCCACCCAACCTCCCCACTCCACCCAACCTCCCCACTCCACCCAACCTCCCCACTTCACCCAACCTTCCCACTACACCCAACCTCCCCACTTCACCGAACCTCCCCACTCCACCCAACCTCCGCACTCCACCCAACGTTCGCATTCAACCCAACCTCCCCACTTCACCCAACCTCCCCACTCCACCCAACCTCCCCACTTCACCCAACCTCCCCACTCCACCCAACTTCCCCAAATCACCCAACCTCCCCTCTCCACCCAACCTCCCCACTCCACCCAACCTCCCCACTCCACCCAACTTCCCCACTCCACCCAACCTCCTCACTCCACCCAACCTCCCCACTTCACCCTACCTCCCCACTCCACCCAAACTCCGCACTCCACCAAACTTCCGCACTCCACGCAACCTCCCCACTCCAACCAACCTCCCCACGCCACCCAACCTCCCCACGCCACCCAACCTCCCCATTCCACTATACCTCCCCACTTCACCCAACCTCCCCACTCCACCCAACCTCCCCACTTCACCCAAACTCGGCACTCCATCCAACCTCCGCACTCCAGCCAACCTCCGCACTCTAACCAACTTCCGCACTCCACCCAACCTCCCAACTTCACCCAACCTCCCCACTTCACCCAACCTCCCCACTCCACCCAACTTCCCCAAATCACCCAACCTCCCCTCTCCACCCAACCTCCCCACTCCACCCAACCTCCCCACTCCACCCAACCTCCCCACTCCACCCAACCTCCTCACTCCACCCAACCTCCCCACTTCACCCTACCTCCCCACTTCACCCAACCTCCCCACTCCAACCAACCTCCACACTCCACCCAACCTCCCCATTCCACCCAACCTCCCCACTTCACCCAAACTCGGCACTCCATCCAACCTCCGCACTCCAGCCAACCTCCGCACTCTAACCAACTTCCGCACTCCACCCAACCTCCCAACTTCACCCAACCTCCCCACTTCACCCAACCTCCCCACTCCACCCAACTTCCCCAAATCACCCAACCTCCCCTCTCCACCCAACCTCCCCACTCCACCCAACCTCCCCACTCCACCCAACCTCCCCACTATACCCAACCTCCTCACTCCACCCAACCTCCCCACTTCACCCTACCTCCCCACTTCACCCAACCTCCCCACTCCAACCAACCTCCACACTCCACCCAACCTCCCCATTCCACCCAACCTTCCCACTCCACCCAACCTCCCCACTTCACCCAACCTCCCCATTCCACTATACCTCCGCACTCCAGCCAACCTCCGCACTCCAACCAACTTCCGCACTCCACCCTACCTCCGCACTCCACCCAATCTCCCCACTGTACCCAACCTCCCCACTCCACCCAACCTCCCAAAATCACCCAACCTCCTCACTCCACCCAACCTCCCCACTCCACCCAACCTCCCCACTCCACCCAAGCTCCCCATTCCACCCAACCTGCCCACTTCACCCAACCTGCCCACTTCACACAAACTCCCCACTTCACCCAACCTCCCCACTCCACCCAACCTGCCCACTCCACCCAACCTCCCCACTTCACCCAACCTCCCCACTTCACCCAACCTCCCCACTCCACCCAACCTCCCCAAATTACTCAACCTCCCCACTCCACCCAACTTTCGCACTCAACCCAACCTCCCCACTTCACCCAACCTCCGCACTCCATCCCACCTCCGCACTCCACCCAACCTCCGCACTCCAACCAACTTCCGCACTCCACCCAACCTCCGGACTCCACCCAACCTCCCCACTTCACCCAACCTCCGCACTCCATCCCACCTCCGCACTCCACCCAACCTCCGCACTCCAACCAACTTCCGCACTCCACCCAACCTCCGGACTCCACCCAACCTCCGCACTCCACCCAACTTCCGCACTCCACCCAACCTCCCCACTCCACCCAACCTGCCCACTCCACCCAACCTCCGCACTCCATCCAACCTCCGCACTCCACCCAACCTCCGCACTCCACTCAACTTCCGCACTCCACCCAACTTCCGCACTCCACCCAACTTCCGCACTCCACCCAACCTCCGCATTCCATCCAAACTCCGCACTCCACCAAACTTCCGCACTCCACCCAGCCTCCCCACTCCACCCAACCTCCCCACTCCACCCAACCTCCCCACTTCACCCAACCTCCCCATTCCACTATACCTCCCCACTTCACCCAACCTCCCTACTCCACCCAACCTCCCCACTTCACCCAACCTCCCCACTCCACCCAACTTCCCCAAATCACCCAACCTCCCCTCTCCACCCAACCTCCCCACTCCACCCAACCTCCCCACTCCACCCAACTTCCCCACTCCACCCAACCTCCTCACTCCACCCAACCTCCCCACTTCACCCTACCTCCCCACTTCACCCAACCTCCCCACTCCAACCAACCTCCACATTCCACCCAACCTCCCCATTCCACCCAACCTCCCCACTCCACCCAACCTCCCCACTTCACCCAACCTCCCCATTCCATTATACCTCCTCACTTCACCCAACCTCCCCACTCCATCCAACCTCCCCACTTCACCCAAACTCGGCACTCCATCCAACCTCCGCACTCCAGCCAACCTCCGCACTCCAACCAACTTCCGCACTCCACCCTACCTCCGCACTCCACCCAACCTCCCCACTGCACCCAACCTCCCCACTCCAACCAACCTCCCAAAATCACTCAACCTCCTCACTCCACCCAACCTCCCCACTCCACCCAACCTTCCCACTCCACCCAAGCTCACCATTCCACCCAACCTCCCCACTTCACCCAACCTGCCCACTTCACACAAACTCCCCACTTCACCCAACCTCCCCACTCCACCCAACCTCCCCAAATTACTCAACCTCCCCACTCCACCCAACCTTCGCACTCAACCCAACCTCCCCATTTCACCCAACCTCCGCACTCCACCCAACCTCCGGACTCCACCCAACCTCCGCACTCCACCCAACTTCCTCACTCCACCCAACCTCCCCACTCCACCCAACCTCCCCACTCCACCCAACCTCCGCACTCCATCCCACATCCGCACTCCACCCAACCTCCGCACTCCAACCAACTTCCGCACTCCACCCAACCTCCGGACTCCACCCAACCTCCGCACTCCACCCAACTTCCGCACTCCACCCAACTTCCGCACTCCACCCAACTTCCGCACTCCACCCAACCTCCGCATTCCACCCAAACTCCGCACTCCACCAAACTTCCGCACTCCACCCAGCCTCCCCACTCCACCCAACCTCCCCACTCAACGCAACCTCCCCACTTCACCCAACCTCCCCATTCCACTATACCTCCCCACTTCACCCAACCTCCCCACTCCACCCAACCTCCCCACTTCACCCAAACTCGGCACTCCATCCAACTTCCGCACTCCACCCAACCTCCGCACTCCACCCAACCTCCCGACTTCACCCAACCTCCCCACTTCACCAAGCCTCCCCACTCCACCCAACCTCCCCAAATCACCCAACCTCCCCTCTCCACCCAACATCCCCACTCCACCCAACCTCCCCACTCCACCCAACCTCCCCACTCCACCCAACCTCCCCACTTCACCCAACCTTCCCACTACACCCAACCTCCCCACTTCACCGAACCTCCCCACTCCACCCAACCTCCGCACTCCACCCAACGTTCGCATTCAACCCAACCTCCCCACTTCACCCAACCTCCCCACTCCACCCAACCTCCCCACTTCACCCAACCTCCCCACTCCACCCAACTTCCCCAAATCACCCAACCTCCCCTCTCCACCCAACCTCCCCACTCCACCCAACCTCCCCACTCCACCCAACTTCCCCACTCCACCCAACCTCCTCACTCCACCCAACCTCCCCACTTCACCCTACCTCCCCACTTCACCCAACCTCCCCACTCCAACCAACCTCCACATTCCACCCAACCTCCCCATTCCACCCAACCTCCCCACTCCACCCAACCTCCCCACTTCACCCAACCTCCCCATTCCATTATACCTCCTCACTTCACCCAACCTCCCCACTCCATCCAACCTCCCCACTTCACCCAAACTCGGCACTCCATCCAACCTCCGCACTCCAGCCAACCTCCGCACTCCAACCAACTTCCGCACTCCACCCTACCTCCGCACTCCACCCAACCTCCCCACTGCACCCAACCTCCCCACTCCAACCAACCTCCACATTCCACCCAACCTCCCCATTCCACCCAACCTCCCCACTCCACCCAACCTCCCCACTTCACCCAACCTCCCCATTCCATTATACCTCAATCACCCAACCTCCTCACTCCACCCAACCTCCCCACTCCACCCAACCTCCCCACTCCACCCAAGCTCACCATTCCACCCAACCTCCCCACTTCACCCAACCTGCCCACTTCACACAAACTCCCCACTTCACCCAACCTCCCCACTCCACCCAACCTCCCCAAATTACTCAACCTCCCCACTCCACCCAACCTTCGCACTCAACCCAACCTCCCCACTTCACCCAACCTCCGCACTCCATCCCACCTCCGCACTCCACCCAACCTCCGCACTCCAACCAACTTCCGCACTCCACCCAACCTCCGGACTCCACCCAACCTCCGAACTCCACCCAACTTCCGCACTCCACCCAACCTCCCCACTCCACCCAACCTCCCCACTCCACCCAACCTCCGCACTCCATCCCACATCCGCACTCCACCCAACCTCCGCACTCCAACCAACTTCCGCACTCCACCCAACCTCCGGACTCCACCCAACCTCCGCACTCCACCCAACTTCCGCACTCCACCCAACTTCCGCACTCCACCCAACTTCCGCACTCCACCCAACCTCCGCATTCCACCCAAACTCCGCACTCCACCAAACTTCCGCACTCCACCCAGCCTCCCCACTCCACCCAACCTCCCCACTCAACCCAACCTCCCCACTTCACCCAACCTCCCCATTCCACTATACCTCCCCACTTCACCCAACCTCCCCACTCCACCCAACCTCCCCACTTCACCCAAACTCGGCACTCCATCCAACTTCCGCACTCCACCCAACCTCCGCACTCCACCCAACCTCCCCACTTCACCCAACCTCCCCACTTCACCAATCCTCCCCACTCCACCCAACCTCCCCAAATAACCCAACCTCCCCTCTCCACCCAACATCCCCACTCCACCCAACCTCCCCACTCCACCCAATCTCCCCACTCCACCCAACCTCCCCACTTCACCCAACCTTCCCACTACACCCAACCTCCCCACTTCACCGAACCTCCCCACTCCACCCAACCTCCGCACTCCACCCAACGTTCGCATTCAACCCAACCTCCCCACTTCACCCAACCTCCCCACTCCACCCAACCTCCCCACTTCACCCAACCTCCCCACTCCACCCAACCTCCTCATTCCACCCAACCTCCCCACTTCACCCTACCTCCCCACTTCACCCAACCTCCCCACTCCACCCAACCTCCGCACTGCACCCAACCTTCGCTCTCAACCTAACCTCCCCACTTCACCCAACCTCCGCACTCCATCCAACCTCCGCACTCCACCCAACCTCCGCACTCCAACCAACTTCCGAACACCACCCAACCTCCGCACTCCACCCAACTTCCGCACTCCACCCAACTTCCGCACTCCACCCAACCTCCGCATTCCACCCAAGCTCCGCATTCCACCAAACTTCCCCACTCCACGCAACCTCCCCACTCCAACCAACCTCCCCACTGCACCCAACCTCCCCACTCCACCCAACCTCCCCACGCCACCCAACCTCCCCACTTCACCCAACCTCCCCATTCCACTATACCTCCCCACTTCACCCAACCTCCCCACTCCACCCAACCTCCCCACTTCACCCAAACTCGGCACTCCATCCAACCTCCGCTCTCCACCCAACCTCCCCACTCCACCCAACCTCCCCACTTCACCCAACCTCCCCACTCCACCCAACCTCCTCACTCCACCCAACCTCCCCACTTCACCCTACCTCCCCACTTCACCCAACCTCCCCACTCCACCCAACCTCCGCACTGCACCCAACCTTCCCTCTCAACCTAATCTCCCCACTTCACCCAACCTCCCAACTCCACCCAACCTCCCCACTTCACCCATCCTCCGCACTCCATCCAACCTCCGCACTCCACCCAACCTCCGCACTCCAACCAACTTCCGCACACCACCCAACCTCCGCATTCCAACCAACTTCCGCACACCACCCAACCTCCGCACTCCACCCAACTTCCGCACTCCACCAAACTTCCGCACTCCACGCAACCTCCCCACTCCAACCAACCTCCCCACGCCACCCAACCTCCCCACTTCACCCAACCTCCCCATTCCACTATACCTCCCCACTTCACCCAACCTCCCCACTCCACCCAACCTCCCCACTTCACCCAAACTCGGCACTCCATCCAACCTCCGCACTCCTGCCAACCTCCGCACTCTAACCAACTTCCGCACTCCACCCAACCTCCGCACCCCACCCAACCTCCCAACTTCACCCAACCTCCCCACTTCACCCAACCTCCCCACTCCACCCAACTTCCCCAAATCACCCAACCTCCCCTCTCCACCCAACCTCCCCACTCCACCCAACCTCCCCACTCCACCCAACCTCCCCACTCCACCCAACCTCCTCACTCCACCCAACCTCCTCACTTCACCCAACCTCCCCACTCCACCCAACTTCCCCAAATCACCCAACCTCCCCTCTCCACCCAACCTCCCCACTCCACCCAACCTCCCCACTCCACCCAACCTCCCCACTCCACCCAACCTCCCCACTCCACCCAACCTCCCCATTCCACCCAAACTCCGCACTCCACCAAACTTCCGCACTCCACCCAGCCTCCCCACACCACCCAACCTCCCCACTCCACCCAACCTCCCCACTTCACCCAACTTCCCCATTCCACTATACCTCCCCACTTCACCCAACCTCCCCACTCCACCCAACCTCCCCACTTCACCCAAACTCGGCACTCCATCCAACTTCCGCACTCCACCCAACCTCCGCACTCCACCCAACCTTCCCACTTCACCCAACCTCCCCACTCCACCCAACCTCCCCACTTCACCCAAACTCGGCACTCCATCCAACCTCCGCACTCCAGCCAACCTCCGCACTCTAACCAACTTCCGCACTCCACCCAACCTCCGCACTCCACCCAACCTCCCAACTTCACCCAACCTCCCCACTTCACCCAACCTCCCCACTCCACCCAACTTCCCCAAATCACCCAACCTCCCCTCTCCACCCAACCTCCCCACTCCACCCAACCTCCCCACTCCACCCAACCTCCCCACTCCACCCAACCTCCTCACTCCACCCAACCTCCCCACTTCACCCTACCTCCCCACTTCACCCAACCTCCCCACTCCAACCAACCTCCACACTCCACTCAACCTCCCCATTCCACCCATCCTCCCCACTCCACCCAACCTCCCCACTTCACCCAACCTCCCCACTTCACCCAACCTCCCCACTTCACCAAACCTCCCCAAATCACCCAACCTCCCCTCTCCACCCAACATCCCCACTCCACCCAACCTCCCCACTCCACCCAACCTCCCCACTCCACCCAACCTCCCCACTTCACTCAACCTTCCCACTTCACCCAACCTCCCCACTTCACCGAAACTCCCCACTCCATCCAACTTCCGCACTCCACCCAACCTCCGCACTCCACCCAACCTCCCGACTTCACCCAACCTCCCCACTTCACCAAGCCTCCCCACTCCACCCAACCTCCCCAAATCACCCAACCTCCCCTCTCCACCCAACATCCCCACTCCACCCAACCTCCCCACTCCACCCAACCTCCCCACTCCACCCAACCTCCCCACTTCACCCAACCTTCCCACTACACCCAACCTCCCCACTTCACCGAACCTCCCCACTCCACCCAACCTCCGCACTCCACCCAACGTTCGCATTCAACCCAACCTCCCCACTTCACCCAACCTCCCCACTCCACCCAACCTCCCCACTTCACCCAACCTCCCCACTCCACCCAACTTCCCCAAATCACCCAACCTCCCCTCTCCACCCAACCTCCCCACTCCACCCAACCTCCCCACTCCACCCAACTTCCCCACTCCACCCAACCTCCTCACTCCACCCAACCTCCCCACTTCACCCTACCTCCCCACTTCACCCAACCTCCCCACTCCAACCAACCTCCACATTCCACCCAACCTCCCCATTCCACCCAACCTCCCCACTCCACCCAACCTCCCCACTTCACCCAACCTCCCCATTCCATTATACCTCCTCACTTCACCCAACCTCCCCACTCCATCCAACCTCCCCACTTCACCCAAACTCGGCACTCCATCCAACCTCCGCACTCCAGCCAACCTCCGCACTCCAACCAACTTCCGCACTCCACCCTACCTCCGCACTCCACCCAACCTCCCCACTGCACCCAACCTCCCCACTCCAACCAACCTCCACATTCCACCCAACCTCCCCATTCCACCCAACCTCCCCACTCCACCCAACCTCCCCACTTCACCCAACCTCCCCATTCCATTATACCTCAATCACCCAACCTCCTCACTCCACCCAACCTCCCCACTCCACCCAACCTCCCCACTCCACCCAAGCTCACCATTCCACCCAACCTCCCCACTTCACCCAACCTGCCCACTTCACACAAACTCCCCACTTCACCCAACCTCCCCACTCCACCCAACCTCCCCAAATTACTCAACCTCCCCACTCCACCCAACCTTCGCACTCAACCCAACCTCCCCACTTCACCCAACCTCCGCACTCCATCCCACCTCCGCACTCCACCCAACCTCCGCACTCCAACCAACTTCCGCACTCCACCCAACCTCCGGACTCCACCCAACCTCCGAACTCCACCCAACTTCCGCACTCCACCCAACCTCCCCACTCCACCCAACCTCCCCACTCCACCCAACCTCCGCACTCCATCCCACATCCGCACTCCACCCAACCTCCGCACTCCAACCAACTTCCGCACTCCACCCAACCTCCGGACTCCACTCAACCTCCGCACTCCACCCAACTTCCGCACTCCACCCAACTTCCGCACTCCACCCAACTTCCGCACTCCACCCAACCTCCGCATTCCACCCAAACTCCGCACTCCACCAAACTTCCGCACTCCACCCAGCCTCCCCACTCCACCCAACCTCCCCACTCAACCCAACCTCCCCACTTCACCCAACCTCCCCATTCCACTATACCTCCCCACTTCACCCAACCTCCCCACTCCACCCAACCTCCCCACTTCACCCAAACTCGGCACTCCATCCAACTTCCGCACTCCACCCAACCTCCGCACTCCACCCAACCTCCCCACTTCACCCAACCTCCCCACTTCACCAATCCTCCCCACTCCACCCAACCTCCCCAAATAACCCAACCTCCCCTCTCCACCCAACATCCCCACTCCACCCAACCTCCCCACTCCACCCAATCTCCCCACTCCACCCAACCTCCCCACTTCACCCAACCTTCCCACTACACCCAACCTCCCCACTTCACCGAACCTCCCCACTCCACCCAACCTCCGCACTCCACCCAACGTTCGCATTCAACCCAACCTCCCCACTTCACCCAACCTCCCCACTCCACCCAACCTCCCCACTTCACCCAACCTCCCCACTCCACCCAACCTCCTCATTCCACCCAACCTCCCCACTTCACCCTACCTCCCCACTTCACCCAACCTCCCCACTCCACCCAACCTCCGCACTGCACCCAACCTTCGCTCTCAACCTAACCTCCCCACTTCACCCAACCTCCGCACTCCATCCAACCTCCGCACTCCACCCAACCTCCGCACTCCAACCAACTTCCGAACACCACCCAACCTCCGCACTCCACCCAACTTCCGCACTCCACCCAACTTCCGCACTCCACCCAACCTCCGCATTCCACCCAAGCTCCGCATTCCACCAAACTTCCCCACTCCACGCAACCTCCCCACTCCAACCAACCTCCCCACTGCACCCAACCTCCCCACTCCACCCAACCTCCCCACGCCACCCAACCTCCCCACTTCACCCAACCTCCCCATTCCACTATACCTCCCCACTTCACCCAACCTCCCCACTCCACCCAACCTCCCCACTTCACCCAAACTCGGCACTCCATCCAACCTCCGCTCTCCACCCAACCTCCCCACTCCACCCAACCTCCCCACTTCACCCAACCTCCCCACTCCACCCAACCTCCTCACTCCACCCAACCTCCCCACTTCACCCTACCTCCCCACTTCACCCAACCTCCCCACTCCACCCAACCTCCGCACTGCACCCAACCTTCCCTCTCAACCTAATCTCCCCACTTCACCCAACCTCCCAACTCCACCCAACCTCCCCACTTCACCCATCCTCCGCACTCCATCCAACCTCCGCACTCCACCCAACCTCCGCACTCCAACCAACTTCCGCACACCACCCAACCTCCGCATTCCAACCAACTTCCGCACACCACCCAACCTCCGCACTCCACCCAACTTCCGCACTCCACCAAACTTCCGCACTCCACGCAACCTCCCCACTCCAACCAACCTCCCCACGCCACCCAACCTCCCCACTTCACCCAACCTCCCCATTCCACTATACCTCCCCACTTCACCCAACCTCCCCACTCCACCCAACCTCCCCACTTCACCCAAACTCGGAACTCCATCCAACCTCCGCACTCCTGCCAACCTCCGCACTCTAACCAACTTCCGCACTCCACCCAACCTCCGCACCCCACCCAACCTCCCAACTTCACCCAACCTCCCCACTTCACCCAACCTCCCCACTCCACCCAACTTCCCCAAATCACCCAACCTCCCCTCTCCACCCAACCTCCCCACTCCACCCAACCTCCCCACTCCACCCAACCTCCCCACTCCACCCAACCTCCTCACTCCACCCAACCTCCTCACTTCACCCAACCTCCCCACTCCACCCAACTTCCCCAAATCACCCAACCTCCCCTCTCCACCCAACCTCCCCACTCCACCCAACCTCCCCACTCCACCCAACCTCCCCACTCCACCCAACCTCCCCACTCCACCCAACCTCCCCATTCCACCCAAACTCCGCACTCCACCAAACTTCCGCACTCCACCCAGCCTCCCCACACCACCCAACCTCCCCACTCCACCCAACCTCCCCACTTCACCCAACTTCCCCATTCCACTATACCTCCCCACTTCACCCAACCTCCCCACTCCACCCAACCTCCCCACTTCACCCAAACTCGGCACTCCATCCAACTTCCGCACTCCACCCAACCTCCGCACTCCACCCAAACTCCGCACTCCACCAAACTTCCGCACTCCACGCAACCTCCCCACTCTAACCAACCTCCCCACGCCACCCAACCTCCCCACTTCACCCAACCTCCCCATTCCACTATACCTCCCCACTTCACCCAACCTCCCCACTCCACCCAACCTCCCCACTTCACCCAAACTCAGCACTCCATCCAACCTCCGCACTCCAGCCAACCTCCGCACTCTAACCAACTTCCGAACTCCACCCAACCTCCGCACTCCACCCAACCTTCCAACTTCACCCAACCTCCCCACTTCACCCAACCTCCCCACTCCACCCAACTTCCCCAAATCACCCAACCTCCCCTCTCCACCCAACCTCCCCACTCCACCCAACCTCCCCACTCCACCCAACCTCCCCACTCCACCCAACCTCCTCACTCCACCCAACCTCCCCACTTCACCCTACCTCCCCACTTCACCCAACCTCCCCACTCCAACCAACCTCCACACTCCACCCAACCTCCCCATTCCACCCAACTTCCGCACTCCACCCAACCTCCGCATTCCACCCAAGCTCCGCATTCCACCAAACTTCCCCACTCCACGCAACCTCCCCACTCCAACCAACCTCCCCACTGCACCCAACCTCCCCACTCCACCCAACCTCCCCACGCCACCCAACCTCCCCACTTCACCCAACCTCCCCATTCCACTATACCTCCCCACTTCACCCAACCTCCCCACTCCACCCAACCTCCCCACTTCACCCAAACTCGGCACTCCATCCAACCTCCGCTCTCCACCCAACCTCCCCACTCCACCCAACCTCCCCACTTCACCCAACCTCCCCACTCCACCCAACCTCCTCACTCCACCCAACCTCCCCACTTCACCCTACCTCCCCACTTCACCCAACCTCCCCACTTCACCCAACCTCCCCACTCCACCCAACCTCCCCACTCCACCCAACCTCCTCACTCCACCCAACCTCCCCACTTCACCCTACCTCCCCACTTCACCCAACCTCCCCACTCCACCCAACATCCCCACTCCACCCAACCTCCCCACTCCACCCAACCTCCCCACTCCACCCAACCTCCCCACTTCACTCAACCTTCCCACTTCACCCAACCTCCCCACTTCACCGAACCTCCCCACTCCATCCAACCTCCGCACTCCACCCAACGTGCGCACTCAACCCAACCTCCCCACTTCACCCAACCTCCCCACTCCACCCAACCTCCCCACTTCACCCAACCTACCTACTCCACCCAACCTCCTCACTCCACCCAACCTCCCCACTTCACCCTACCTCCCCACTTCACCCAACCTCCCCACTCCACCCAACCTCCGCACTGCACCCAACCTTCGCTCTCTACCTAATCTCCCCCACTCCACCCAACCTCCCCACTTCACCCTACCTCCCCACTTCACCCAACCTCCGCACTGCACCCAACCTTCGCTCTCAACCTAATCTCCCCACTTCACCCAACCTCCCAACTCCACCCAACCTCCCTACTCCACCCAACCTCCGCACTGCACCCAACCTTCGCTCTCAACCTAATCTCCCCACTTCACCCAACCTCCCAACTCCATCCAACCTCCCCACTTCACCCATCCTCCGCACTCCATCCAACCTCCGCACTCCACCCAACCTCCGCACTCCACCCAACTTCCGCACTCCACCCAACTTCCGCACTCCACCCAACCCCCGCACTCCACCCAAACTCCGCACTCCACCAAACTTCCGCACTCCACGCAACCTCC
Source organism: Oasisia sp. SBJ-2009 (assembly GCA_964017155.1). Classification (NCBI taxonomy): domain Eukaryota; kingdom Metazoa; phylum Annelida; class Polychaeta; order Sabellida; family Siboglinidae; genus Oasisia; species Oasisia sp. SBJ-2009. Next base: position 29,759,684 of record OZ024859.1, read on the forward strand.
CCACTCTAACCAACCTCCCCACTCCACCCAACCTCCCCACTCCACCCAACCTCCCCACTCCACCCAACCTCCTCACTCCACCCAACCTCCCCACTTCACCCTACCTCCCCACTTCACCCAACCTCCCCACTCCAACCAACCTCCACACTCCACCCAACCTCCCCATTCCACCCAACTTCCGCACTCCACCCAACCTCCGCATTCCACCCAAGCTCCGCATTCCACCAAACTTCCCCACTCCACGCAACCTCCCCACTCCAACCAACCTCCCCACTGCACCCAACCTCCCCACTCCACCCAACCTCCCCACGCCACCCAACCTCCCCACTTCACCCAACCTCCCCATTCCACTATACCTCCCCACTTCACCCAACCTCCCCACTCCACCCAACCTCCCCACTTCACCCAAACTCGGCACTCCATCCAACCTCCGCTCTCCACCCAACCTCCCCACTCCACCCAACCTCCCCACTTCACCCAACCTCCCCACTCCACCCAACCTCCTCACTCCACCCAACCTCCCCACTTCACCCTACCTCCCCACTTCACCCAACCTCCCCACTTCACCCAACCTCCCCACTCCACCCAACCTCCCCACTCCACCCAACCTCCTCACTCCACCCAACCTCCCCACTTCACCCTACCTCCCCACTTCACCCAACCTCCCCACTCCAACCAACCTCCACACTCCACCCAACCTCCCCATTCCACCCAACCTCCCCACTCCACCCAACCTCCCCACTTCACCCAACCTCCCCACTTCACCCAACCTCCCCACTTCACCAAACCTCCCCACCCACCCAACCTCCCCAAATCACCCAACCTCCCCTCTCCACCCAACATCCCCACTCCACCCAACCTCCCCACTCCACCCAACCTCCCCACTCCACCCAACCTCCCCACTTCACTCAACCTTCCCACTTCACCCAACCTCCCCACTTCACCGAACCTCCCCACTCCATCCAACCTCCGCACTCCACCCAACGTGCGCACTCAACCCAACCTCCCCACTTCACCCAACCTCCCCACTCCACCCAACCTCCCCACTTCACCCAACCTACCTACTCCACCCAACCTCCTCACTCCACCCAACCTCCCCACTTCACCCTACCTCCCCACTTCACCCAACCTCCCCACTCCACCCAACCTCCGCACTGCACCCAACCTTCGCTCTCTACCTAATCTCCCCCACTCCACCCAACCTCCCCACTTCACCCTACCTCCCCACTTCACCCAACCTCCGCACTGCACCCAACCTTCGCTCTCAACCTAATCTCCCCACTTCACCCAACCTCCCAACTCCACCCAACCTCCCTACTCCACCCAACCTCCGCACTGCACCCAACCTTCGCTCTCAACCTAATCTCCCCACTTCACCCAACCTCCCAACTCCATCCAACCTCCCCACTTCACCCATCCTCCGCACTCCATCCAACCTCCGCACTCCACCCAACCTCCGCACTCCACCCAACTTCCGCACTCCACCCAACTTCCGCACTCCACCCAACCCCCGCACTCCACCCAAACTCCGCACTCCACCAAACTTCCGCACTCCACGCAACCTCCCCACTCTAACCAACCTCCCCACGCCACCCAACCTCCCCACTTCACCCAACCTCCCCATTCCACTATACCTCCCCACTTCACCCAACCTCCCCACTCCACCCAACCTCCCCACTTCACCCAAACTCGGCACTCCATCCAACCTCCGCACTCCAGCCAACCTCCGCACTCTAACCAACTTCCGAACTCCACCCAACCTCCGCACTCCACCCAACCTTCCAACTTCACCCAACCTCCCCACTTCACCCAACCTCCCCACTCCACCCAACTTCCCCAAATCACCCAACCTCCCCTCTCCACCCAACCTCCCCACTCCACCCAACCTCCCCACTCCACCCAACCTCCCCACTCCACCCAACCTCCTCACTCCACCCAACCTCCCCACTTCACCCTACCTCCCCACTTCACCCAACCTCCCCACTCCAACCAACCTCCACACTCCACCCAACCTCCCCATTCCACCCAACTTCCGCACTCCACCCAACCTCCGCATTCCACCCAAGCTCCGCATTCCACCAAACTTCCCCACTCCACGCAACCTCCCCACTCCAACCAACCTCCCCACTGCACCCAACCTCCCCACTCCACCCAACCTCCCCACGCCACCCAACCTCCCCACTTCACCCAACCTCCCCATTCCACTATACCTCCCCACTTCACCCAACCTCCCCACTCCACCCAACCTCCCCACTTCACCCAAACTCGGCACTCCATCCAACCTCCGCTCTCCACCCAACCTCCCCACTCCACCCAACCTCCCCACTTCACCCAACCTCCCCACTCCACCCAACCTCCTCACTCCACCCAACCTCCCCACTTCACCCTACCTCCCCACTTCACCCAACCTCCCCACTTCACCCAACCTCCCCACTCCACCCAACTTCCCCAAATCACCCAACCTCCCCTCTCCACCCAACCTCCCCACTCCACCCAACCTCCCCACTCCACCCAACTTCCCCACTCCACCCAACCTCCTCACTCCACCCAACCTCCCCACTTCACCCTACCTCCCCACTTCACCCAACCTCCCCACTCCAACCAACCTCCACATTCCACCCAACCTCCCCATTCCACCCAACCTCCCCACTCCACCCAACCTCCCCACTTCACCCAACCTCCCCATTCCATTATACCTCCTCACTTCACCCAACCTCCCCACTCCATCCAACCTCCCCACTTCACCCAAACTCGGCACTCCATCCAACCTCCGCACTCCAGCCAACCTCCGCACTCCAACCAACTTCCGCACTCCACCCTACCTCCGCACTCCACCCAACCTCCCCACTGCACCCAACCTCCCCACTCCAACCAACCTCCACATTCCACCCAACCTCCCCATTCCACCCAACCTCCCCACTCCACCCAACCTCCCCACTTCACCCAACCTCCCCATTCCATTATACCTCAATCACCCAACCTCCTCACTCCACCCAACCTCCCCACTCCACCCAACCTCCCCACTCCACCCAAGCTCACCATTCCACCCAACCTCCCCACTTCACCCAACCTGCCCACTTCACACAAACTCCCCACTTCACCCAACCTCCCCACTCCACCCAACCTCCCCAAATTACTCAACCTCCCCACTCCACCCAACCTTCGCACTCAACCCAACCTCCCCACTTCACCCAACCTCCGCACTCCATCCCACCTCCGCACTCCACCCAACCTCCGCACTCCAACCAACTTCCGCACTCCACCCAACCTCCGGACTCCACCCAACCTCCGAACTCCACCCAACTTCCGCACTCCACCCAACCTCCCCACTCCACCCAACCTCCCCACTCCACCCAACCTCCGCACTCCATCCCACATCCGCACTCCACCCAACCTCCGCACTCCAACCAACTTCCGCACTCCACCCAACCTCCGGACTCCACCCAACCTCCGCACTCCACCCAACTTCCGCACTCCACCCAACTTCCGCACTCCACCCAACTTCCGCACTCCACCCAACCTCCGCATTCCACCCAAACTCCGCACTCCACCAAACTTCCGCACTCCACCCAGCCTCCCCACTCCACCCAACCTCCCCACTCAACCCAACCTCCCCACTTCACCCAACCTCCCCATTCCACTATACCTCCCCACTTCACCCAACCTCCCCACTCCACCCAACCTCCCCACTTCACCCAAACTCGGCACTCCATCCAACTTCCGCACTCCACCCAACCTCCGCACTCCACCCAACCTCCCCACTTCACCCAACCTCCCCACTTCACCAAGCCTCCCCACTCCACCCAACCTCCCCAAATAACCCAACCTCCCCTCTCCACCCAACATCCCCACTCCACCCAACCTCCCCACTCCACCCAATCTCCCCACTCCACCCAACCTCCCCACTTCACCCAACCTTCCCACTACACCCAACCTCCCCACTTCACCGAACCTCCCCACTCCACCCAACCTCCGCACTCCACCCAACGTTCGCATTCAACCCAACCTCCCCACTTCACCCAACCTCCCCACTCCACCCAACCTCCCCACTTCACCCAACCTCCCCACTCCACCCAACCTCCTCATTCCACCCAACCTCCCCACTTCACCCTACCTCCCCACTTCACCCAACCTCCCCACTCCACCCAACCTCCGCACTGCACCCAACCTTCGCTCTCAACCTAACCTCCCCACTTCACCCAACCTCCGCACTCCATCCAACCTCCGCACTCCACCCAACCTCCGCACTCCAACCAACTTCCGAACACCACCCAACCTCCGCACTCCACCCAACTTTCGCACTCCACCCAACTTCCGCACTCCACCCAACCTCCGCATTCCACCCAAGCTCCCCATTCCACCAAACTTCCCCACTCCACGCAACCTCCCCACTCCAACCAACCTCCCCACTGCACCCAACCTCCCCACTCCACCCAACCTCCCCACGCCACCCAACCTCCCCACTTCACCCAACCTCCCCATTCCACTATACCTCCCCACTTCACCCAACCTCCCCACTCCACCCAACCTCCCCACTTCACCCAAACTCGGCACTCCATCCAACCTCCGCTCTCCACCCAACCTCCCCACTCCACCCAACCTCCCCACTTCACCCAACCTCCCCACTCCACCCAACCTCCTCACTCCACCCAACCTCCCCACTTCACCCTACCTCCCCACTTCACCCAACCTCCCCACTCCACCCAACCTCCGCACTGCACCCAACCTTCCCTCTCAACCTAATCTCCCCACTTCACCCAACCTCCCAACTCCACCCAACCTCCCCACTTCACCCATCCTCCGCACTCCATCCAACCTCCGCACTCCACCCAACCTCCGCACTCCAACCAACTTCCGCACACCACCCAACCTCCGCATTCCAACCAACTTCCGCACACCACCCAACCTCCGCACTCCACCCAACTTCCGCACTCCACCAAACTTCCGCACTCCACGCAACCTCCCCACTCCAACCAACCTCCCCACGCCACCCAACCTCCCCACTTCACCCAACCTCCCCATTCCACTATACCTCCCCACTTCACCCAACCTCCCCACTCCACCCAACCTCCCCACTTCACCCAAACTCGGCACTCCATCCAACCTCCGCACTCCTGCCAACCTCCGCACTCTAACCAACTTCCGCACTCCACCCAACCTCCGCACCCCACCCAACCTCCCAACTTCACCCAACCTCCCCACTTCACCCAACCTCCCCACTCCACCCAACTTCCCCAAATCACCCAACCTCCCCTCTCCACCCAACCTCCCCACTCCACCCAACCTCCCCACTCCACCCAACCTCCCCACTCCACCCAACCTCCTCACTCCACCCAACCTCCTCACTTCACCCAACCTCCCCACTCCACCCAACTTCCCCAAATCACCCAACCTCCCCTCTCCACCCAACCTCCCCACTCCACCCAACCTCCCCACTCCACCCAACCTCCCCACTCCACCCAACCTCCCCACTCCACCCAACCTCCCCATTCCACCCAAACTCCGCACTCCACCAAACTTCCGCACTCCACCCAGCCTCCCCACACCACCCAACCTCCCCACTCCACCCAACCTCCCCACTTCACCCAACTTCCCCATTCCACTATACCTCCCCACTTCACCCAACCTCCCCACTCCACCCAACCTCCCCACTTCACCCAAACTCGGCACTCCATCCAACTTCCGCACTCCACCCAACCTCCGCACTCCACCCAACCTTCCCACTTCACCCAACCTCCCCACTCCACCCAACCTCCCCACTTCACCCAAACTCGGCACTCCATCCAACCTCCGCACTCCAGCCAACCTCCGCACTCTAACCAACTTCCGCACTCCACCCAACCTCCGCACTCCACCCAACCTCCCAACTTCACCCAACCTCCCCACTTCACCCAACCTCCCCACTCCACCCAACTTCCCCAAATCACCCAACCTCCCCTCTCCACCCAACCTCCCCACTCCACCCAACCTCCCCACTCCACCCAACCTCCCCACTCCACCCAACCTCCTCACTCCACCCAACCTCCCCACTTCACCCTACCTCCCCACTTCACCAAACCTCCCCACTCCAACCAACCTCCACACTCCACCCAACCTCCCCATTCCACCCATCCTCCCCACTCCACCCAACCTCCCCACTTCACCCAACCTCCCCACTTCACCCAACCTCCCCACTTCACCAAACCTCCCCAAATCACCCAACCTCCCCTCTCCACCCAACATCCCCACTCCACCCAACCTCCACACTCCACCCAACCTCCCCACTCCACCCAACCTCCCCACTTCACTCAACCTTCCCACTTCACCCAACCTCCCCACTTCACCGAAACTCCCCACTCCATCCAACCTCCGCACTCCACCCAACGTGCGCACTCAACCCAACCTCCCCACTTCACCCAACCTCCCCACTCCACCCAACCTCCCCACTTCACCCAACCTACCCACTCCACCCAACCTCCTCACTCCACCCAACCTCCCCACTTCACCCTATCTCCCCACTTCACCCAACCTCCCCACTCCACCCAACCTCCGCACTGCACCCAACCTTCGCTCTCTACCTAATCTCCCCACTTCACCCAACCTCCCAACTCCACCCAACCTCCCCACTTCACCCAACCTCCGCACTCCATCCAACCTCCGCACTCCACCCAACCTCCGCACTCCAACCAACTTCCGCACACCACCCAACCTCCGCACTCCACCCAACCTCCGCACTCCACCCAACCTCCCAACTTCACCCAACCTCCCCACTTCACCCAACCTCCCCACTCCACCCAACTTCCCCAAATCACCCAACCTCCCCTCTCCACCCAACCTCCCCACTCCACCCAACCTCCCCACTCCACCCAACCTCCCCACTCCACCCAACCTCCTCACTCCACCCAACCTCCCCACTTCACCCTACCTCCCCACTTCACCCAACCTCCCCACTCCAACCAACCTCCACACTCCACCCAACCTCCCCATTCCACCCAACCTCCCCACTCCACCCAACCTCCCCACTTCACCCAACCTCCCCACTTCACCCAACCTCCCCACTTCACCAAACCTCCCCACCCACCCAACCTCCCCAAATCACCCAACCTCCCCTCTCCACCCAACATCCCCACTCCACCCAACCTCCCCACTCCACCCAACCTCCCCACTCCACCCAACCTCCCCACTTCACTCAACCTTCCCACTTCACCCAACCTCCCCACTTCACCGAACCTCCCCACTCCATCCAACCTCCGCACTCCACCCAACGTGCGCACTCAACCCAACCTCCCCACTTCACCCAACCTCCCCACTCCACCCAACCTCCCCACTTCACCCAACCTACCTACTCCACCCAACCTCCTCACTCCACCCAACCTCCCCACTTCACCCTACCTCCCCACTTCACCCAACCTCCCCACTCCACCCAACCTCCGCACTGCACCCAACCTTCGCTCTCTACCTAATCTCCCCCACTCCACCCAACCTCCCCACTTCACCCTACCTCCCCACTTCACCCAACCTCCGCACTGCACCCAACCTTCGCTCTCAACCTAATCTCCCCACTTCACCCAACCTCCCAACTCCACCCAACCTCCCTACTCCACCCAACCTCCGCACTGCACCCAACCTTCGCTCTCAACCTAATCTCCCCACTTCACCCAACCTCCCAACTCCATCCAACCTCCCCACTTCACCCATCCTCCGCACTCCATCCAACCTCCGCACTCCACCCAACCTCCGCACTCCACCCAACTTCCGCACTCCACCCAACTTCCGCACTCCACCCAACCCCCGCACTCCACCCAAACTCCGCACTCCACCAAACTTCCGCACTCCACGCAACCTCCCCACTCTAACCAACCTCCCCACGCCACCCAACCTCCCCACTTCACCCAACCTCCCCATTCCACTATACCTCCCCACTTCACCCAACCTCCCCACTCCACCCAACCTCCCCACTTCACCCAAACTCGGCACTCCATCGAACCTCCGCACTCCAGCCAACCTCCGCACTCTAACCAACTTCCGAACTCCACCCAACCTCCGCACTCCACCCAACCTCCCAACTTCACCCAACCTCCCCACTTCACCCAACCTCCCCACTCCACCCAACTTCCCCAAATCACCCAACCTCCCCTCTCCACCCAACCTCCCCACTCCACCCAACCTCCCCACTCCACCCAACCTCCCCACTCCACCCAACCTCCTCACTCCACCCAACCTCCCCACTTCACCCTACCTCCCCACTTCACCCAACCTCCCCACTCCAACCAACCTCCACACTCCACCCAACCTCCCCATTCCACCCAACTTCCGCACTCCACCCAACCTCCGCATTCCACCCAAGCTCCGCATTCCACCAAACTTCCCCACTCCACGCAACCTCCCCACTCCAACCAACCTCCCCACTGCACCCAACCTCCCCACTCCACCCAACCTCCCCACGCCACCCAACCTCCCCACTTCACCCAACCTCCCCATTCCACTATACCTCCCCACTTCACCCAACCTCCCCACTCCACCCAACCTCCCCACTTCACCCAAACTCGGCACTCCATCCAACCTCCGCTCTCCACCCAACCTCCCCACTCCACCCAACCTCCCCACTTCACCCAACCTCCCCACTCCACCCAACCTCCTCACTCCACCCAACCTCCCCACTTCACCCTACCTCCCCACTTCACCCAACCTCCCCACTCCACCCAACCTCCGCACTGCACCCAACCTTCCCTCTCAACCTAATCTCCCCACTTCACCCAACCTCCCAACTCCACCCAACCTCCCCACTTCACCCATCCTCCGCACTCCATCCAACCTCCGCACTCCACCCAACCTCCGCACTCCAACCAACTTCCGCACACCTCCCAACCTCCGCATTCCAACCAACTTCCGCACACCACCCAACCTCCGCACTCCACCCAACTTCCGCACTCCACCAAACTTCCGCACTCCACGCAACCTCCCCACTCCAACCAACCTCCCCACGCCACCCAACCTCCCCACTTCACCCAACCTCCCCATTCCACTATACCTCCCCACTTCACCCAACCTCCCCACTCCACCCAATCTCCCCACTTCACCCAAACTCTGCACTCCATCCAACCTCCGCACTCCTGCCAACCTCCGCACTCTAACCAACTTCCGCACTCCACCCAACCTCCGCACCCCACCCAACCTCCCAACTTCACCCAACCTCCCCACTTCACCCAACCTCCCCACTCCACCCAACTTCCCCAAATCACCCAACCTCCCCTCTCCACCCAACCTCCCCACTCCACCCAACCTCCCCACTCCACCCAACCTCCCCACTCCACCCAACCTCCTCACTCCACCCAACCTCCTCACTTCACCCAACCTCCCCACTCCACCCAACTTCCCCAAATCACCCAACCTCCCCTCTCCACCCAACCTCCCCACTCCACCCAACCTCCCCACTCCACCCAACCTCCCCACTCCACCCAACCTCCCCACTCCACCCAACCTCCCCATTCCACCCAAACTCCGCACTCCACCAAACTTCCGCACTCCACCCAGCCTCCCCACACCACCCAACCTCCCCACTCCACCCAACCTCCCCACTTCACCCAACTTCCCCATTCCACTATACCTCCCCACTTCACCCAACCTCCCCACTCCACCCAACCTCCCCACTTCACCCAAACTCGGCACTCCATCCAACTTCCGCACTCCACCCAACCTCCGCACTCCACCCAACCTTCCCACTTCACCCAACCTCCCCACTCCACCCAACCTCCCCACTTCACCCAAACTCGGCACTCCATCCAACCTCCGCACTCCAGCCAACCTCCGCACTCTAACCAACTTCCGCACTCCACCCAACCTCCGCACTCCACCCAACCTCCCAACTTCACCCAACCTCCCCACTCCACCCAACCTCCTCATTCCACCCAACCTCCCCACTTCACCCTACCTCCCCACTTCACCCAACCTCCCCACTCCACCCAACCTCCGCACTGCACCCAACCTTCGCTCTCAACCTAACCTCCCCACTTCACCCAACCTCCGCACTCCATCCAACCTCCGCACTCCACCCAACCTCCGCACTCCAACCAACTTCCGAACACCACCCAACCTCCGCACTCCACCCAACTTTCGCACTCCACCCAACTTCCGCACTCCACCCAACCTCCGCATTCCACCCAAGCTCCCCATTCCACCAAACTTCCCCACTCCACGCAACCTCCCCACTCCAACCAACCTCCCCACTGCACCCAACCTCCCCACTCCACCCAACCTCCCCACGCCACCCAACCTCCCCACTTCACCCAACCTCCCCATTCCACTATACCTCCCCACTTCACCCAACCTCCCCACTCCACCCAACCTCCCCACTTCACCCAAACTCGGCACTCCATCCAACCTCCGCTCTCCACCCAACCTCCCCACTCCACCCAACCTCCCCACTTCACCCAACCTCCCCACTCCACCCAACCTCCTCACTCCACCCAACCTCCCCACTTCACCCTACCTCCCCACTTCACCCAACCTCCCCACTCCACCCAACCTCCGCACTGCACCCAACCTTCCCTCTCAACCTAATCTCCCCACTTCACCCAACCTCCCAACTCCACCCAACCTCCCCACTTCACCCATCCTCCGCACTCCATCCAACCTCCGCACTCCACCCAACCTCCGCACTCCAACCAACTTCCGCACACCACCCAACCTCCGCATTCCAACCAACTTCCGCACACCACCCAACCTCCGCACTCCACCCAACTTCCGCACTCCACCAAACTTCCGCACTCCACGCAACCTCCCCACTCCAACCAACCTCCCCACGCCACCCAACCTCCCCACTTCACCCAACCTCCCCATTCCACTATACCTCCCCACTTCACCCAACCTCCCCACTCCACCCAACCTCCCCACTTCACCCAAACTCGGCACTCCATCCAACCTCCGCACTCCTGCCAACCTCCGCACTCTAACCAACTTCCGCACTCCACCCAACCTCCGCACCCCACCCAACCTCCCAACTTCACCCAACCTCCCCACTTCACCCAACCTCCCCACTCCACCCAACTTCCCCAAATCACCCAACCTCCCCTCTCCACCCAACCTCCCCACTCCACCCAACCTCCCCACTCCACCCAACCTCCCCACTCCACCCAACCTCCTCACTCCACCCAACCTCCTCACTTCACCCAACCTCCCCACTCCACCCAACTTCCCCAAATCACCCAACCTCCCCTCTCCACCCAACCTCCCCACTCCACCCAACCTCCCCACTCCACCCAACCTCCCCACTCCACCCAACCTCCCCACTCCACCCAACCTCCCCATTCCACCCAAACTCCGCACTCCACCAAACTTCCGCACTCCACCCAGCCTCCCCACACCACCCAACCTCCCCACTCCACCCAACCTCCCCACTTCACCCAACTTCCCCATTCCACTATACCTCCCCACTTCACCCAACCTCCCCACTCCACCCAACCTCCCCACTTCACCCAAACTCGGCACTCCATCCAACTTCCGCACTCCACCCAACCTCCGCACTCCACCCAACCTTCCCACTTCACCCAACCTCCCCACTCCACCCAACCTCCCCACTTCACCCAAACTCGGCACTCCATCCAACCTCCGCACTCCAGCCAACCTCCGCACTCTAACCAACTTCCGCACTCCACCCAACCTCCGCACTCCACCCAACCTCCCAACTTCACCCAACCTCCCCACTTCACCCAACCTCCCCACTCCACCCAACTTCCCCAAATCACCCAACCTCCCCTCTCCACCCAACCTCCCCACTCCACCCAACCTCCCCACTCCACCCAACCTCCCCACTCCACCCAACCTCCTCACTCCACCCAACCTCCCCACTTCACCCTACCTCCCCACTTCACCAAACCTCCCCACTCCAACCAACCTCCACACTCCACCCAACCTCCCCATTCCACCCATCCTCCCCACTCCACCCAACCTCCCCACTTCACCCAACCTCCCCACTTCACCCAACCTCCCCACTTCACCAAACCTCCCCAAATCACCCAACCTCCCCTCTCCACCCAACATCCCCACTCCACCCAACCTCCACACTCCACCCAACCTCCCCACTCCACCCAACCTCCCCACTTCACTCAACCTTCCCACTTCACCCAACCTCCCCACTTCACCGAAACTCCCCACTCCATCCAACCTCCGCACTCCACCCAACGTGCGCACTCAACCCAACCTCCCCACTTCACCCAACCTCCCCACTCCACCCAACCTCCCCACTTCACCCAACCTACCCACTCCACCCAACCTCCTCACTCCACCCAACCTCCCCACTTCACCCTATCTCCCCACTTCACCCAACCTCCCCACTCCACCCAACCTCCGCACTGCACCCAACCTTCGCTCTCTACCTAATCTCCCCACTTCACCCAACCTCCCAACTCCACCCAACCTCCCCACTTCACCCAACCTCCGCACTCCATCCAACCTCCGCACTCCACCCAACCTCCGCACTCCAACCAACTTCCGCACACCACCCAACCTCCGCACTCCACCCAACCTCCGCACTCCACCCAACCTCCCAACTTCACCCAACCTCCCCACTTCACCCAACCTCCCCACTCCACCCAACTTCCCCAAATCACCCAACCTCCCCTCTCCACCCAACCTCCCCACTCCACCCAACCTCCCCACTCCACCCAACCTCCCCACTCCACCCAACCTCCTCACTCCACCCAACCTCCCCACTTCACCCTACCTCCCCACTTCACCCAACCTCCCCACTCCAACCAACCTCCACACTCCACCCAACCTCCCCATTCCACCCAACCTCCCCACTCCACCCAACCTCCCCACTTCACCCAACCTCCCCACTTCACCCAACCTCCCCACTTCACCAAACCTCCCCACCCACCCAACCTCCCCAAATCACCCAACCTCCCCTCTCCACCCAACATCCCCACTCCACCCAACCTCCCCACTCCACCCAACCTCCCCACTCCACCCAACCTCCCCACTTCACTCAACCTTCCCACTTCACCCAACCTCCCCACTTCACCGAACCTCCCCACTCCATCCAACCTCCGCACTCCACCCAACGTGCGCACTCAACCCAACCTCCCCACTTCACCCAACCTCCCCACTCCACCCAACCTCCCCACTTCACCCAACCTACCTACTCCACCCAACCTCCTCACTCCACCCAACCTCCCCACTTCACCCTACCTCCCCACTTCACCCAACCTCCCCACTCCACCCAACCTCCGCACTGCACCCAACCTTCGCTCTCTACCTAATCTCCCCCACTCCACCCAACCTCCCCACTTCACCCTACCTCCCCACTTCACCCAACCTCCGCACTGCACCCAACCTTCGCTCTCAACCTAATCTCCCCACTTCACCCAACCTCCCCACTCCACCCAACCTCCCCACTTCACCCAAACTCGGCACTCCATCCAACCTCCGCACTCCTGCCAACCTCCGCACTCTAACCAACTTCCGCACTCCACCCAACCTCCGCACCCCACCCAACCTCCCAACTTCACCCAACCTCCCCACTTCACCCAACCTCCCCACTCCACCCAACTTCCCCAAATCACCCAACCTCCCCTCTCCACCCAACCTCCCCACTCCACCCAACCTCCCCACTCCACCCAACCTCCCCACTCCACCCAACCTCCTCACTCCACCCAACCTCCTCACTTCACCCAACCTCCCCACTCCACCCAACTTCCCCAAATCACCCAACCTCCCCTCTCCACCCAACCTCCCCACTCCACCCAACCTCCCCACTCCACCCAACCTCCCCACTCCACCCAACCTCCCCACTCCACCCAACCTCCCCATTCCACCCAAACTCCGCACTCCACCAAACTTCCGCACTCCACCCAGCCTCCCCACACCACCCAACCTCCCCACTCCACCCAACCTCCCCACTTCACCCAACTTCCCCATTCCACTATACCTCCCCACTTCACCCAACCTCCCCACTCCACCCAACCTCCCCACTTCACCCAAACTCGGCACTCCATCCAACTTCCGCACTCCACCCAACCTCCGCACTCCACCCAACCTTCCCACTTCACCCAACCTCCCCACTCCACCCAACCTCCCCACTTCACCCAAACTCGGCACTCCATCCAACCTCCGCACTCCAGCCAACCTCCGCACTCTAACCAACTTCCGCACTCCACCCAACCTCCGCACTCCACCCAACCTCCCAACTTCACCCAACCTCCCCACTTCACCCAACCTCCCCACTCCACCCAACTTCCCCAAATCACCCAACCTCCCCTCTCCACCCAACCTCCCCACTCCACCCAACCTCCCCACTCCACCCAACCTCCCCACTCCACCCAACCTCCTCACTCCACCCAACCTCCCCACTTCACCCTACCTCCCCACTTCACCAAACCTCCCCACTCCAACCAACCTCCACACTCCACCCAACCTCCCCATTCCACCCATCCTCCCCACTCCACCCAACCTCCCCACTTCACCCAACCTCCCCACTTCACCCAACCTCCCCACTTCACCAAACCTCCCCAAATCACCCAACCTCCCCTCTCCACCCAACATCCCCACTCCACCCAACCTCCACACTCCACCCAACCTCCCCACTCCACCCAACCTCCCCACTTCACTCAACCTTCCCACTTCACCCAACCTCCCCACTTCACCGAAACTCCCCACTCCATCCAACCTCCGCACTCCACCCAACGTGCGCACTCAACCCAACCTCCCCACTTCACCCAACCTCCCCACTCCACCCAACCTCCCCACTTCACCCAACCTACCCACTCCACCCAACCTCCTCACTCCACCCAACCTCCCCACTTCACCCTATCTCCCCACTTCACCCAACCTCCCCACTCCACCCAACCTCCGCACTGCACCCAACCTTCGCTCTCTACCTAATCTCCCCACTTCACCCAACCTCCCAACTCCACCCAACCTCCCCACTTCACCCAACCTCCGCACTCCATCCAACCTCCGCACTCCACCCAACCTCCGCACTCCAACCAACTTCCGCACACCACCCAACCTCCGCACTCCACCCAACCTCCGCACTCCACCCAACCTCCCAACTTCACCCAACCTCCCCACTTCACCCAACCTCCCCACTCCACCCAACTTCCCCAAATCACCCAACCTCCCCTCTCCACCCAACCTCCCCACTCCACCCAACCTCCCCACTCCACCCAACCTCCCCACTCCACCCAACCTCCTCACTCCACCCAACCTCCCCACTTCACCCTACCTCCCCACTTCACCCAACCTCCCCACTCCAACCAACCTCCACACTCCACCCAACCTCCCCATTCCACCCAACCTCCCCACTCCACCCAACCTCCCCACTTCACCCAACCTCCCCACTTCACCCAACCTCCCCACTTCACCAAACCTCCCCACCCACCCAACCTCCCCAAATCACCCAACCTCCCCTCTCCACCCAACATCCCCACTCCACCCAACCTCCCCACTCCACCCAACCTCCCCACTCCACCCAACCTCCCCACTTCACTCAACCTTCCCACTTCACCCAACCTCCCCACTTCACCGAACCTCCCCACTCCATCCAACCTCCGCACTCCACCCAACGTGCGCACTCAACCCAACCTCCCCACTTCACCCAACCTCCCCACTCCACCCAACCTCCCCACTTCACCCAACCTACCTACTCCACCCAACCTCCTCACTCCACCCAACCTCCCCACTTCACCCTACCTCCCCACTTCACCCAAACTCGGCACTCCATCCAACTTCCGCACTCCACCCAACCTCCGCACTCCACCCAACCTTCCCACTTCACCCAACCTCCCCACTCCACCCAACCTCCCCACTTCACCCAAACTCGGCACTCCATCCAACCTCCGCACTCCAGCCAACCTCCGCACTCTAACCAACTTCCGCACTCCACCCAACCTCCGCACTCCACCCAACCTCCCAACTTCACCCAACCTCCCCACTTCACCCAACCTCCCCACTCCACCCAACTTCCCCAAATCACCCAACCTCCCCTCTCCACCCAACCTCCCCACTCCACCCAACCTCCCCACTCCACCCAACCTCCCCACTCCACCCAACCTCCTCACTCCACCCAACCTCCCCACTTCACCCTACCTCCCCACTTCACCAAACCTCCCCACTCCAACCAACCTCCACACTCCACCCAACCTCCCCATTCCACCCATCCTCCCCACTCCACCCAACCTCCCCACTTCACCCAACCTCCCCACTTCACCCAACCTCCCCACTTCACCAAACCTCCCCAAATCACCCAACCTCCCCTCTCCACCCAACATCCCCACTCCACCCAACCTCCACACTCCACCCAACCTCCCCACTCCACCCAACCTCCCCACTTCACTCAACCTTCCCACTTCACCCAACCTCCCCACTTCACCGAAACTCCCCACTCCATCCAACCTCCGCACTCCACCCAACGTGCGCACTCAACCCAACCTCCCCACTTCACCCAACCTCCCCACTCCACCCAACCTCCCCACTTCACCCAACCTACCCACTCCACCCAACCTCCTCACTCCACCCAACCTCCCCACTTCACCCTATCTCCCCACTTCACCCAACCTCCCCACTCCACCCAACCTCCGCACTGCACCCAACCTTCGCTCTCTACCTAATCTCCCCACTTCACCCAACCTCCCAACTCCACCCAACCTCCCCACTTCACCCAACCTCCGCACTCCATCCAACCTCCGCACTCCACCCAACCTCCGCACTCCAACCAACTTCCGCACACCACCCAACCTCCGCACTCCACCCAACCTCCGCACTCCACCCAACCTCCCAACTTCACCCAACCTCCCCACTTCACCCAACCTCCCCACTCCACCCAACTTCCCCAAATCACCCAACCTCCCCTCTCCACCCAACCTCCCCACTCCACCCAACCTCCCCACTCCACCCAACCTCCCCACTCCACCCAACCTCCTCACTCCACCCAACCTCCCCACTTCACCCTACCTCCCCACTTCACCCAACCTCCCCACTCCAACCAACCTCCACACTCCACCCAACCTCCCCATTCCACCCAACCTCCCCACTCCACCCAACCTCCCCACTTCACCCAACCTCCCCACTTCACCCAACCTCCCCACTTCACCAAACCTCCCCACCCACCCAACCTCCCCAAATCACCCAACCTCCCCTCTCCACCCAACATCCCCACTCCACCCAACCTCCCCACTCCACCCAACCTCCCCACTCCACCCAACCTCCCCACTTCACTCAACCTTCCCACTTCACCCAACCTCCCCACTTCACCGAACCTCCCCACTCCATCCAACCTCCGCACTCCACCCAACGTGCGCACTCAACCCAACCTCCCCACTTCACCCAACCTCCCCACTCCACCCAACCTCCCCACTTCACCCAACCTACCTACTCCACCCAACCTCCTCACTCCACCCAACCTCCCCACTTCACCCTACCTCCCCACTTCACCCAACCTCCCCACTCCACCCAACCTCCGCACTGCACCCAACCTTCGCTCTCTACCTAATCTCCCCCACTCCACCCAACCTCCCCACTTCACCCTACCTCCCCACTTCACCCAACCTCCGCACTGCACCCAACCTTCGCTCTCAACCTAATCTCCCCACTTCACCCAACCTCCCAACTCCACCCAACCTCCCTACTCCACCCAACCTCCGCACTGCACCCAACCTTCGCTCTCAACCTAATCTCCCCACTTCACCCAACCTCCCAACTCCATCCAACCTCCCCACTTCACCCATCCTCCGCACTCCATCCAACCTCCGCACTCCACCCAACCTCCGCACTCCACCCAACTTCCGCACTCCACCCAACTTCCGCACTCCACCCAACCCCCGCACTCCACCCAAACTCCGCACTCCACCAAACTTCCGCACTCCACGCAACCTCCCCACTCTAACCAACCTCCCCACGCCACCCAACCTCCCCACTTCACCCAACCTCCCCATTCCACTATACCTCCCCACTTCACCCAACCTCCCCACTCCACCCAACCTCCCCACTTCACCCAAACTCGGCACTCCATCGAACCTCCGCACTCCAGCCAACCTCCGCACTCTAACCAACTTCCGAACTCCACCCAACCTCCGCACTCCACCCAACCTCCCAACTTCACCCAACCTCCCCACTTCACCCAACCTCCCCACTCCACCCAACTTCCCCAAATCACCCAACCTCCCCTCTCCACCCAACCTCCCCACTCCACCCAACCTCCCCACTCCACCCAACCTCCCCACTCCACCCAACCTCCTCACTCCACCCAACCTCCCCACTTCACCCTACCTCCCCACTTCACCCAACCTCCCCACTCCAACCAACCTCCACACTCCACCCAACCTCCCCATTCCACCCAACTTCCGCACTCCACCCAACCTCCGCATTCCACCCAAGCTCCGCATTCCACCAAACTTCCCCACTCCACGCAACCTCCCCACTCCAACCAACCTCCCCACTGCACCCAACCTCCCCACTCCACCCAACCTCCCCACGCCACCCAACCTCCCCACTTCACCCAACCTCCCCATTCCACTATACCTCCCCACTTCACCCAACCTCCCCACTCCACCCAACCTCCCCACTTCACCCAAACTCGGCACTCCATCCAACCTCCGCTCTCCACCCAACCTCCCCACTCCACCCAACCTCCCCACTTCACCCAACCTCCCCACTCCACCCAACCTCCTCACTCCACCCAACCTCCCCACTTCACCCTACCTCCCCACTTCACCCAACCTCCCCACTCCACCCAACCTCCGCACTGCACCCAACCTTCCCTCTCAACCTAATCTCCCCACTTCACCCAACCTCCCAACTCCACCCAACCTCCCCACTTCACCCATCCTCCGCACTCCATCCAACCTCCGCACTCCACCCAACCTCCGCACTCCAACCAACTTCCGCACACCTCCCAACCTCCGCATTCCAACCAACTTCCGCACACCACCCAACCTCCGCACTCCACCCAACTTCCGCACTCCACCAAACTTCCGCACTCCACGCAACCTCCCCACTCCAACCAACCTCCCCACGCCACCCAACCTCCCCACTTCACCCAACCTCCCCATTCCACTATACCTCCCCACTTCACCCAACCTCCCCACTCCACCCAATCTCCCCACTTCACCCAAACTCTGCACTCCATCCAACCTCCGCACTCCTGCCAACCTCCGCACTCTAACCAACTTCCGCACTCCACCCAACCTCCGCACCCCACCCAACCTCCCAACTTCACCCAACCTCCCCACTTCACCCAACCTCCCCACTCCACCCAACTTCCCCAAATCACCCAACCTCCCCTCTCCACCCAACCTCCCCACTCCACCCAACCTCCCCACTCCACCCAACCTCCCCACTCCACCCAACCTCCTCACTCCACCCAACCTCCTCACTTCACCCAACCTCCCCACTCCACCCAACTTCCCCAAATCACCCAACCTCCCCTCTCCACCCAACCTCCCCACTCCACCCAACCTCCCCACTCCACCCAACCTCCCCACTCCACCCAACCTCCCCACTCCACCCAACCTCCCCATTCCACCCAAACTCCGCACTCCACCAAACTTCCGCACTCCACCCAGCCTCCCCACACCACCCAACCTCCCCACTCCACCCAACCTCCCCACTTCACCCAACTTCCCCATTCCACTATACCTCCCCACTTCACCCAACCTCCCCACTCCACCCAACCTCCCCACTTCACCCAAACTCGGCACTCCATCCAACTTCCGCACTCCACCCAACCTCCGCACTCCACCCAACCTTCCCACTTCACCCAACCTCCCCACTCCACCCAACCTCCCCACTTCACCCAAACTCGGCACTCCATCCAACCTCCGCACTCCAGCCAACCTCCGCACTCTAACCAACTTCCGCACTCCACCCAACCTCCGCACTCCACCCAACCTCCCAACTTCACCCAACCTCCCCACTCCAACCAACCTCCACACTCCACCCAACCTCCCCATTCCACCCATCCTCCCCACTCCACCCAACCTCCCCACTTCACCCAACCTCCCCACTTCACCCAACCTCCCCACTTCACCAAACCTCCCCAAATCACCCAACCTCCCCTCTCCACCCAACATCCCCACTCCACCCAACCTCCCCACTCCACCCAACCTCCCCACTCCACCCAACCTCCCCACTTCACTCAACCTTCCCACTTCACCCAACCTCCCCACTTCACCGAAACTCCCCACTCCATCCAACCTCCGCACTCCACCCAACGTGCGCACTCAACCCAACCTCCCCACTTCACCCAACCTCCCCACTCCACCCAACCTCCCCACTTCACCCAACCTACCCACTCCACCCAGCCTCCTCACTCCACCCAACCTCCCCACTTCACCCTATCTCCCCACTTCACCCAACCTCCCCACTCCACCCAACCTCCGCACTGCACCCAACCTTCGCTCTCTACCTAATCTCCCCACTTCACCCAACCTCCCAACTCCACCCAACCTCCCCACTTCACCCAACCTCCGCACTCCATCCAACCTCCGCACTCCACCCAACCTCCGCACTCCAACCAACTTCCGCACACCACCCAACCTCCGCACTCCACCCAACCTCCGCACTCCACCCAACCTCCCAACTTCACCCAACCTCCCCACTTCACCCAACCTCCCCACTCCACCCAACTTCCCCAAATCACCCAACCTCCCCTCTCCACCCAACCTCCCCACTCCACCCAACCTCCCCACTCCACCCAACCTCCCCACTCCACCCAACCTCCTCACTCCACCCAACCTCCCCACTTCACCCTACCTCCCCACTTCACCCAACCTCCCCACTCCAACCAACCTCCACACTCCACCCAACCTCCCCATTCCACCCAACCTCCCCACTCCACCCAACCTCCCCACTTCACCCAACCTCCCCACTTCACCCAACCTCCCCACTTCACCAAACCTCCCCACCCACCCAACCTCCCCAAATCACCCAACCTCCCCTCTCCACCCAACATCCCCACTCCACCCAACCTCCCCACTCCACCCAACCTCCCCACTCCACCCAACCTCCCCACTTCACTCAACCTTCCCACTTCACCCAACCTCCCCACTTCACCGAACCTCCCCACTCCATCCAACCTCCGCACTCCACCCAACGTGCGCACTCAACCCAACCTCCCCACTTCACCCAACCTCCCCACTCCACCCAACCTCCCCACTTCACCCAACCTACCTACTCCACCCAACCTCCTCACTCCACCCAACCTCCCCACTTCACCCTACCTCCCCACTTCACCCAACCTCCCCACTCCACCCAACCTCCGCACTGCACCCAACCTTCGCTCTCTACCTAATCTCCCCCACTCCACCCAACCTCCCCACTTCACCCTACCTCCCCACTTCACCCAACCTCCGCACTGCACCCAACCTTCGCTCTCAACCTAATCTCCCCACTTCACCCAACCTCCCAACTCCACCCAACCTCCCCACTCCACCCAACCTCCGCACTGCACCCAACCTTCGCTCTCAACCTAATCTCCCCACTTCACCCAACCTCCCAACTCCATCCAACCTCCCCACTTCACCCATCCTCCGCACTCCATCCAACCTCCGCACTCCACCCAACCTCCGCACTCCACCCAACTTCCGCACTCCACCCAACTGCCGCACTCCACCCAACCCCCGCACTCCACCCAAACTCCGCACTCCACCAAACTTCCGCACTCCACGCAACCTCCCCACTCTAACCAACCTCCCCACGCCACCCAACCTCCCCACTTCACCCAACCTCCCCATTCCACTATACCTCCCCACTTCACCCAACCTCCCCACTCCACCCAACCTCCCCACTTCACCCAAACTCGGCACTCCATCCAACCTCCGCACTCCAGCCAACCTCCGCACTCTAACCAACTTCCGAACTCCACCCAACCTCCGCACTCCACCCAACCTCCCAACTTCACCCAACCTCCCCACTTCACCCAACCTCCCCACTCCACCCAACCTCCCCACTCCACCCAACCTCCCCACTCCACCCAACCTCCTCACTCCACCCAACCTCCCCACTTCACCCTACCTCCCCACTTCACCCAACCTCCCCACTCCAACCAACCTCCACACTCCACCCAACCTCCCCATTCCACCCAACCTTCCCACTCCACCCAACCTCCCCACTTCACCCAACCTCCCCATTCCACTATACCTCCTCACTTCACCCAACCTCCCCACTCCACCCAACCTCCCCACTTCACCCAAACTCGGCACTCCATCCAACCTCCGCACTCCAGCCAACCTCCGCACTCCAACCAACTTCCGCACTCCACCCTACCTCCGCACTCCACCCAACCTCCCCACTGTACCCAACCTCCCCACTCCACCCAACCTCCCAAAATCACCCAACCTCCTCACTCCACCCAACCTCCCCACTCCACCCAACCTCCCCACTCCACCCAAGCTCCCCATTCCACCCAACCTCCCAACTTCACCCAACCTGCCCACTTCACACAAACTCCCCACTTCACCCAACCTCCCCACTCCACCCAACCTGCCCACTCCACCCAACCTCCCCACTTCACCCAACCTCCCCACTTCACCCAACCTCCCCACTCCACCCAACCTCCCCAAATTACTCAACCTCCCCACTCCACCCAACCTTCGCACTCAACCCAACCTCCCCACTTCACCCAACCTCCGCACTCCATCCCGCCTCCGCACTCCACCCAACCTCCGCTCTCCAACCAACTTCCGCACTCCACCCAACCTCCGGACTCCACCCAACCTTCCCACTTCACCCAACCTCCCCACTCCAACCAACCTCCACACTCCACCCAACCTCCCCATTCCACCCAACCTCCCCACTCCACCCAACCTCCCCACTTCACCCAACATCCCCACTTCACCCAACCTCCCCACTTCACCAAACCTCCCCACCCACCCAACCTCCCCAAATCACCCAACCTCCCCTCTCCACCCAACATCCCCACTCCACCCAACCTCCCCACTCCACCCAACCTCCCCACTCCACCCAACCTCCCCACTTCACTCAACCTTCCCACTTCACCCAACCTCCCCACTTCACCGAACCTCCCCACTCCATCCAACCTCCGCACTCCACCCAACGTGCGCACTCAACCCAACCTCCCCACTTCACCCAACCTCCCCACTCCACCCAACCTCCCCACTTCACCCAACCTACCTACTCCACCCAACCTCCTCACTCCACCCAACCTCCCCACTTCACCCTACCTCCCCACTTCACCCAACCTCCCCACTCCACCCAACCTCCGCACTGCACCCAACCTTCGCTCTCTACCTAATCTCCCCCACTCCACCCAACCTCCCCACTTCACCCTACCTCCCCACTTCACCCAACCTCCGCACTGCACCCAACCTTCGCTCTCAACCTAATCTCCCCACTTCACCCAACCTCCCAACTCCACCCAACCTCCCCACTCCACCCAACCTCCGCACTGCACCCAACCTTCGCTCTCAACCTAATCTCCCCACTTCACCCAACCTCCCAACTCCATCCAACCTCCCCACTTCACCCATCCTCCGCACTCCATCCAACCTCCGCACTCCACCCAACCTCCGCACTCCACCCAACTTCCGCACTCCACCCAACTTCCGCACTCCACCCAACCCCCGCACTCCACCCAAACTCCGCACTCCACCAAACTTCCGCACTCCACGCAACCTCCCCACTCTAACCAACCTCCCCACGCCACCCAACCTCCCCACTTCACCCAACCTCCCCATTCCACTATACCTCCCCACTTCACCCAACCTCCCCACTCCACCCAACCTCCCCACTTCACCCAAACTCGGCACTCCATCCAACCTCCGCACTCCAGCCAACCTCCGCACTCTAACCAACTTCCGAACTCCACCCAACCTCCGCACTCCACCCAACCTCCCAACTTCACCCAACCTCCCCACTTCACCCAACCTCCCCACTCCACCCAACTTCCCCAAATCACCCAACCTCCCCTCTCCACCCAACCTCCCCACTCCACCCAACCTCCCCACTCCACCCAACCTCCCCACTCCACCCAACCTCCTCACTCCACCCAACCTCCCCACTTCACCCTACCTCCCCACTTCACCCAACCTCCCCACTCCAACCAACCTCCACACTCCACCCAACCTCCCCATTCCACCCAACCTTCCCACTCCACCCAACCTCCCCACTTCACCCAACCTCCCTATTCCACTATACCTCCTCACTTCACCCAACCTCCCCACTCCACCCAACCTCCCCACTTCACCCAAACTCGGCACTCCATCCAACCTCCGCACTCCAGCCAACCTCCGCACTCCAACCAACTTCCGCACTCCACCCTACCTCCGCACTCCACCCAACCTCCCCACTGTACCCAACCTCCCCACTCCACCCAACCTCCCAAAATCACCCAACCTCCTCACTCCACCCAACCTCCCCACTCCACCCAACCTCCCCACTCCACCCAAGCTCCCCATTCCACCCAACCTCCCAACTTCACCCAACCTGCCCACTTCACACAAACTCCCCACTTCACCCAACCTCCCCACTCCACCCAACCTGCCCACTCCACCCAACCTCCCCACTTCACCCAACCTCCCCACTTCACCCAACCTCCCCACTCCACCCAACCTCCCCAAATTACTCAACCTCCCCACTCCACCCAACCTTCGCACTCAACCCAAACTCCCCACTTCACCCAACCTCCGCTCTCCAACCAACTTCCGCACTCCACCCAACCTCCGGACTCCACCCAACCTCCCCACTTCACCCAACCTCCGCACTCCATCCCACCTCCGCACTCCACCCAACCTCCGCACTCCAACCAACTTCCGCACTCCACCCAACCTCCGGACTCCACCCAACCTCCGCACTCCACCCAACTTCCGCACTCCACCCAACCTCCCCACTCCAACCAACTTCCGCACTCCACCCAACCTCCGGACTCCACCCAACCTCCCCACTTCACCCAACCTCCGCACTCCATCCCGCCTCCGCACTCCACCCAACCTCCGCTCTCCAACCAACTTCCGCACTCCACCCAACCTCCGGACTCCACCCAACCTCCCCACTTCACCCAACCTCCGCACTCCATCCCACCTCCGCACTCCACCCAACCTCCGCACTCCAACCAACTTCCGCACTCCACCCAACCTCCGGACTCCACCCAACCTCCGCACTCCACCCAACTTCCGCACTCCACCCAACCTCCCCACTCCACCCAACCTGCCCACTCCACCCAACCTCCCCACTTCACCCAAACTCGGCACTCCATCCAACTTCCGCACTCCACCCAACCTCCCCACTTCACCCTACCTCCCCACTCCACCCAAACTCCGCACTCCACCAAACTTCCGCACTCCACGCAACCTCCCCACTCCAACCAACCTCCCCACGCCACCCAACCTCCCCACTTCACCCAACCTCCCCATTCCACTATACCTCCCCACTTCACCCAACCTCCCCACTCCACCCAACCTCCCCACTTCACCCAAACTCGGCACTCCATCCAACCTCCGCACTCCAGCCAACCTCCGCACTCTAACCAACTTCCGCACTCCACCCAACCTCCCAACTTCACCCAACCTCCCCACTTCACCCAACCTCCCCACTCCACCCAACTTCCCCAAATCACCCAACCTCCCCTCTCCACCCAACCTCCCCACTCCACCCAACCTCCCCACTCCACCCAACCTCCCCACTCCACCCAACCTCCTCACTCCACCCAACCTCCCCACTTCACCCTACCTCCCCACTTCATCCAACCTCCCCACTCCAACCAACCTCCACACTCCACCCAACCTCCCCATTCCACCCAACCTCCCCACTTCACCCAAACTCGGCACTCCATCCAACCTCCGCACTCCAGCCAACCTCCGCACTCTAACCAACTTCCGCACTCCACCCAACCTCCCAACTTCACCCAACCTCCCCACTTCACCCAACCTCCCCACTCCACCCAACTTCCCCAAATCACCCAACCTCCCCTCTCCACCCAACCTCCCCACTCCACCCAACCTCCCCACTCCACCCAACCTCCCCACTCCACCCAACCTCCTCACTCCACCCAACCTCCCCACTTCACCCTACCTCCCCACTTCACCCAACCTCCCCACTCCAACCAACCTCCACACTCCACCCAACCTCCCCATTCCACCCAACCTTCCCACTCCACCCAACCTCCCCACTTCACCCAACCTCCCCATTCCACTATACCTCCTCACTTCACCCAACCTCCCCACTCCACCCAACCTCCCCACTTCACCCAAACTGGGCACTCCATCCAACCTCCGCACTCCAGCCAACCTCCGCACTCCAACCAACTTCCGCACTCCACCCTACCTCCGCACTCCACCCAATCTCCCCACTGTACCCAACCTCCCCACTCCACCCAACCTCCCAAAATCACCCAACCTCCTCACTCCACCCAACCTCCCCACTCCACCCAACCTCCCCACTCCACCCAAGCTCCCAATTCCACCCAACCTGCCCACTTCACCCAACCTGCCCACTTCACACAAACTCCCCACTTCACCCAACCTCCCCACTCCACCCAACCTGCCCACTCCACCCAACCTCCCCACTTCACCCAACCTCCCCACTTCACCCAACCTCCCCACTCCACCCAACCTCCCCAAATTACTCAACCTCCCCACTCCACCCAACTTTCGCACTCAACCCAACCTCCCCACTTCACCCAACCTCCGCACTCCATCCCACCTCCGCACTCCACCCAACCTCCGCACTCCAACCAACCTCCGCACTCCATCCCACCTCCGCACTCCACCCAACCTCCGCACTCCACCCAACCTCCGGACTCCACCCAACCTCCCCACTTCACCCAACCTCCGCACTCCATCCCACCTCCGCACTCCACCCAACCTCCGCACTCCACCCAACCTCCGGACTCCACCCAACCTCCCCACTTCACCCAACCTCCGCACTCCATCCCACCTCCGCACTCCACCCAACCTCCGCACTCCAACCAACTTCCGCACTCCACCCAACCTCCGGACTCCACCCAACCTCCGCACTCCACCCAACTTCCGCACTCCACCCAACCTCCCCACTCCACCCAACCTGCCCACTCCACCCAACCTCCGCACTCCATCCAACCTCCGCACTCCACGCAATATCCGCACTCCACCCAACCTCCCCACTTCACCCAACCTCCGCACTCCATCCAACCTCCGCACTCCACCCAACCTCCGCACTCCACCCAACTTCCGCACTCCACCCAACTTCCGCACTCCACCCAACTTCCGCACTCCACCCAACCTCCGCATTCCATCCAAACTCCGCACTCCACCAAACTTCCGCACTCCACCCAGCCTCCCCACTCCACCCAACCTCCCCACTCCACCCAACCTCCCCACTTCACCCAACCTCCCCATTCCATTATACCTCCCCACTTCACCCAACCTCCCTACTCCACCCAACCTCCCCACTTCACCCAACCTCCCCACTCCACCCAACTTCCCCAAATCACCCAACCTCCCCTCTCCACCCAACCTCCCCACTCCACCCAACCTCCCCACTCCACCCAACTTCCCCACTCCACCCAACCTCCTCACTCCACCCAACCTCCCCACTTCACCCTACCTCCCCACTTCACCCAACCTCCCCACTCCAACCAACCTCCACATTCCACCCAACCTCCCCATTCCACCCAACCTCCCCACTCCACCCAACCTCCCCACTTCACCCAACCTCCCCATTCCATTATACCTCCTCACTTCACCCAACCTCCTCACTCCACCCAACCTCCCCACTCCACCCAACCTTCCCACTCCACCCAAGCTCACCATTCCACCCAACCTCCCCACTTCACCCAACCTGCCCACTTCACACAAACTCCCCACTTCACCCAACCTCCCCACTCCACCCAACCTCCCCAAATTACTCAACCTCCCCACTCCACCCAACCTTCGCACTCAACCCAACCTCCCCATTTCACCCAACCTCCGCACTCCACCCAACCTCCGGACTCCACCCAACCTCCGCACTCCACCCAACTTCCTCACTCCACCCAACCTCCCCACTCCACCCAACCTCCCCACTCCACCCAACCTCCGCACTCCATCCCACATCCGCACTCCACCCAACCTCCGCACTCCAACCAACTTCCGCACTCCACCCAACCTCCGGACTCCACCCAACCTCCGCACTCCACCCAAATTCCGCACTCCACCCAACTTCCGCACTCCACCCAACTTCCGCACTCCACCCAACCTCCGCATTCCACCCAAACTCCGCACTCCACCAAACTTCCGCACTCCACCCAGCCTCCCCACTCCACCCAACCTCCCCACTCAACGCAACCTCCCCACTTCACCCAACCTCCCCATTCCACTATACCTCCCCACTTCACCCAACCTCCCCACTCCACCCAACCTCCCCACTTCACCCAAACTCGGCACTCCATCCAACTTCCGCACTCCACCCAACCTCCGCACTCCACCCAACCTCCCGACTTCACCCAAC
Source organism: Oasisia sp. SBJ-2009 (assembly GCA_964017155.1). Classification (NCBI taxonomy): domain Eukaryota; kingdom Metazoa; phylum Annelida; class Polychaeta; order Sabellida; family Siboglinidae; genus Oasisia; species Oasisia sp. SBJ-2009. Next base: position 29,788,079 of record OZ024859.1, read on the forward strand.
CTCCCCACTTCACCAAGCCTCCCCACTCCACCCAACCTCCCCATATCACCCAACCTCCCCTCTCCACCCAACATCCCCACTCCACCCAACCTCCCCACTCCACCCAACCTCCCCACTCCACCCAACCTCCCCACTTCACCCAACCTTCCCACTACACCCAACCTCCCCACTTCACCGAACCTCCCCACTCCACCCAACCTCCGCACTCCACCCAACGTTCGCATTTAACCCAACCTCCCCACTTCACCCAACCTCCCCACTCCACCCAACCTCCCCACTTCACCCAACCTCCCCACTCCACCCAACTTCCCCAAATCACCCAACCTCCCCTCTCCACCCAACCTCCCCACTCCACCCAACCTCCCCACTCCACCCAACTTCCCCACTCCACCCAACCTCCTCACTCCACCCAACCTCCCCACTTCACCCTACCTCCCCACTTCACCCAACCTCCCCACTCCAACCAACCTCCACATTCCACCCAACCTCCCCATTCCACCCAACCTCCCCACTCCACCCAACCTCCCCACTTCACCCAACCTCCCCATTCCATTATACCTCCTCACTTCACCCAACCTCCCCACTCCATCCAACCTCCCCACTTCACCCAAACTCGGCACTCCATCCAACCTCCGCACTCCAGCCAACCTCCGCACTCCAACCAACTTCCGCACTCCACCCTACCTCCGCACTCCACCCAACCTCCCCACTGCACCCAACCACCCCACTCCAACCAACCTCCACATTCCACCCAACCTCCCCATTCCACCCAACCTCCCCACTCCACCCAACCTCCCCACTTCACCCAACCTCCCCATTCCATTATACCTCAATCACCCAACCTCCTCACTCCACCCAACCTCCCCACTCCACCCAACCTCCCCACTCCACCCAAGCTCACCATTCCACCCAACCTCCCCACTTCACCCAACCTGCCCACTTCACACAAACTCCCCACTTCACCCAACCTCCCCACTCCACCCAACCTCCCCAAATTACTCAACCTCCCCACTCCACCCAACCTTCGCACTCAACCCAACCTCCCCACTTCACCCAACCTCCGCACTCCATCCCACCTCCGCACTCCACCCAACCTCCGCACTCCAACCAACTTCCGCACTCCACCCAACCTCCGGACTCCACCCAACCTCCGAACTCCACCCAACTTCCGCACTCCACCCAACCTCCCCACTCCACCCAACCTCCCCACTCCACCCAACCTCCGCACTCCATCCCACATCCGCACTCCACCCAACCTCCGCACTCCAACCAACTTCCGCACTCCACCCAACCTCCGGACTCCACCCAACCTCCGCACTCCACCCAACTTCCGCACTCCACCCAACTTCCGCACTCCACCCAACTTCCGCACTCCACCCAACCTCCGCATTCCACCCAAACTCCGCACTCCACCAAACTTCCGCACTCCACCCAGCCTCCCCACTCCACCCAACCTCCCCACTCAACCCAACCTCCCCACTTCACCCAACCTCCCCATTCCACTATACCTCCCCACTTCACCCAACCTCCCCACTCCACCCAACCTCCCCACTTCACCCAAACTCGGCACTCCATCCAACTTCCGCACTCCACCCAACCTCCGCACTCCACCCAACCTCCCCACTTCACCCAACCTCCCCACTTCACCAAGCCTCCCCACTCCACCCAACCTCCCCAAATAACCCAACCTCCCCTCTCCACCCAACATCCCCACTCCACCCAACCTCCGCACTCCATCCCGCCTCCGCACTCCACCCAACCTCCGCTCTCCAACCAACTTCCGCACTCCACCCAACCTCCGGACTCCACCCAACCTCCCCACTTCACCCAACCTCCGCACTCCATCCCACCTCCGCACTCCACCCAACCTCCGCACTCCAACCAACTTCCGCACTCCACCCAACCTCCGGACTCCACCCAACCTCCGCACTCCACCCAACTTCCGCACTCCACCCAACCTCCCCACTCCACCCAACCTGCCCACTCCACCCAACCTCCCCACTTCACCCAAACTCGGCACTCCATCCAACTTCCGCACTCCACCCAACCTCCCCACTTCACCCTACCTCCCCACTCCACCCAAACTCCGCACTCCACCAAACTTCCGCACTCCACGCAACCTCCCCACTCCAACCAACCTCCCCACGCCACCCAACCTCCCCACTTCACCCAACCTCCCCATTCCACTATACCTCCCCACTTCACCCAACCTCCCCACTCCACCCAACCTCCCCACTTCACCCAAACTCGGCACTCCATCCAACCTCCGCACTCCAGCCAACCTCCGCACTCTAACCAACTTCCGCACTCCACCCAACCTCCCAACTTCACCCAACCTCCCCACTTCACCCAACCTCCCCACTCCACCCAACTTCCCCAAATCACCCAACCTCCCCTCTCCACCCAACCTCCCCACTCCACCCAACCTCCCCACTCCACCCAACCTCCCCACTCCACCCAACCTCCTCACTCCACCCAACCTCCCCACTTCACCCTACCTCCCCACTTCATCCAACCTCCCCACTCCAACCAACCTCCACACTCCACCCAACCTCCCCATTCCACCCAACCTCCCCACTTCACCCAAACTCGGCACTCCATCCAACCTCCGCACTCCAGCCAACCTCCGCACTCTAACCAACTTCCGCACTCCACCCAACCTCCCAACTTCACCCAACCTCCCCACTTCACCCAACCTCCCCACTCCACCCAACTTCCCCAAATCACCCAACCTCCCCTCTCCACCCAACCTCCCCACTCCACCCAACCTCCCCACTCCACCCAACCTCCCCACTCCACCCAACCTCCTCACTCCACCCAACCTCCCCACTTCACCCTACCTCCCCACTTCACCCAACCTCCCCACTCCAACCAACCTCCACACTCCACCCAACCTCCCCATTCCACCCAACCTTCCCACTCCACCCAACCTCCCCACTTCACCCAACCTCCCCATTCCACTATACCTCCTCACTTCACCCAACCTCCCCACTCCACCCAACCTCCCCACTTCACCCAAACTGGGCACTCCATCCAACCTCCGCACTCCAGCCAACCTCCGCACTCCAACCAACTTCCGCACTCCACCCTACCTCCGCACTCCACCCAATCTCCCCACTGTACCCAACCTCCCCACTCCACCCAACCTCCCAAAATCACCCAACCTCCTCACTCCACCCAACCTCCCCACTCCACCCAACCTCCCCACTCCACCCAAGCTCCCAATTCCACCCAACCTGCCCACTTCACCCAACCTGCCCACTTCACACAAACTCCCCACTTCACCCAACCTCCCCACTCCACCCAACCTGCCCACTCCACCCAACCTCCCCACTTCACCCAACCTCCCCACTTCACCCAACCTCCCCACTCCACCCAACCTCCCCAAATTACTCAACCTCCCCACTCCACCCAACTTTCGCACTCAACCCAACCTCCCCACTTCACCCAACCTCCGCACTCCATCCCACCTCCGCACTCCACCCAACCTCCGCACTCCAACCAACCTCCGCACTCCATCCCACCTCCGCACTCCACCCAACCTCCGCACTCCACCCAACCTCCGGACTCCACCCAACCTCCCCACTTCACCCAACCTCCGCACTCCATCCCACCTCCGCACTCCACCCAACCTCCGCACTCCACCCAACCTCCGGACTCCACCCAACCTCCCCACTTCACCCAACCTCCGCACTCCATCCCACCTCCGCACTCCACCCAACCTCCGCACTCCAACCAACTTCCGCACTCCACCCAACCTCCGGACTCCACCCAACCTCCGCACTCCACCCAACTTCCGCACTCCACCCAACCTCCCCACTCCACCCAACCTGCCCACTCCACCCAACCTCCGCACTCCATCCAACCTCCGCACTCCACGCAATATCCGCACTCCACCCAACCTCCCCACTTCACCCAACCTCCGCACTCCATCCAACCTCCGCACTCCACCCAACCTCCGCACTCCACCCAACTTCCGCACTCCACCCAACTTCCGCACTCCACCCAACTTCCGCACTCCACCCAACCTCCGCATTCCATCCAAACTCCGCACTCCACCAAACTTCCGCACTCCACCCAGCCTCCCCACTCCACCCAACCTCCCCACTCCACCCAACCTCCCCACTTCACCCAACCTCCCCATTCCATTATACCTCCCCACTTCACCCAACCTCCCTACTCCACCCAACCTCCCCACTTCACCCAACCTCCCCACTCCACCCAACTTCCCCAAATCACCCAACCTCCCCTCTCCACCCAACCTCCCCACTCCACCCAACCTCCCCACTCCACCCAACTTCCCCACTCCACCCAACCTCCTCACTCCACCCAACCTCCCCACTTCACCCTACCTCCCCACTTCACCCAACCTCCCCACTCCAACCAACCTCCACATTCCACCCAACCTCCCCATTCCACCCAACCTCCCCACTCCACCCAACCTCCCCACTTCACCCAACCTCCCCATTCCATTATACCTCCTCACTTCACCCAACCTCCTCACTCCACCCAACCTCCCCACTCCACCCAACCTTCCCACTCCACCCAAGCTCACCATTCCACCCAACCTCCCCACTTCACCCAACCTGCCCACTTCACACAAACTCCCCACTTCACCCAACCTCCCCACTCCACCCAACCTCCCCAAATTACTCAACCTCCCCACTCCACCCAACCTTCGCACTCAACCCAACCTCCCCATTTCACCCAACCTCCGCACTCCACCCAACCTCCGGACTCCACCCAACCTCCGCACTCCACCCAACTTCCTCACTCCACCCAACCTCCCCACTCCACCCAACCTCCCCACTCCACCCAACCTCCGCACTCCATCCCACATCCGCACTCCACCCAACCTCCGCACTCCAACCAACTTCCGCACTCCACCCAACCTCCGGACTCCACCCAACCTCCGCACTCCACCCAAATTCCGCACTCCACCCAACTTCCGCACTCCACCCAACTTCCGCACTCCACCCAACCTCCGCATTCCACCCAAACTCCGCACTCCACCAAACTTCCGCACTCCACCCAGCCTCCCCACTCCACCCAACCTCCCCACTCAACGCAACCTCCCCACTTCACCCAACCTCCCCATTCCACTATACCTCCCCACTTCACCCAACCTCCCCACTCCACCCAACCTCCCCACTTCACCCAAACTCGGCACTCCATCCAACTTCCGCACTCCACCCAACCTCCGCACTCCACCCAACCTCCCGACTTCACCCAACCTCCCCACTTCACCAAGCCTCCCCACTCCACCCAACCTCCCCATATCACCCAACCTCCCCTCTCCACCCAACATCCCCACTCCACCCAACCTCCCCACTCCACCCAACCTCCCCACTCCACCCAACCTCCCCACTTCACCCAACCTTCCCACTACACCCAACCTCCCCACTTCACCGAACCTCCCCACTCCACCCAACCTCCGCACTCCACCCAACGTTCGCATTTAACCCAACCTCCCCACTTCACCCAACCTCCCCACTCCACCCAACCTCCCCACTTCACCCAACCTCCCCACTCCACCCAACTTCCCCAAATCACCCAACCTCCCCTCTCCACCCAACCTCCCCACTCCACCCAACCTCCCCACTCCACCCAACTTCCCCACTCCACCCAACCTCCTCACTCCACCCAACCTCCCCACTTCACCCTACCTCCCCACTTCACCCAACCTCCCCACTCCAACCAACCTCCACATTCCACCCAACCTCCCCATTCCACCCAACCTCCCCACTCCACCCAACCTCCCCACTTCACCCAACCTCCCCATTCCATTATACCTCCTCACTTCACCCAACCTCCCCACTCCATCCAACCTCCCCACTTCACCCAAACTCGGCACTCCATCCAACCTCCGCACTCCAGCCAACCTCCGCACTCCAACCAACTTCCGCACTCCACCCTACCTCCGCACTCCACCCAACCTCCCCACTGCACCCAACCACCCCACTCCAACCAACCTCCACATTCCACCCAACCTCCCCATTCCACCCAACCTCCCCACTCCACCCAACCTCCCCACTTCACCCAACCTCCCCATTCCATTATACCTCAATCACCCAACCTCCTCACTCCACCCAACCTCCCCACTCCACCCAACCTCCCCACTCCACCCAAGCTCACCATTCCACCCAACCTCCCCACTTCACCCAACCTGCCCACTTCACACAAACTCCCCACTTCACCCAACCTCCCCACTCCACCCAACCTCCCCAAATTACTCAACCTCCCCACTCCACCCAACCTTCGCACTCAACCCAACCTCCCCACTTCACCCAACCTCCGCACTCCATCCCACCTCCGCACTCCACCCAACCTCCGCACTCCAACCAACTTCCGCACTCCACCCAACCTCCGGACTCCACCCAACCTCCGAACTCCACCCAACTTCCGCACTCCACCCAACCTCCCCACTCCACCCAACCTCCCCACTCCACCCAACCTCCGCACTCCATCCCACATCCGCACTCCACCCAACCTCCGCACTCCAACCAACTTCCGCACTCCACCCAACCTCCGGACTCCACCCAACCTCCGCACTCCACCCAACTTCCGCACTCCACCCAACTTCCGCACTCCACCCAACTTCCGCACTCCACCCAACCTCCGCATTCCACCCAAACTCCGCACTCCACCAAACTTCCGCACTCCACCCAGCCTCCCCACTCCACCCAACCTCCCCACTCAACCCAACCTCCCCACTTCACCCAACCTCCCCATTCCACTATACCTCCCCACTTCACCCAACCTCCCCACTCCACCCAACCTCCCCACTTCACCCAAACTCGGCACTCCATCCAACTTCCGCACTCCACCCAACCTCCGCACTCCACCCAACCTCCCCACTTCACCCAACCTCCCCACTTCACCAAGCCTCCCCACTCCACCCAACCTCCCCAAATAACCCAACCTCCCCTCTCCACCCAACATCCCCACTCCACCCAACCTCCCCACTCCACCCAATCTCCCCACTCCACCCAACCTCCCCACTTCACCCAACCTTCCCACTTCACCCAACCTCCCCACTTCACCGAACCTCCCCACTCCACCCAACCTCCGCACTCCACCCAACGTTCGCATTCAACCCAACCTCCCCACTTCACCCAACCTCCCCACTCCACCCAACCTCCCCACTTCACCCAACCTCCCCACTCCACCCAACCTCCTCATTCCACCCAACCTCCCCACTTCACCCTACCTCCCCACTTCACCCAACCTCCCCACTCCACCCAACCTCCGCACTGCACCCAATCTTCGCTCTCAACCTAACCTCCCCACTTCACCCAACCTCCGCACTCCACCCAACCTCCCCACGTCACCCTACCTCCCCACTTCACCCAACCTCCCCACTCCAACCAACCTCCACACTCCACCCAACCTCCCCATTCCACCCAACCTCCCCACTCCACCCAACCTCCCCATTCCACCCAAACTCCGCACTCCACCAAACTTCCGCACTCCACCCAGCCTCCCCACACCACCCAACCTCCCCACTCCACCCAACCTCCCCACTTCACCCAACTTCCCCATTCCACTATACCTCCCCACTTCACCCAACCTCCCCACTCCACCCAACCTCCCCACTTCACCCAAACTCGGCACTCCATCCAACTTCCGCACTCCACCCAACCTCCGCACTCCACCCAACCTTCCCACTTCACCCAACCTCCCCACTCCACCCAACCTCCCCACTTCACCCAAACTCGGCACTCCATCCAACCTCCGCACTCCAGCCAACCTCCGCACTCTAACCAACTTCCGCACTCCACCCAACCTCCGCACTCCACCCAACCTCCCAACTTCACCCAACCTCCCCACTTCACCCAACCTCCGCACTCCACCCAACGTTCGCATTTAACCCAACCTCCCCACTTCACCCAACCTCCCCACTCCACCCAACCTCCCCACTTCACCCAACCTCCCCACTCCACCCAACTTCCCCAAATCACCCAACCTCCCCTCTCCACCCAACCTCCCCACTCCACCCAACCTCCCCACTCCACCCAACTTCCCCACTCCACCCAACCTCCTCACTCCACCCAACCTCCCCACTTCACCCTACCTCCCCACTTCACCCAACCTCCCCACTCCAACCAACCTCCACATTCCACCCAACCTCCCCATTCCACCCAACCTCCCCACTCCACCCAACCTCCCCACTTCACCCAACCTCCCCATTCCATTATACCTCCTCACTTCACCCAACCTCCCCACTCCATCCAACCTCCCCACTTCACCCAAACTCGGCACTCCATCCAACCTCCGCACTCCAGCCAACCTCCGCACTCCAACCAACTTCCGCACTCCACCCTACCTCCGCACTCCACCCAACCTCCCCACTGCACCCAACCACCCCACTCCAACCAACCTCCACATTCCACCCAACCTCCCCATTCCACCCAACCTCCCCACTCCACCCAACCTCCCCACTTCACCCAACCTCCCCATTCCATTATACCTCAATCACCCAACCTCCTCACTCCACCCAACCTCCCCACTCCACCCAACCTCCCCACTCCACCCAAGCTCACCATTCCACCCAACCTCCCCACTTCACCCAACCTGCCCACTTCACACAAACTCCCCACTTCACCCAACCTCCCCACTCCACCCAACCTCCCCAAATTACTCAACCTCCCCACTCCACCCAACCTTCGCACTCAACCCAACCTCCCCACTTCACCCAACCTCCGCACTCCATCCCACCTCCGCACTCCACCCAACCTCCGCACTCCAACCAACTTCCGCACTCCACCCAACCTCCGGACTCCACCCAACCTCCGAACTCCACCCAACTTCCGCACTCCACCCAACCTCCCCACTCCACCCAACCTCCCCACTCCACCCAACCTCCGCACTCCATCCCACATCCGCACTCCACCCAACCTCCGCACTCCAACCAACTTCCGCACTCCACCCAACCTCCGGACTCCACCCAACCTCCGCACTCCACCCAACTTCCGCACTCCACCCAACTTCCGCACTCCACCCAACTTCCGCACTCCACCCAACCTCCGCATTCCACCCAAACTCCGCACTCCACCAAACTTCCGCACTCCACCCAGCCTCCCCACTCCACCCAACCTCCCCACTCAACCCAACCTCCCCACTTCACCCAACCTCCCCATTCCACTATACCTCCCCACTTCACCCAACCTCCCCACTCCACCCAACCTCCCCACTTCACCCAAACTCGGCACTCCATCCAACTTCCGCACTCCACCCAACCTCCGCACTCCACCCAACCTCCCCACTTCACCCAACCTCCCCACTTCACCAAGCCTCCCCACTCCACCCAACCTCCCCAAATAACCCAACCTCCCCTCTCCACCCAACATCCCCACTCCACCCAACCTCCCCACTCCACCCAATCTCCCCACTCCACCCAACCTCCCCACTTCACCCAACCTTCCCACTTCACCCAACCTCCCCACTTCACCGAACCTCCCCACTCCACCCAACCTCCGCACTCCACCCAACGTTCGCATTCAACCCAACCTCCCCACTTCACCCAACCTCCCCACTCCACCCAACCTCCCCACTTCACCCAACCTCCCCACTCCACCCAACCTCCTCATTCCACCCAACCTCCCCACTTCACCCTACCTCCCCACTTCACCCAACCTCCCCACTCCACCCAACCTCCGCACTGCACCCAATCTTCGCTCTCAACCTAACCTCCCCACTTCACCCAACCTCCGCACTCCACCCAACCTCCCCACGTCACCCTACCTCCCCACTTCACCCAACCTCCCCACTCCAACCAACCTCCACACTCCACCCAACCTCCCCATTCCACCCAACCTCCCCACTCCACCCAACCTCCCCATTCCACCCAAACTCCGCACTCCACCAAACTTCCGCACTCCACCCAGCCTCCCCACACCACCCAACCTCCCCACTCCACCCAACCTCCCCACTTCACCCAACTTCCCCATTCCACTATACCTCCCCACTTCACCCAACCTCCCCACTCCACCCAACCTCCCCACTTCACCCAAACTCGGCACTCCATCCAACTTCCGCACTCCACCCAACCTCCGCACTCCACCCAACCTTCCCACTTCACCCAACCTCCCCACTCCACCCAACCTCCCCACTTCACCCAAACTCGGCACTCCATCCAACCTCCGCACTCCAGCCAACCTCCGCACTCTAACCAACTTCCGCACTCCACCCAACCTCCGCACTCCACCCAACCTCCCAACTTCACCCAACCTCCCCACTTCACCCAACCTCCCCACTCCACCCAACTTCCCCAAATCACCCAACCTCCCCTCTCCACCCAACCTCCCCACTCCACCCAACCTCCCCACTCCACCCAACCTCCCCACTCCACCCAACCTCCTCACTCCACCCAACCTCCCCACTTCACCCTACCTCCCCACTTCACCCAACCTCCCCACTCCACCCAACCTCCCCACTCCACCCAACCTCCCCACTTCACTCAACCTTCCCACTTCACCCAACCTCCCCACTTCACCGAAACTCCCCACTCCATCCAACCTCCGCACTCCACCCAACGTGCGCACTCAACCCAACCTCCCCACTTCACCCAACCTCCCCACTCCACCCAACCTCCCCACTTCACCCAACCTACCCACTCCACCCAACCTCCTCACTCCACCCAACCTCCCCACTTCACCCTACCTCCCCACTTCACCCAACCTCCCCACTCCACCCAACCTCCGCACTGCACCCAACCTTCGCTCTCTACCTAATCTCCCCACTTCACCCAACCTCCCAACTCCACCCAACCTCCCCACTTCACCCAACCTCCGCACTCCATCCAACCTCCGCACTCCACCCAACCTCCGCACTCCAACCAACTTCCGCACACCACCCAACCTCCGCACTCCACCCAACCTCCGCACTCCACCCAACCTCCCAACTTCACCCAACCTCCCCACTTCACCCAACCTCCCCACTCCACCCAACTTCCCCAAATCACCCAACCTCCCCTCTCCACCCAACCTCCCCACTCCACCCAACCTCCCCACTCCACCCAACCTCCCCACTCCACCCAACCTCCTCACTCCACCCAACCTCCCCACTTCACCCTACCTCCCCACTTCACCCAACCTCCCCACTCCAACCAACCTCCACACTCCACCCAACCTCCCCATTCCACCCAACCTCCCCACTCCACCCAACCTCCCCACTTCACCCAACCTCCCCTCTTCACCCAACCTCCCCACTTCACCAAACCTCCCCACCCACCCAACCTCCCCAAATCACCCAACCTCCCCTCTCCACCCAACATCCCCACTCCACCCAACCTCCCCACTCCACCCAACCTCCCCACTCCACCCAACCTCCCCACTTCACTCAACCTTCCCACTTCACCCAACCTCCCCACTTCACCGAACCTCCCCACTCCATCCAACCTCCGCACTCCACCCAACGTGCGCACTCAACCCAACCTCCCCACTTCACCCAACCTCCCCACTCCACCCAACCTCCCCACTTCACCCAACCTACCTACTCCACCCAACCTCCTCACTCCACCCAACCTCCCCACTTCACCCTACCTCCCCACTTCACCCAACCTCCCCACTCCACCCAACCTCCGCACTGCACCCAACCTTCGCTCTCTACCTAATCTCCCCCACTCCACCCAACCTCCCCACTTCACCCTACCTCCCCACTTCACCCAACCTCCGCACTGCACCCAACCTTCGCTCTCAACCTAATCTCCCCACTTCACCCAACCTCCCAACTCCACCCAACCTCCCCACTCCACCCAACCTCCGCACTGCACCCAACCTTCGCTCTCAACCTAATCTCCCCACTTCACCCAACCTCCCAACTCCACCCAACCTCCCCACTTCACCCATCCTCCGCACTCCATCCAACCTCCGCACTCCACCCAACCTCCGCACTCCACCCAACTTCCGCACTCCACCCAACTTCCGCACTCCACCCAACCCCCGCACTCCACCCAAACTCCGCACTCCACCAAACTTCCGCACTCCACGCAACCTCCCCACTCTAACCAACCTCCCCACGCCACCCAACCTCCCCACTTCACCCAACCTCCCCATTCCACTATACCTCCCCACTTCACCCAACCTCCCCACTCCACCCAACCTCCCCACTTCACCCAAACTCGGCACTCCATCCAACCTCCGCACTCCAGCCAACCTCCGCACTCCACCCAACCTCCCAACTTCACCCAACCTCCCCACTTCACCCAACCTCCCCACTCCACCCAACTTCCCCAAATCACCCAACCTCCCCTCTCCACCCAACCTCCCCACTCCACCCAACCTCCCCACTCCACCCAACCTCCCCACTCCACCCAACCTCCTCACTCCACCCAACCTCCCCACTTCACCCTACCTCCCCACTTCACCCAACCTCCCCACTCCAACCAACCTCCACACTCCACCCAACCTCCCCATTCCACCCAACCTTCCCACTCCACCCAACCTCCCCACTTCACCCAACCTCCCCATTCCACTATACCTCCTCACTTCACCCAACCTCCCCACTCCACCCAACCTCCCCACTTCACCCAAACTCGGCACTCCATCCAACCTCCGCACTCCAGCCAACCTCCGCACTCCAACCAACTTCCGCACTCCACCCTACCTCCGCACTCCACCCAACCTCCCCACTGTACCCAACCTCCCCACTCCACCCAACCTCCCAAAATCACCCAACCTCCTCACTCCACCCAACCTCCCCACTCCACCCAACCTCCCCACTCCACCCAAGCTCCCCATTCCACCCAACCTCCCAACTTCACCCAACCTGCCCACTTCACACAAACTCCCCACTTCACCCAACCTCCCCACTCCACCCAACCTGCCCACTCCACCCAACCTCCCCACTTTACCCAACCTCCCCACTTCACCCAACCTCCCCACTCCACCCAACCTCCCCAAATTACTCAACCTCCCCACTCCACCCAACCTTCGCACTCAACCCAACCTCCCCACTTCACCCAACCTCCGCACTCCATCCCGCCTCCGCACTCCACCCAACCTCCGCTCTCCAACCAACGTCCGCACTCCACCCAACCTCCGGACTCCACCCAACTTCCCCATTCCACTATACCTCCCCACTTCACCCAACCTCCCCACTCCACCCAACCTCCCCACTTCACCCAAACTCGGCACTCCATCCAACTTCCGCACTCCACCCAACCTCCGCACTCCACCCAACCTCCCCACTTCACCCAACCTCCCTACTCCACCCAACCTCCCCACTTCACCCAAACTCGGCACTCCATCCAACCTCCGCACTCCAGCCAACCTCCGCACTCTAACCAACTTCCGCACTCCACCCAACCTCCGCACTCCACCCAACCTCCCAACTTCACCCAACCTCCCCACTTCACCCAACCTCCCCACTCCACCCAACTTCCCCAAATCACCCAACCTCCCCTCTCCACCCAACCTCCCCACTCCACCCAACCTCCCCACTCCACCCAACCTCCCCACTCCACCCAACCTCCTTACTCCACCCAACCTCCCCACTTCACCCTACCTCCCCATTTCACCCAACCTCCCCACTCCAACCAACCTCCACACTCCACCCAACCTCCCCATTCCACCCAACCTCCCCACTCCACCCAACCTCCCCACTTCACCCAACCTCCCCATTCCACTATACCTCCTCACTTCACCCAACCTCCCCACTCCACTCAACCTCCCCACTTCACCCAAACTCGGCACTCCATCCAACCTCCGCACTCCAGCCAACCTCCGCACTCCAACCAATTTCCGCACTCCACCCTACCTCCGCACTCCACCCAACCTCCACACTGCACCCAACCTCCCCACTCCACCCAACCTCCCAAAATCACCCAACCTCCTCACTCCACCCAACCTCCCGACTCCACCCAACCTCCCCACTCCACCCAAGCTCCCCATTCCACCCAACCTCCCCACTTCACCCAACCTGCCCACTTCACACAAACTCCCCACTTCACCCAACCTCCCCACTCCACCCAACCTGCCCACTCCACCCAACCTCCCCTCTTCACCCAACCTCCCCACTTCACCCAACCTCCCCACTCCACCCAAACTCCCCAAATTACTCAACCTCCCCACTCCACCCAACCTTCGCACTCAACCCAACCTCCCCACTTCACCCAACCTCCGCACTCCATCCCACCTCCGCACTCCACCCAACCTCCGCACTACAACCAACTTCCGCACTCCACCCAACCTCCGGACTCCACCCAACCTCCGCACTCCACCCAACTTACGCACTCCACCCAACCTCCCCACTCCACCCAACCTCCCCACTCCACCCAACCTCCGCACTCCATCCAACCTCCTCACTCCACCCAACCTCCCCACTCCACCCAACCTCCCCACTCCACCCAAGCTCCCCATTCCACCCAACCTCCCCACTTCACCCAACCTGCCCACTTCACACAAACTCCCCACTTCACCCAACCTCCCCACTCCACCCAACCTCCCCACTTCACCCAACCTCCCCACTTCACCCAACCTCCCCACTCCACCCAACCTCCCCAAATTACTCAACCTCCCCACTCCACCCAACCTTCGCATTCAACCCAACCTCCCCACTTCACCCAACCTCCGCACTCCAACCAACTTCCGCACTCCACCCAACCTCCGGACTCCACCCAACCTCCCCACTTCACCCAACCTCCGCACTCCAACCCACCTCCGCACTCCACCCAACCTCCGCACTCCAACCAACTTCCGCACTCCACCCAACCTCCGGACTCCACCCAACCTCCGCACTCCACCCAACTTCCGCACTCCACCCAACCTCCCCACTCCACTCAAACTGCCCATTCCACCCAACCTCCGCACTCCATCCAACCTCCGCACTCCACCCAATCTCCGCACTCCACCCAACCTCCCCACTTCACCCAACCTCCGCACTCCATCCAACCTCCGCACTCCACCCAACCTCCGCACTCCACCCAACTTCCGCACTCCACCCAACTTCCGCACTCCACCCAACTTCCGCACTCCACCCAACCTCCGCATTCCATCCAAACTCCGCACTCCACCAAACTTCCGCATTCCACCCAGCCTCCCCACTCCACCCAACCTCCCCACTCCACCCAACCTCCCCACTTCACCCAACCTCCCCATTCCACTATACCTCCCAACTTCACCCAACCTCCCCACTCCACCCAACCTCCCCACTTCACCCAACCTCCCCACTCCACCCAACTTCCCCAAATCACCCAACCTCCCCTCTCCACCCAACCTCCCCACTCCACCCAACCTCCCCACTCCACCCAACTTCCCCACTCCACCCAACCTCCTCACTCCACCCAACCTCCCCACTTCACCCTACCTCCCCACTTCACCCAACCTCCCCACTCCAACCAACCTCCACACTCCACCCAACCTCCCCACTCCACCCAACCTCCCCACTTCACCCAAACTCGGCACTCCATCCAACTTCCCCACTCCACCCAACCTCCGCACTCCACCCAACCTCCCCACTTCACCCAACCTCCCCACTTCACCAAGCCTCCCCACTCCACCCAACCTCCCCAAATCACCCAACCTCCCCTCTCCACCCAACATCCCCACTCCACCCAACCTCCCCACTCCACCCAACCTCCCCACTCCACCCAACCTCCCCACTTCACCCAAACTTCCCACTTCACCCAACCTCCCCACTTCACCGAACCTCCCCACTCCACCCAACCTCCGCACTCCACCCAACGTTCGCACTCAACCCAACCTCCCCACTTCACCCAACCTCCCCACTCCACCCAACCTCCCCACTTCACCCAATCTCCCCACTCCACCCAACCTCCTCATTCCACCCAACCTCCCCACTTCACCCTACCTCCCCACTTCACCCAACCTCCCCACTCCACCCAACCTCCGCACTGCACCCAACCTTCGCTCTCAACCTAACCTCCCCACTTCACCCAACCTCCGCACTCCATCCAACCTCCGCACTCCACCCAACCTCCGCACTCCAACCAACTTCCGCACACCACCCAACCTCCGCACTCCACCCAACTTCCGCACTCCACCCAACTTCGGCACTCCACCCAACCTCCGCATTCCACCCAAGCTCCGCATTCCACCAAACTTCCCCACTCCACGCAACCTCCCCACTCCAACAAACCTCCACACTCCACCCAACCTTCCCACTCCACCCAACCTCCCCACGCCACCCAACCTCCCCACTTCACCCAACCTCCCCATTCCACTATACCTCCCCACTTCACCCAACCTCCCCACTCCACCCAACCTCCCCACTTCACCCAAACTCGGCACTCCATCCAACCTCCGCTCTCCACCCAACCTCCCCACTCCACCCAACCTCCCCACTTCACCCAACCTCCCCACTCCACCCAACCTCCTCACTCCACCCAACCTCCCCACTTCACCCTACCTCCCCACTTCACCCAACCTCCCCACTCCACCCAACCTCCGCACTGCACCCAACCTTCGCTCTCAACCTAATCTCCCCACTTCACCCAACCTCCCAACTCCACCCAACCTCCGCACTCCAACCAACTTCCGCACACCACCCAACCTCCGCACTCCACCCAACTTCCGCACTCCACCCAACTTCGGCACTCCACCCAACCTCCGCATTCCACCCAAGCTCCGCATTCCACCAAACTTCCCCACTCCACGCAACCTCCCCACTCCAACAAACCTCCACACTCCACCCAACCTTCCCACTCCACCCAACCTCCCCACGCCACCCAACCTCCCCACTTCACCCAACCTCCCCATTCCACTATACCTCCCCACTTCACCCAACCTCCCCACTCCACCCAACCTCCCCACTTCACCCAAACTCGGCACTCCATCCAACCTCCGCTCTCCACCCAACCTCCCCACTCCACCCAACCTCCCCACTTCACCCAACCTCCCCACTCCACCCAACCTCCTCACTCCACCCAACCTCCCCACTTCACCCTACCTCCCCACTTCACCCAACCTCCCCACTCCCCCCAACCTCCGCACTGCACCCAACCTTCGCTCTCAACCTAATCTCCCCACTTCACCCAACCTCCCAACTCCACCCAACCTCCCCACTTCACCCATCCTCCGCACTCCATCCAACCTCCGCACTCCAACCAACTTCCGCACACCACCCAACCTCCGCACTCCACCCAACTTCCGCGCTCCACCCAACTTCCGCACTCCACCCAACCCCCCACTCCACCCAACCTCCGCACTCCACCAAACTTCCGCACTCCACGCAACCTCCCCACTCCAACCAACCTCCCCACGCCACCCAACCTCCCCACGCCACCCAACCTCCCCATTCCACTATACCTCCCCACATCATCCAACCTCCCCACTTCACCCAAACTCGGCACTCCATCCAACCTCCGCACTCCAGCCAACCTCCGCACTCTAACCAACTTCCGCACTCCACCCAACCTCCGCACTCCACCCAACCTCCCAACTTCACCCAACCTCCCCACTTCACCCAACCTCCCCACTCCACCCAACTTCCCCAAATCACCCAACCTCCCCTCTCCACCCAACCTCCCCACTCCACCCAACCTCCCCACTCCACCCAACCTCCCCACTCCACCCAACCTCCTCACTCCACCCAACCTCCCCACTTCACCCTACCTCCCCACTTCACCCAACCTCCCCACTCCAACCAACCTCCACACTCCACCCAACCTCCCCATTCCACCCAACCTTCCCACTCCACCCAACCTCCCCACTTCACCCAACCTCCCCATTCCACTATACCTCCTCACTTCACCCAACCTCCCCACTCCACCCAACCTCCCCACTTCACCCAAACTCGGCACTCTATCTAACCTGCGCACTCCAGCCAACCTCCGCACTCCAACCAACTTCCGCACTCCACCCAAGCTCCCCATTCCACCCAACCTCCCCACTTCACCCAACCTGCCCACTTCACACAAACTCCCCACTTCACCCAACCTCCCCATTCCACCCAACCTGCCCACTCCACCCAACCTCCCCACTTCACCCAACCTCCCCACTTCACCCAACCTCCCCACTCCACCCAACCTCCCCAAATTACTCAACCTCCCCACTCCACCCAACCTTCGCACTCAACCCAACCTCCCCACTTCACCCAACCTCCGCACTCCATCCCACCTCCGCACTCCACCCAACCTCCGCACTCCAACCAACTTCCGCACTCCACCCAACCTCCGGACTCTACCCAACCTCCGCACTCCACCCAACTTCCGCACTCCACCCAACCTCCCCACTCCACCCAACCTCCCCACTCCACCCAACCTCCGCACTCCATCCAACCTCCGCACTCCACCCAATCTCCGCATTCCACCCAACCTCCCCACTTCACCCAACCTCCGCACTCCATCCAACCTCCGCACTCCACCCAACCTCCGCACTCCAACCAACTTCCGCACTCCACCCAACTTCCGCACTCCACCCAACTTCCGCACTCCACCCAACCTCCGCATTCCACCCAAACTCCGCACTCCACCAAACTTCCGCACTCCACCCAGCCTCCCCACACCACCCAACCTCCCCACTCCACCCAACCTCCCCACTTCACCCAACTTCCCCATTCCACTATGCCTCCCCACTTCACCCAACCTCCCCACTCCACCCAACCTCCCCACTTCACCCAAACTCGGCACTCCATCCAACTTCCGCACTCCACCCAACCTCCGCACTCCACGCAACCTCCCCACTTCACCCAACCTCCCCACTCCACCCAACCTCCCCACTTCACCCAAACTCGGCACTCCATCCAACCTCCGCACTCCAGCCAACCTCCGCACTCTAACCAACTTCCGCACTCCACCCAACCTCCGCACTCCACCCAACTTCCCCAAATCACCCAACCTCCCCTCTCCACCCAACCTCCCCACTCCACCCAACCTCCCCACTCCACCCAACCTCCCCACTCCACCCAACCTCCTTACTCCACCCAACCTCCCCACTTCACCCTACCTCCCCATTTCACCCAACCTCCCCACTCCAACCAACCTCCACACTCCACCCAACCTCCCCATTCCACCCAACCTCCCCACTCCACCCAACCTCCCCACTTCACCCAACCTCCCCATTCCACTATACCTCCTCACTTCACCCAACCTCCCCACTCCACTCAACCTCCCCACTTCACCCAAACTCGGCACTCCATCCAACCTCCGCACTCCAGCCAACCTCCGCACTCCAACCAACTTCCGCACTCCACCCTACCTCCGCACTCCACCCAACCTCCACACTGCACCCAACCTCCCCACTCCACCCAACCTCCCAAAATCACCCAACCTCCTCACTCCACCCAACCTCCCGACTCCACCCAACCTCCCCACTCCACCCAAGCTCCCCATTCCACCCAACCTCCCCACTTCACCCAACCTGCCCACTTCACACAAACTCCCCACTTCACCCAACCTCCCCACTCCACCCAACCTGCCCACTCCACCCAACCTCCCCTCTTCACCCAACCTCCCCACTTCACCCAACCTCCCCACGCCACCCAAACTCCCCAAATTACTCAACCTCCCCACTCCACCCAACCTTCGCACTCAACCCAACCTCCCCACTTCACCCAACCTCCGCACTCCATCCCACCTCCGCACTCCACCCAACCTCCGCACTACAACCAACTTCCGCACTCCACCCAACCTCCGGACTCCACCCAACCTCCGCACTCCACCCAACTTACGCACTCCACCCAACCTCCCCACTCCACCCAACCTCCCCACTCCACCCAACCTCCGCACTCCATCCAACCTCCTCACTCCACCCAACCTCCCCACTCCACCCAACCTCCCCACTCCACCCAAGCTCCCCATTCCACCCAACCTCCCCACTTCACCCAACCTGCCCACTTCACACAAACTCCCCACTTCACCCAACCTCCCCACTCCACCCAACCTCCCCACTTCACCCAACCTCCCCACTTCACCCAACCTCCCCACTCCACCCAACCTCCCCAAATTACTCAACCTCCCCACTCCACCCAACCTTCGCACTCAACCCAACCTCCCCACTTCACCCAACCTCCGCACTCCATCCCACCTCCGCACTCCACCCAACCTCCGCACTCCAACCAACTTCCGCACTCCACCCAACCTCCGGACTCCACCCAACCTCCCCACTTCACCCAACCTCCGCACTCCAACCCACCTCCGCACTCCACCCAACCTCCGCACTCCAACCAACTTCCGCACTCCACCCAACCTCCGGACTCCACCCAACCTCCGCACTCCACCCAACTTCCGCACTCCACCCAACCTCCCCACTCCACTCAACCTGCCCATTCCCCCCAACCTCCGCACTCCATCCAACCTCCGCACTCCACCCAATCTCCGCACTCCACCCAACCTCCCCACTTCACCCAACCTCCGCACTCCATCCAACCTCCGCACTCCACCCAACCTCCGCACTCCACCCAACTTCCGCACTCCACCCAACTTCCGCACTCCACCCAACTTCCGCACTCCACCCAACCTCCGCATTCCATCCAAACTCCGCACTCCACCAAACTTCCGCATTCCACCCAGCCTCCCCACTCCACCCAACCTCCCCACTCCACCCAACCTCCCCACTTCACCCAACCTCCCCATTCCACTATACCTCCCCACTTCACCCAACCTCCCCACTCCACCCAACCTCCCCACTTCACCCAACCTCCCCACTCCACCCAACTTCCCCAAATCACCCAACCTCCCCTCTCCACCCAACCTCCCCACTCCACCCAACCTCCCCACTCCACCCAACTTCCCCACTCCACCCAACCTCCTCACTCCACCCAACCTCCCCACTTCACCCTACCTCCCCACTTCACCCAACCTCCCCACTCCAACCAACCTCCACACTCCACCCAACCTCCCCACTCCACCCAACCTCCCCACTTCACCCAAACTCGGCACTCCATCCAACTTCCGCACTCCACCCAACCTCCGCACTCCACCCAACCTCCCCACTTCACCCAACCTCCCCACTTCACCAAGCCTCCCCACTCCACCCAACCTCCCCAAATCACCCAACCTCCCCTCTCCACCCAACATCCCCACTCCACCCAACCTCCCCACTCCACCCAACCTCCCCACTCCACCCAACCTCCCCACTTCACCCAACCTTCCCACTTCACCCAACCTCCCCACTTCACCGAACCTCCCCACTCCACCCAACCTCCGCACTCCACCCAACGTTCGCACTCAACCCAACCTCCCCACTTCACCCAACCTCCCCACTCCACCCAACCTCCCCACTTCACCCAATCTCCCCACTCCACCCAACCTCCTCATTCCACCCAACCTCCCCACTTCACCCTACCTCCCCACTTCACCCAACCTCCCCACTCCACCCAACCTCCGCACTGCACCCAACCTTCGCTCTCAACCTAACCTCCCCACTTCACCCAACCTCCGCACTCCATCCAACCTCCGCACTCCACCCAACCTCCGCACTCCAACCAACTTCCGCACACCACCCAACCTCCGCACTCCACCCAACTTCCGCACTCCACCCAACCTCCCCACTCCACCCAACCTCCCCACTTCACCCAATCTCCCCACTCCACCCAACCTCCTCATTCCACCCAACCTCCCCACTTCACCCAACCTGCCCATTCCACTATACCTCCCCACTTCACCCAACCTCGCTACTCCACCCAACCTCCCCACTTCACCCAAACTCGGCACTCCATCCAACCTCCGCTCTCCACCCAACCTCCCCACTCCACCCAACCTCCCCACTCCACCCAACCTCCCCACTTCACCCAACCTCCCCACTCCAACCAACCTCCACACTCCACCCAACCTCCCCATTCCACCCAACCTCCCCACTCCACCCAACCTCCCCACTTCACCCAACCTCCCCATTCCACTATACCTCCTCACTTCACCCAACCTCCCCATTCCACCCAACCTCCCCACTTCACCCAAACTCGGGACTCCATCCAACCTCCGCACTCCAGCCAACCTCCGCACTCCAACCAACTTCCGCACTCCACCCTACCTCCGCACTCCACCCAACCTCCATACTGCACCCAACCTCCCCACTCCACCCAACCTCCCAAAATCACCTAACCTCCTCACTCCACCCAACCTCCCCACTCCACCCAACCTCCCCACTCCACCCAAGCTCCCCATTCCACCCAACCTCCCCACTTCACCCAACCTGCCCACTTCACACAAACTCCCCACTTCACCCAACCTCCCCACTCCACCCAACCTGCCCACTCCACCCAACCTCCCCTCTTCACCCAACCTCCCCACTCCACCCAACCTCCCCACTTCACCCAAACTCGGCACTCCATCCAACTTCCGCACTCCACCCAACCTCCGCACTCCACCCAACCTCCCCACTTCACCCAACCTCCCCACTTCACCAAGCCTCCCCACTCCACCCAACCTCCCCAAATCACCCAACCTCCCCTCTCCACCCAACATCCCCACTCCACCCAAGCTCCCCACTCCACCCAACCTCCCCACTCCACCCAACCTCCCCACTTCACACAAACTTCCCACTTCACCCAACCTCCCCACTTCACCGAACCTCCCCACTCCACCCAACCTCCGCACTCCACCCAACGTTCGCACTCAACCCAACCTCCCCACTTCACCCAACCTCCCCACTCCACCCAAACTCCCCACTCCACCCAACCTCCTTATTCCACCCAACCTCCCCACTTCACACTACCTCCCCACTTCACCCAACCTGCCCATTCCACTATACCTCCCCACTTCACCCAACCTCCCCACTCCACCCAACCTCCCCACTTCACCCAAACTCGGCACTCCATCCAACCTCCGCTCTCCATCCAACCTCCCCACTCCAGCCAACCTCCCCACTTCACCCAACCTCCCCACTCCACCCAACCTCCTCACTCCACCCAACCTCCCCACTTCACCCTACCTCCCCACTTCACCCAACCTCCCCACTCCACCCAACCTCCGCACTGCACCCAACCTTCGCTCTCAACCTAATCTCCCCACTTCACCCAACCTCCCAACTCCACCCAACCTCCCCACTTCACCCATCCTCCGCACTCCATCCAACCTCCGCACTCCACCCGACTTCCACACTCCAACCAACTTCCGCACACCACCCAACCTCCGCACTCCACCCAACTTCCGCACTCCACCCAACTTCCGCACTCCACCCAACCCCCGCACTCCACCCAAACTCCGCACTCCACCAAACTTC
This sequence comes from Oasisia sp. SBJ-2009, assembly GCA_964017155.1. NCBI lineage: Eukaryota > Metazoa > Annelida > Polychaeta > Sabellida > Siboglinidae > Oasisia > Oasisia sp. SBJ-2009. The sequence continues at coordinate 29,811,199 of OZ024859.1, forward strand.
CGCACTCCACGCAACCTCCCCACTCCAACCAACCTCCCCACGCCACCCAACCCCCCCACGCCACCCAACCTCCCCATTCCACTATACCTCCCCACTTCATCCAACCCACCCACTCCACCCAACCTCCCCACTTCACCCAAACTCGGCACTCTAACCAACTTCCGCACTCCACCCAACCTCCGCACTCCACCCAACCTCCCAACCTCACCCAACCTCCCCACTTCACCCAACCTCCCCACTCCCCCCAACTTCCCCAAATCACCCAACCTCCCCTCTCCACCCAACCTCCCGACTCCACCCAACCTCCCCACTCCACCCAACCTCCCCACTCCACCCAACCTCCTCACTCCACCCAACCTCCCCACTTCACCCTACCTCCCCACTTCACCCAAACTCGGCAATCCATCCAACTTCCGCACTCCACCCAACCTCCGCACTCCACCCAACCTCCCCACTTCACCCAACCTCCCCACTTCACCCAAACTCGGCACTCCATCCAACTTCCGCACTCCACCCAACCTCCGCACTCCACCCAACCTCCCCACTTCACCCAACCTCCCCACTCCACCCAACCTCCCCACTTCACCCAAACTCGGCACTCCATCCAACTTCCGCACTCCACCCAACCTCCGCACTCCACCCAACCTCCCCACTTCACCCAACCTCCCCACTCCACCCAACCTCCCCACTTCACCCAAACTCGGCACTCCATCCAACCTCCGCACTCCAGCCAACCTCCGCACTCTAACCAACTTCCGCACTCCACCCAACCTCCGCACTCCACCCAACCTCCCGACTCCACCCAACCTCCCCACTCCACCTAACCTCCCCACTCCACCCAACCTCCTCACTCCACCCAACCTCCCCACTTCACCCTACCTCCCCACTTCACCCAACCTCCCCACTGCAACCAACCTCCACACTCCACCCAACCTCCCCATTCCACCCAACCTCCCCACTCCACCCAACCTCCCCACTTCACCCAACCTCCCCATTCCACTATACCTCCTCACTTCGCCCAACCTCCCCACTCCACCCAACCTCCCCACTTCACCCAAACTCGGCACTCCATCCAACTTCCGCACTCCACCCAACCTCCGCACTCCACCCAACCTCCCCACTTCACCCAACCTCCCCACTCCACCCAACCTCCCCTCTTCACCCAAACTCGGCACTCCATCCAACCTCCGCACTCTAACCAACTTCCGCACTCCACCCAACCTCCGCACTCCACCCAACCTCCCAACTTCACCCAACCTCCCCACTTCACCCAACCTCCCCACTCCACCCAACCTCCCCACTTCACCCAACCTCCGCACTCCATCCTACCTCCGCACTCCACCCAACCTCCGCACTCCAACCAACTTCCGCACTCCACCCAACCTCCGGACTCCACCCAACCTCCGCACTCCACCCAATCTCCGCACTCCACCCAACCTCCCCACTTCACCCAACCTCCGCACTCCATCCAACCTCCGCACTCCACCCAACCTCCGCACTCCATCCAACTTCCGCACTCCACCCAACTTCCGCACTCCACCCAACTTCCGCACTCCACCCAACCTCCGCATTCCACCCAAACTCCGCACTCCACCAAACTTCCGCACTCCACCCAGCCTCCCCACTCCACCCAACCTCCCCACTCAACCCAACCTCCCCACTTCACCCAACCTCCCCATTCCACTATACCTCCCCACTTCACCCAACCTCCCCACTCCACCCAACCTCCCCACTTCACCCAAACTCGGCACTCCATCCAACTTCCGCACTCCACCCAACCTCCGCACTCCACCCAACCTCCCCACTTCACCCAACCTCCCCACTTCACCAAGCCTCCCCACTCCACCCAACCTCCCCAAATCACCCAACCTCCCCTCTCCACCCAACATCCCCACTCCACCCAAGCTCCCCACTCCACCCAACCTCCCCACTCCACCCAACCTCCCCACTTCACACAAACTTCCCACTTCACCCAACCTCCCCACTTCACCGAACCTCCCCACTCCACCCAACCTCCGCACTCCACCCAACGTTCGCACTCAACCCAACCTCCCCACTTCACCCAACCTCCCCACTCCACCCAAACTCCCCACTCCACCCAACCTCCTTATTCCACCCAACCTCCCCACTTCACACTACCTCCCCACTTCACCCAACCTGCCCATTCCACTATACCTCCCCACTTCACCCAACCTCCCCACTCCACCCAACCTCCCCACTTCACCCAAACTCGGCACTCCATCCAACCTCCGCTCTCCACCCAACCTCCCCACTCCAGCCAACCTCCCCACTTCACCCAACCTCCCCACTCCACCCAACCTCCTCACTCCACCCAACCTCCCCACTTCACCCTACCTCCCCACTTCACCCAACCTCCCCACTCCACCCAACCTCCGCACTGCACCCAACCTTCGCTCTCAACCTAATCTCCCCACTTCACCCAACCTCCCAACTCCACCCAACCTCCCCACTTCACCCATCCTCCGCACTCCATCCAACCTCCGCACTCCACCCAACCTCCGCACTCCAACCAACTTCCGCACACCACCCAAACTCCGCACTCCACCAAACTTCCGCACTCCACGCAACCTCCCCACTCCAACCAACCTCCCCACGCCACCCAACCTCCCCACGCCACCCAACCTCCCCATTCCACTATACCTCCCCACTTCATCCAACCCACCCACTCCACCCAACCTCCCCACTTCACCCAAACTCGGCACTCCATCCAACCTCCGCACTCCAGCCAACCTCCGCACTCTAACCAACTTCCGCACTCCACCCAACCTCCGCACTCCACCCAACCTCCCAACCTCACCCAACCTCCCCACTTCACCCAACCTCCCCACTCCACCCAACTTCCCCAAATCACCCAACCTCCCCTCTCCACCCAACCTCCCGACTCCACCCAACCTCCCCACTCCACCCAACCTCCCCACTCCACCCAACCTCCTCACTCCACCCAACCTCCCCACTTCACCCTACCTCCCCACTTCACCCAATCTCCCCACTCCAACCAACCTCCACACTCCACCCAACCTCCCCATTCCACCCAACCTTCCCACTCCACCCAACCTCCCCACTTCACCCAACCTCCCCATTCCACTATACCTCCTCACTTCACCCAACCTCCCCACTCCACCCAACCTCCCCACTTCACCCAAACTCGGCACTCCATCCAACCTCCGCACTCCAGCCAACCTCCGCACTCCAACCAACTTCCGCACTCCACCCTACCTCCGCACACCACCCAACCTCCCCACTGCACCCAACCTCCCCACTCCACCCAACCTCCCAAAATCACCCATCCTCCTCACTCCACCCAACCTCCCCACTCCACCCAACCTCCCCACTCCACCCAAGCTCCCCATTCCACCCAACCTCCGCACTCCACCCAACCTCCCCACTGCACCCAACCTCCCCACTCCACCCAACCTCCCAAAATCACCCAACCTCCTCACTCCACCCAACCTCCCCACTCCACCCAACCTCCCCACTCCACCCAAGCTCCCCATTCCACCCAACCTCCCCACTCCACCCAACCTCCCCACTCCACCCAACCTCCGCACTCCAGCCAACCTCCCCACTTCACCCAACCTCCCCACTCCACCCAACCTCCTCACTCCACCCAACCTCCCCACTTCACCCTACCTCCCCACTTCACCCAACCTCCCCACTCCACCCAACCTCCGCACTGCACCCAACCTTCGCTCTCAACCTAATCTCCCCACTTCACCCAACCTCCCAACTCCACCCAACCTCCCCACTTCACCCATCCTCCGCACTCCATCCAACCTCCGCACTCCACCCAACCTCCGCACTCCAACCAACTTCCGCACACCACCCAAACTCCGCACTCCACCAAACTTCCGCACTCCACGCAACCTCCCCACTCCAACCAACCTCCCCACGCCACCCAACCTCCCCACGCCACCCAACCTCCCCATTCCACTATACCTCCCCACTTCATCCAACCCACCCACTCCACCCAACCTCCCCACTTCACCCAAACTCGGCACTCCATCCAACCTCCGCACTCCAGCCAACCTCCGCACTCTAACCAACTTCCGCACTCCACCCAACCTCCGCACTCCACCCAACCTCCCAACCTCACCCAACCTCCCCACTTCACCCAACCTCCCCACTCCACCCAACTTCCCCAAATCACCCAACCTCCCCTCTCCACCCAACCTCCCGACTCCACCCAACCTCCCCACTCCACCCAACCTCCCCACTCCACCCAACCTCCTCACTCCACCCAACCTCCCCACTTCACCCTACCTCCCCACTTCACCCAACCTCCCCACTCCAACCAACCTCCACACTCCACCCAACCTCCCCATTCCACCCAACCTTCCCACTCCACCCAACCTCCCCACTTCACCCAACCTCCCCATTCCACTATACCTCCTCACTTCACCCAACCTCCCCACTCCACCCAACCTCCCCACTTCACCCAAACTCGGCACTCCATCCAACCTCCGCACTCCAGCCAACCTCCGCACTCCAACCAACTTCCGCACTCCACCCTACCTCCGCACACCACCCAACCTCCCCACTGCACCCAACCTCCCCACTCCACCCAACCTCCCAAAATCACCCAACCTCCTCACTCCACCCAACCTCCCCACTCCACCCAACCTCCCCACTCCACCCAAGCTCCCCATTCCACCCAACCTCCGCACTCCACCCAACCTCCCCACTGCACCCAACCTCCCCACTCCACCCAACCTCCCAAAATCACCCAACCTCCTCACTCCACCCAACCTCCCCACTCCACCCAACCTCCCCACTCCACCCAAGCTCCCCATTCCACCCAACCTCCCCACTCCACCCAACCTCCCCACTCCACCCAACCTCCGCACTCCATCCAACCTCCGCACTCCACCCAATCTCCGCATTCCACCCAACCTCCCCACTTCACCCAACCTCCGCACTCCATCCAACCTCCGCACTCCACCCAACCTCCGCACTCCACCCAACTTCCGCACTCCACCCAACTTCCGCACTCTACCCAACTTCCGCACTCCACCCAACCTCCGCATTCCACCCAAACTCCGCACTCCACCAAACTTCCGCACTCCACCCAGCCTCCCCACACCAGCCAACCTCCCCACTCCACCCAACTTCCCCAAATCACCCAACCTCCCCTCTCCACCCTACCTCCCGACTCCACCCAACCTCCCCACTCCACCCAACCTCCCCACTCCACCCAACCTCCTCACTCCACCCAACCTCCCCACTTCACCCTACCTCCCCACTTCACCCAACCTCCCCTCTCCAACCAACCTCCACACTCCACCCAACCTCCCCATTCCACCCAACCTCCCTACTCCACCCAACCTCCCCACTTCACCCAACCTCCCCATTCCACTATACCTCCTCACTTCACCCAACCTCCCCACTCCACCCAACCTCCCCACTTCACCCAAACTCGGCACTCCATCCAACTTCCGCACTCCACCCAACCTCCGCACTCCACCCAACCTCCCCACTTCACCCAACCTCCCCACTCCACCCAACCTCCCCACTTCACCCAAACTCGGCACTCCATCCAACCTCCGCACTCCAGCCAACCTCCGCACTCTAACCAACTTCCGCACTCCACCCAACCTCCGCACTCCACCCAACCTCCCAACTTCACCCAACCTCCCCACTTCACCCAACCTCCCCACTCCACCCAACCTCCCCACTCCACCCAAGCTCCCCATTCCACCCAACGTCCCCACTTCTCCCAACCTGCCCACTTCACACAAACTCCCCACTTCACCCAACCTCCCCACTCCACCCAACCTGCCCACTCCAGCCAACCTCCCCTCTTCACCCAACCTCCCCACTTCACCCAACCTCCCCACTCCACCCAAACTCCCCAAATTACTCCACCTCCCCACTCCACCCAACCTTCGCACTCAACCCAACCTCCCCACTTCACCCAACCTCCGCACTCCATCCCACCTCCGCACTCCACCCAACCTCCGCACTCCAACCAACTTCCGCACTCCACCCAACCTCCGGACTCCACCCAACCTCCGCACTCCACCCAACTGACGCACTCCACCCAACCTCCCCACTCCACCCAACCTCCCCACTCCACCCAACCTCCGCACTCCATCCAACCTCCGCACTCCACCCAATCTCCGCATTCCACCCAACCTCCCCACTTCACCCAACCTCCGCACTCCATCCAACCTCCGCACTCCACCCAACCTCCGCACTCCACCCAACTTCCGCACTCCACCCAACTTCCGCACTCCACCCAACTTCCGCACTCCACCCAACCTCCGCATTCCACCCAAACTCCGCACTCCACCAAACTTCCGCACTCCACCCAGCCTCCCCACACCACCCAACCTCCCCACTCCACCCAACTTCCCCAAATCACCCAACCTCCCCTCTCCACCCTACCTCCCGACTCCACCCAACCTCCCCACTCCACCCAACCTCCCCACTCCACCCAACCTCCTCACTCCACCCAACCTCCCCACTTCACCCTACCTCCCCACTTCACCCAACCTCCCCTCTCCAACCAACCTCCACACTCCACCCAACCTCCCCATTCCACCCAACCTCCCTACTCCACCCAACCTCCCCACTTCACCCAACCTCCCCATTCCACTATACCTCCTCACTTCACCCAACCTCCCCACTCCAACCAACTTCCGCACTCCACCCAACCTCCGGACTCCACCCAACCTCCGCACTCCACCCAACTGACGCACTCCACCCAACCTCCCCACTCCACCCAACCTCCCCACTCCACCCAACCTCCGCACTCCATCCAACCTCCGCACTCCACCCAATCTCCGCACTCCACCCAACCTCCCCACTTCACCCAACCTCCGCACTCCATCCAACCTCCGCACTCCACCCAACCTCCGCACTCCATCCAACTTCCGCACTCCACCCAACTTCCGCACTCCACCCAACTTCCGCACTCCACCCAACCTCCGCAGTCCACCCAAACTCCGCACTCCACCAAACTTCCGCACTCCACCCAGCCTCCCCACTCCACCCTACCTCCCCACTCAACCCAACCTCCCCACTTCACCCAACCTCCCCATTCCACTATACCTCCACACTTCACCCAACCTCCCCACTCCACCCAACCTCCCCACTTCACCCACACTCGGCACTCCATCCAACTTCCGCACTCCACCCAACCTCCGCACTCCACCCAACCTCCCCACTTCACCCAACCTCCCCACTTCACCAAGCCTCCCCACTCCACCCAACCTCCCCAAATCACCCAACCTCCCCTCTCCACCCAACATCCCCACTCCACCCAAGCTCCCCACTCCACCCAACCTCCCCACTCCACCCAACCTCCCCACTTCACCCAAACTTCCCACTTCACCCAACCTCCCCACTTCACCGAACCTCCCCACTCCACCCAACCTCCGCACTCCACCCAACGTTCGCACTCAACCCAACCTCCCCACTTCACCCAACCTCCCCACTCCACCCAACCTCCCCACTTCACCCAACCTCCCCACTCCACCCAACCTCCTCATTCCACCCAACCTCCCCACTTCACCCTACCTCCCCACTTCACCCAACCTCCCCACTCCACCCAACCTCCGCACTGCACCCAACCTTCGCTCTCAACCTAACCTCCCCACTTCACCCAACCTCCGGACTCCATCCAATCTCCGCACTCCACCCAACCTCCGCACTCCAACCAACTTCCGCACACCACCCAACCTCCGCACTCCACCCAACTTCCGCACTCCACCCAACTTCGGCACTCCACCCAACCTCCGCATTCCACCCAAGCTCCGCATTCCACCAAACTTCCCCACTCCACGCAACCTCCCCACTCCAACCAACCTCCCCACTCCACCCAACCTTCCCACTCCACCCAACCTCCCCACGCCACCCAACCTCCCCACTTCACCCAACCTCCCCATTCCACTATACCTCCCCACTTCACCCAACCTCCCCACTCCACCCAACCTCCCCACTTCACCCAAACTCGGCACTCCATCCAACCTCCGCTCTCCACCCAACCTCCCCACTCCACCCAACCTCCCCACTTCACCCAACCTCCCCACTCCACCCAACCTCCTCACTCCACCCAACTTCCGCACTCCACCCAACCTCCGCATTCCACCCAAACTCCGCACTCCACCAAACTTCCGCACTCCACCCAGCCTCCCCACACCACCCAACCTCCCCACTCCACCCAACTTCCCCAAATCACCCAACCTCCCCTCTCCACCCTACCTCCCGATTCCACCCAACCTCCCCACTCCACCCAACCTCCCCACTCCACCCAACCTCCTCACTCCACCCAACCTCCCCACTTCACCCTACCTCCCCACTTCACCCAACCTCCCCTCTCCAACCAACCTCCACACTCCACCCAACCTCCCCATTCCACCCAACCTCCCTACTCCACCCAACCTCCCCACTTCACCCAACCTCCCCATTCCACTATACCTCCTCACTTCACCCAACCTCCCCACTCCAACCAACTTCCGCACTCCACCCAACCTCCGGACTCCACCCAACCTCCGCACTCCACCCAACTGACGCACTCCACCCAACCTCCCCACTCCACCCAACCTCCCCACTCCACCCAACCTCCGCACTCCATCCAACCTCCGCACTCCACCCAATCTCCGCACTCCACCCAACCTCCCCACTTCACCCAACCTCCGCACTCCATCCAACCTCCGCACTCCACCCAACCTCCGCACTCCATCCAACTTCCGCACTCCACCCAACTTCCGCACTCCACCCAACTTCCGCACTCCACCCAACCTCCGCATTCCACCCAAACTCCGCACTCCACCAAACTTCCGCACTCCACCCAGCCTTCCCACTCCACCCAACCTCCCCACTCAACCCAACCTCCCCACTTCACCCAACCTCCCCATTCCACTATACCTCCCCACTTCACCCAACCTCCCCACTCCACCCAACCTCCCCACTTCACCCAAACTCGGCACTCCATCCAACTTCCGCACTCCACCCAACCTCCGCACTCCACCCAACCTCCCCACTTCACCCAACCTCCCCACTTCACCAAGCCTCCCCACTCCACCCAACCTCCCCAAATCACCCAACCTCCCCTCTCCACCCAACATCCCCACTCCACCCAAGCTCCCCACTCCACCCAACCTCCCCACTCCACCCAACCTCCCCACTTCACCCAAACTTCCCACTTCACCCAACCTCCCCACTTCACCGAACCTCCCCACTCCACCCAAACTCCGCACTCCACCCAACGTTCGCACTCAACCCAACCTCCCCACTTCACCCAACCTCCCCACTCCACCCAACCTCCCCACTTCACCCAACCTCCTCATTCCACCCAACCTCCCCACTTCACCCTACCTCCCCACTTCACCCAACCTCCCCACTCCACCCAACCTCCGCACTGCACCCAACCTTCGCTCTCAACCTAACCTCCCCACTTCACCCAACCTCCGCACTCCATCCAATCTCCGCACTCCACCCAACCTCCGCACTCCAACCAACCTCCTCATTCCACCCAACCTCCCCACTTCACCCTACCTCCCCACTTCACCCAACCTCCCCACTCCACCCAACCTCCGCACTGCACCCAACCTTCGCTCTCAACCTAACCTCCCCACTTCACCCAACCTCCGGACTCCATCCAATCTCCGCACTCCACCCAACCTCCGCACTCCAACCAACTTCCGCACACCACCCAACCTCCGCACTCCACCCAACTTCCGCACTCCACCCAACTTCGGCACTCCACCCAACCTCCGCATTCCACCCAAGCTCCGCATTCCACCAAACTTCCCCACTCCACGCAACCTCCCCACTCCAACCAACCTCCCCACTCCACCCAACCTTCCCACTCCACCCAACCTCCCCACGCCACCCAACCTCCCCACTTCACCCAACCTCCCCATTCCACTATACCTCCCCACTTCACCCAACCTCCCCACTCCACCCAACCTCCCCACTTCACCCAAACTCGGCACTCCATCCAACCTCCGCTCTCCACCCAACCTCCCCACTCCACCCAACCTCCCCACTTCACCCAACCTCCCCACTCCACCCAACCTCCTCACTCCACCCAACTTCCGCACTCCACCCAACCTCCGCATTCCACCCAAACTCCGCACTCCACCAAACTTCCGCACTCCACCCAGCCTCCCCACACCACCCAATCTCCCCACTCCACCCAACTTCCCCAAATCACCCAACCTCCCCTCTCCACCCTACCTCCCGACTCCACCCAACCTCCCCACTCCACCCAACCTCCCCACTCCACCCAACCTCCTCACTCCACCCAACCTCCCCACTTCACCCTACCTCCCCACTTCACCCAACCTCCCCTCTCCAACCAACCTCCACACTCCACCCAACCTCCCCATTCCACCCAACCTCCCTACTCCACCCAACCTCCCCACTTCACCCAACCTCCCCATTCCACTATACCTCCTCACTTCACCCAACCTCCCCACTCCAACCAACTTCCGCACTCCACCCAACCTCCGGACTCCACCCAACCTCCGCACTCCACCCAACTGACGCACTCCACCCAACCTCCCCACTCCACCCAACCTCCCCACTCCACCCAACCTCCGCACTCCATCCAACCTCCGCACTCCACCCAATCTCCGCACTCCACCCAACCTCCCCACTTCACCCAACCTCCGCACTCCATCCAACCTCCGCACTCCACCCAACCTCCGCACTCCATCCAACTTCCGCACTCCACCCAACTTCCGCACTCCACCCAACTTCCGCACTCCACCCAACCTCCGCATTCCACCCAAACTCCGCACTCCACCAAACTTCCGCACTCCACCCAGCCTCCCCACTCCACCCAACCTCCCCACTCAACCCAACCTCCCCACTTCACCCAACCTCCCCATTCCACTATACCTCCCCACTTCACCCAACCTCCCCACTCCACCCAACCTCCCCACTTCACCCAAACTCGGCACTCCATCCAACTTCCGCACTCCACCCAACCTCCGCACTCCACCCAACCTCCCCACTTCACCCAACCTCCCCACTTCACCAAGCCTCCCCACTCCACCCAACCTCCCCAAATCACCCAACCTCCCCTCTCCACCCAACATCCCCACTCCACCCAAGCTCCCCACTCCACCCAACCTCCCCACTCCACCCAACCTCCCCACTTCACCCAAACTTCCCACTTCACCCAACCTCCCCACTTCACCGAACCTCCCCACTCCACCCAAACTCCGCACTCCACCCAACGTTCGCACTCAACCCAACCTCCCCACTTCACCCAACCTCCCCACTCCACCCAACCTCCCCACTTCACCCAACCTCCCCACTCCACCCAACCTCCCCACTTCACCCAACCTCCTCATTCCACCCAACCTCCCCACTTCACCCTACCTCCCCACTTCACCCAACCTCCCCACTCCACCCAACCTCCGCACTGCACCCAACCTTCGCTCTCAACCTAACCTCCCCACTTCACCCAACCTCCGCACTCCATCCAATCTCCGCACTCCACCCAACCTCCGCACTCCAACCAACTTCCGCACACCACCCAACCTCCGCACTCCACCCAACTTCCGCACTCCACCCAACTTCGGCACTCCACCCAACCTCCGCATTCCACCCAAGCTCCGCATTCCACCAAACTTCCCCACTCCACGCAACCTCCCCACTCCAACCAACCTCCCCACTCCACCCAACCTTCCCACTCCACCCAACCTCCCCACGCCACCCAACCTCCCCACTTCACCCAACCTCCCCATTCCACTATACCTCCCCACTTCACCCAACCTCCCCACTCCACCCAACCTCCCCACTTCACCCAAACTCGGCACTCCATCCAACCTCCGCTCTCCACCCAACCTCCCCACTCCACCCAACCTCCCCACTTCACCCAACCTCCCCACTCCACCCAACCTCCTCACTCCACCCAACCTCCCCACTTCACCCTACCTCCCCACTTCACCCAACCTCCCCACTCCACCCAACCTCCGCACTGCACCCAACCTTCGCTCTCAACCTAATCTCCCCACTTCACCCAACCTCCCAACTCCACCCAACCTCCCCACTTCACCCATCCTCCGCACTCCATCCAACCTCCGCACTCCACCCAACCTCCGCACTCCAACCAACTTCCGCCCACCACCCAACCTCCGCACTCCACCCAACTTCCGCACTCCACCCAACTTCCGCACTCCACCCAACCCCCGCACTCCACCCAAACTCCGCACTCCACCAAACTTCCGCACTCCACGCAACCTCCCCACTCCAACCAACCTCCCCACGCCACCCAACCTCCCCACGCCACCCAACCTTCCCATTCCACTATACCTCCCCACTTCATCCAACCTCCCCACTCCACCCAACCTCCCCATTTCACCCAAACTCGGCACTCCATCCAACCTCCGCACTCCAGCCAACCTCCGCACTCTAACCAACTTCCGCACTCCACCCAACCTCCGCACTCCACCCAACCTCCCAACTTCACCCAACCTCCCCACTTCACCCAACCTCCCCACTCCACCCAACTTCCCCAAATCACCCAACCTCCCCTCTCCACCCAACCTCCCCACTCCACCCAACCTCCCCACTCCACCCAACCTCCCCACTCCACCCAACCTCCTCACTCCACCCAACCTCCCCACTTCACCCTACCTCCCCACTTCACCCAACCTCCCCACTCCAACCAACCTCCACACTCCACCCAACCTCCCCATTCCACCCAACCTTCCCACTCCACCCAACCTCCCCACTTCACCCAACCTCCCCACTCCACCCAACCTCCCCACTTCACCCAAACTCGGCACTCCATCCAACCTCCGCACTCCAGCCAACCTCCGCACTCCAACCAACTTCCGCACTCCACCCTACCTCCGCACTCCACCCAACCTCCCCACTGCACCCAACCTCCCCACTCCACCCAACCTCCCAAAATCACCCAACCTCCTCACTCCACCCAACCTCCCCACTCCACCCAACCTCCCCACACCACCCAAGCTCCCCATTCCACCCAACCTCCCCACTTCACCCAACCTGCCCACTTCACACAAACTCCCCACTTCACCCAACCTCCCCACTCCACCCAACCTGCCCACTCCACCCAACCTCCCCACTTCACCCAACCTCCCCACTTCACCCAACCTCCCCACTCCACCCAACCTCCCCAAATTACTCAACCTCCCCACTCCACCCAACCTTCGCACTCAACCCAACCTCCCCACTTCACCCAACCTCCGCACTCCATCCCACCTCCGCACTCCACCCAACCTCCGCACTCCAACCAACTTCCGCACTCCACCCAACCTCCGGACTCCACCCAACCTCCGCACTCCACACAACTTCCGCACTCCACCCAACCTCCCCACTCCACCCAACCTCCGCACTCCATCCAACCTCCGCACTCCACCCAATCTCCGCATTCCACCCAACCTCCCCACTTCACCCAACCTCCGCACTCCATCCAACCTCCGCACTCCACCCAACCTCCGCACTCCACCCAACTTCCGCACTCCACCCAACTTCCGCACTTCACCCAACTTCCGCACTCCACCCAACCTCCGCATTCCACCCAAACTCCGCACTCCACCAAACTTCCGCACTCCACCCAGCCTCCCCACACCACCCAACCTCCCCACTCCACCCAACCTCCCCACTTCACCCAACTTCCCCATTCCACTATACCTCCCCACTTCACCCAACCTCCCCACTCCACCCAACCTCCCCACTTCACCCAAACTCGGCACTCCATCCAACTTCCGCACTCCACCCAACCTCCGCACTCCACCCAACCTCCCCACTTCACCCAACCTCCCCACTCCACCCAACCTCCCCACTTCACCCAAACTCGGCACTCCATCCAACCTCCGCACTCCAGCCAACCTCCGCACTCTAACCAACTTCCGCACTCCACCCAACCTCCGCACTCCACCCAACCTCCCAACTTCACCCAACCTCCCCACTTCACCCAACCTCCCCACTCCACCCAACTTCCCCAAATCACCCAACCTCCCCTCTCCACCCAACCTCCCCACTCCACCCAACCTCCCCACTCCACCCAACCTCCCCACTCCACCCAACCTCCTCACTCCATCCAACCTCCCCACTTCACCCTACCTCCCAACTTCACCCAACCTCCCCACTCCAACCAACCTCCACACTCCACCCAACCTCCCCATTCCACCCAACCTCCCCACTCCACCCAACCTCCCCACTTCACCCAACCTCCCCATTCCACTATACCTCCTCACTTCACCCAACCTCCCCACTCCACCCAACCTCCCCACTTCACCCAAACTCGGCACTCCATCCAACCTCCGCACTCCAGCCAACCTCCGCACTCCAACCAACTTCCGCACTCCACCCTACCTCCGCACTGCACCCAACCTCCACACTGCACCCAACCTCCCCACTCCACCCAACCTCCCAAAATCACCCAACCTCCTCACTCCACCCAACCTCCCCACTCCACCCAACCTCCCCACTCCACCCAAGCTCCCCATTCCACCCAACCTCCCCACTTCACCCAACCTGCCCACTTCACACAAACTCCCCACTTCACCCAACCTCCCCACTCCACCCAACCTGCCCACTCCACCCAACCTCCCCTCTTCACCCAACCTCCCCACTCCACCCAAACTCCCCAAATTACTCAACCTCCCCACTCCACCCAACCTTCGCACTCAACCCAACCTCCCCACTTCACCCAACCTCCGCACTCCATCCCACCTCCGCACTCCACCCAACCTCCGCACTCCAACCAACTTCCGCACTCCACCGAACCTCCGGACTCCACCCAACTTACGCACTCCACCCAACCTCCCCACTCCACCCAACCTCCCCACTCCACCCAACCTCCGCACTCCATCCAACCTCCGCACTCCACCCAATCTCCGCACTCCACCCAACCTCCCCACTCCACCCAACCTCCTCACTCCACCCAACCTCCCCACTTCACCCTACCTCCCCACTTCACCCAACCTCCCCACTCCACCCAACCTCCGCACTGCACCCAACCTTCGCTCTCAACCTAATCTCCCCACTTCACCCAACCTCCCAACTCCACCCAACCTCCCCACTTCACCCATCCTCCGCACTCCATCCAACCTCCGCACTCCACCCAACCTCCGCACTCCAACCAACTTCCGCCCACCACCCAACCTCCGCACTCCACCCAACTTCCGCACTCCACCCAACTTCCGCACTCCACCCAACCCCCGCACTCCACCCAAACTCCGCACTCCACCAAACTTCCGCACTCCACGCAACCTCCCCACTCCAACCAACCTCCCCACGCCACCCAACCTCCCCACGCCACCCAACCTTCCCATTCCACTATACCTCCCCACTTCATCCAACCTCCCCACTCCACCCAACCTCCCCATTTCACCCAAACTCGGCACTCCATCCAACCTCCGCACTCCAGCCAACCTCCGCACTCTAACCAACTTCCGCACTCCACCCAACCTCCGCACTCCACCCAACCTCCCAACTTCACCCAACCTCCCCACTTCACCCAACCTCCCCACTCCACCCAACTTCCCCAAATCACCCAACCTCCCCTCTCCACCCAACCTCCCCACTCCACCCAACCTCCCCACTCCACCCAACCTCCCCACTCCACCCAACCTCCTCACTCCACCCAACCTCCCCACTTCACCCTACCTCCCCACTTCACCCAACCTCCCCACTCCAACCAACCTCCACACTCCACCCAACCTCCCCATTCCACCCAACCTTCCCACTCCACCCAACCTCCCCACTTCACCCAACCTCCCCACTCCACCCAACCTCCCCACTTCACCCAAACTCGGCACTCCATCCAACCTCCGCACTCCAGCCAACCTCCGCACTCCAACCAACTTCCGCACTCCACCCTACCTCCGCACTCCACCCAACCTCCCCACTGCACCCAACCTCCCCACTCCACCCAACCTCCCAAAATCACCCAACCTCCTCACTCCACCCAACCTCCCCACTCCACCCAACCTCCCCACACCACCCAAGCTCCCCATTCCACCCAACCTCCCCACTTCACCCAACCTGCCCACTTCACACAAACTCCCCACTTCACCCAACCTCCCCACTCCACCCAACCTGCCCACTCCACCCAACCTCCCCACTTCACCCAACCTCCCCACTCCACCCAACCTCCCCAAATTACTCAACCTCCCCACTCCACCCAACCTTCGCACTCAACCCAACCTCCCCACTTCACCCAACCTCCGCACTCCATCCCACCTCCGCACTCCACCCAACCTCCGCACTCCAACCAACTTCCGCACTCCACCCAACCTCCGGACTCCACCCAACCTCCGCACTCCACACAACTTCCGCACTCCACCCAACCTCCCCACTCCACCCAACCTCCGCACTCCATCCAACCTCCGCACTCCACCCAATCTCCGCATTCCACCCAACCTCCCCACTTCACCCAACCTCCGCACTCCATCCAACCTCCGCACTCCACCCAACCTCCGCACTCCACCCAACTTCCGCACTCCACCCAACTTCCGCACTTCACCCAACTTCCGCACTCCACCCAACCTCCGCATTCCACCCAAACTCCGCACTCCACCAAACTTCCGCACTCCACCCAGCCTCCCCACACCACCCAACCTCCCCACTCCACCCAACCTCCCCACTTCACCCAACTTCCCCATTCCACTATACCTCCCCACTTCACCCAACCTCCCCACTCCACCCAACCTCCCCACTTCACCCAAACTCGGCACTCCATCCAACTTCCGCACTCCACCCAACCTCCGCACTCCACCCAACCTCCCCACTTCACCCAACCTCCCCACTCCACCCAACCTCCCCACTTCACCCAAACTCGGCACTCCATCCAACCTCCGCACTCCAGCCAACCTCCGCACTCTAACCAACTTCCGCACTCCACCCAACCTCCGCACTCCACCCAACCTCCCAACTTCACCCAACCTCCCCACTTCACCCAACCTCCCCACTCCACCCAACTTCCCCAAATCACCCAACCTCCCCTCTCCACCCAACCTCCCCACTCCACCCAACCTCCCCACTCCACCCAACCTCCCCACTCCACCCAACCTCCTCACTCCATCCAACCTCCCCACTTCACCCTACCTCCCCACTTCACCCAACCTCCCCACTCCAACCAACCTCCACACTCCACCCAACCTCCCCATTCCACCCAACCTCCCCACTCCACCCAACCTCCCCACTTCACCCAACCTCCCCATTCCACTATACCTCCTCACTTCACCCAACCTCCCCACTCCACCCAACCTCCCCACTTCACCCAAACTCGGCACTCCATCCAACCTCCGCACTCCAGCCAACCTCCGCACTCCAACCAACTTCCGCACTCCACCCTACCTCCGCACTGCACCCAACCTCCACACTGCACCCAACCTCCCCACTCCACCCAACCTCCCAAAATCACCCAACCTCCTCACTCCACCCAACCTCCCCACTCCACCCAACCTCCCCACTCCACCCAAGCTCCCCATTCCACCCAACCTCCCCACTTCACCCAACCTGCCCACTTCACACAAACTCCCCACTTCACCCAACCTCCCCACTCCACCCAACCTGCCCACTCCACCCAACCTCCCCTCTTCACCCAACCTCCCCACTCCACCCAAACTCCCCAAATTACTCAACCTCCCCACTCCACCCAACCTTCGCACTCAACCCAACCTCCCCACTTCACCCAACCTCCGCACTCCATCCCACCTCCGCACTCCACCCAACCTCCGCACTCCAACCAACTTCCGCACTCCACCGAACCTCCGGACTCCACCCAACTTACGCACTCCACCCAACCTCCCCACTCCACCCAACCTCCCCACTCCACCCAACCTCCGCACTCCATCCAACCTCCGCACTCCACCCAATCTCCGCACTCCACCCAACCTCCCCACTTCACCCAACCTCCGCACTCCATCCAACCTCCGCACTCCACCCAACCTCCGCACTCCATCCAACTTCCGCACTCCACCCAACTTCCGCACTCCACCCAACCTCCGCATTCCACCCAAACTCCGCACTCCACCAAACTTCCGCACTCCACCCAGCCTCCCCACTCCACCCAACCTCCCCACTCAACCCAACCTCCCCACTTCACCCAACCTCCCCATTCCACTATACTTCCCCACTTCACCCAACCTCCCCACTCCACCCAACCTCCCCACTTCACCCAAACTCGGCACTCCATCCAACTTCCGCACTCCACCAAACCTCCGCACTCCACCCAACCTCCCCACTTCACCCAACCTCCCCACTTCACCAAGCCTCCCCACTCCACCCAACCTCCCCAAATCACCCAACCTCCCCTCTCCACCAAACATCCCCACTCCACCCAACCTCCCCACTCCACCCAACCTCCCCACTCCACCCAACCTCCCCACTTCACCCAACCTTCCCACTTCACCCAACCTCCCCACTTCACCGAACCTCCCCACTCCACCCAACCTCCGCACTCCACCCAACGTTCGCACTCAACCCAACCTCCCCACTTCACCCAACCTCCCCACTCCACCCAACCTCCCCACTTCACCCAACCTCCCCACTCCACCCAACCTCCTCATTCCACCCAACCTCCCCACTTCACCCTACCTCCCCACTTCACCCAACCTCCCCACTCCACCCAACCTCCGCACTGCACCCAACCTTCGCTCTCAACCTAACCTCCCCACTTCACCCAACCTCCGCACTCCAACCAACCTCCCCACTCCACCCAACCTTCCCACTCCACCCAACCTCCCCACGCCACCCAACCTCCCCTCTTCACCCAACCTCCCCATTCCACTATACCTCCCCACTTCACCCAACCTCCCCACTCCACCCAACCTCCCCACTTCACCCAAACTCGGCACTCCATCCAACCTCCGCTCTCCACCCAACCTCCCCACTCCACCCAACCTCCCCACTCCACCCAACCTCCCCACTTCACCCAAACTCGGCACTCCATCCAACTTCCGCACTCCACCCAACCTCCGCACTCCACCCAACCTCCCCACTTCACCCAACCTCCCCACTTCACCAAGCCTCCCCACTCCACCCAACCTCCCCAAATCACCCAACCTCCCCTCTCCACCCAACATCCCCACTCCACCAAACCTCCCCACTCCACCCAACCTCCCCACTCCACCCAACCTCCCCACTTCACCCAACCTTCCCACTTCACCCAACCTCCCCACTTCACCGAACCTCCCCACTCCACCCAACCTCCGCACTCCACCCAACGTTCGCACTCAACCCAACCTCCCCACTTCACCCAACGTCCCCACTCCACCCAACCTCCCCACTTCACCCAACCTCCCCACTCCACCCAACCTCCTCATTCCACCCAACCTCCCCACTTCACCCTACCTCCCCACTTCACCCAACCTCCCCACTCCACCCAACCTCCGCACTGCACCAAACCTTCGCTCTCAACCTAACCTCCTCACTTCACCCAACCTCCGCACTCCATCCAACCTCCGCACTCCACCCAACCTCCGCACTCCAACCAACTTCCGCACACCACCCAACCTCCGCACTCCACCCAACTTCCGCACTCCACCCAACTTCGGCTCTCCACCCAACCTCCGCATTCCACCCAAGCTCCGCATTCCACCAAACTTCCCCACTCCACGCAACCTCCCCACTCCAACCAACCTCCCCACTCCACCCAACCTCCCCACGCCACCCAACCTCCCCACTTCACCCAACCTCCCCATTCCACTATGCCTCCCCACTTCACCCAACCTCCGCACTCCATCCCACCTCCGCACTCCACCCAACCTCCGCACTCCAACCAACTTCCGCACTCCACCGAACCTCCGGACTCCACCCAACTTACGCACTCCACCCAACCTCCCCACTCCACCCAACCTCCCCACTCCACCCAACCTCCGCACTCCATCCAACCTCCGCACTCCACCCAATCTCCGCACTCCACCCAACCTCCCCACTTCACCCAACCTCCGCACTCCATCCAACTTCCGCACTCCACCCAACTTCCGCACTCCACCCAACCTCCGCATTCCACCCAAACTCCGCACTCCACCAAACTTCCGCACTCCACCCAGCCTCCCCACTCCACCCAACCTCCCCACTCAACCCAACCTCCCCACTTCACCCAACCTCCCCATTCCACTATACCTCCCCACTTCACCCAACCTCCCCACTCCACCCAACCTCCCCACTTCACCCAAACTCGGCACTCCATCCAACTTCCGCACTCCACCAAACCTCCGCACTCCACCCAACCTCCCCACTTCACCCAACCTCCCCACTTCACCAAGCCTCCCCACTCCACCCAACCTCCCCAAATCACCCAACCTCCCCTCTCCACCAAACATCCCCACTCCACCCAACCTCCCCACTCCACCCAACCTCCCCACTCCACCCAACCTCCCCACTTCACCCAACCTTCCCACTTCACCCAACCTCCCCACTTCACCGAACCTCCCCACTCCACCCAACCTCCGCACTCCACCCAACGTTCGCACTCAACCCAACCTCCCCACTTCACCCAACCTCCCCACTCCACCCAACCTCCCCACTTCACCCAACCTCCCCACTCCACCCAACCTCCTCATTCCACCCAACCTCCCCACTTCACCCTACCTCCCCACTTCACCCAACCTCCCCACTCCACCCAACCTCCGCACTGCACCCAACCTTCGCTCTCAACCTAACCTCCCCACTTCACCCAACCTCCGCACTCCAACCAACCTCCCCACTCCACCCAACCTTCCCACTCCACCCAACCTCCCCACGCCACCCAACCTCCCCTCTTCACCCAACCTCCCCATTCCACTATACCTCCCCACTTCACCCAACCTCCCCACTCCACCCAACCTCCCCACTTCACCCAAACTCGGCACTCCATCCAACCTCCGCTCTCCACCCAACCTCCCCACTCCACCCAACCTCCCCACTCCACCCAACCTCCCCACTTCACCCAAACTCGGCACTCCATCCAACTTCCGCACTCCACCCAACCTCCGCACTCCACCCAACCTCCCCACTTCACCCAACCTCCCCACTTCACCAAGCCTCCCCACTCCACCCAACCTCCCCAAATCACCCAACCTCCCCTCTCCACCCAACATCCCCACTCCACCAAACCTCCCCACTCCACCCAACCTCCCCACTCCACCCAACCTCCCCACTTCACCCAACCTTCCCACTTCACCCAACCTCCCCACTTCACCGAACCTCCCCACTCCACCCAACCTCCGCACTCCACCCAACGTTCGCACTCAACCCAACCTCCCCACTTCACCCAACGTCCCCACTCCACCCAACCTCCCCACTTCACCCAACCTCCCCACTCCACCCAACCTCCTCATTCCACCCAACCTCCCCACTTCACCCTACCTCCCCACTTCACCCAACCTCCCCACTCCACCCAACCTCCGCACTGCACCAAACCTTCGCTCTCAACCTAACCTCCTCACTTCACCCAACCTCCGCACTCCATCCAACCTCCGCACTCCACCCAACCTCCGCACTCCAACCAACTTCCGCACACCACCCAACCTCCGCACTCCACCCAACTTCCGCACTCCACCCAACTTCGGCTCTCCACCCAACCTCCGCATTCCACCCAAGCTCCGCATTCCACCAAACTTCCCCACTCCACGCAACCTCCCCACTCCAACCAACCTCCCCACTCCACCCAACCTCCCCACGCCACCCAACCTCCCCACTTCACCCAACCTCCCCATTCCACTATGCCTCCCCACTTCACCCAACCTCCCCACTCCACCCAACCTCCCCACTTCACCCAATCTCGGCACTCCATCCAACCTCCGCTCTCCACCCAACCTCCCCACTCCACCCAACCTCCCCACTTCACCCAACCTCCCCACTCCACCCAACCTCCTCACTCCACCCAACCTCCCCACTTCACCCTACCTCCCCACTTCACCCAACCTCCCCACTCCACCCAACCTCCGCACTGCACCCAACCTTCGCTCTCAACCTAATCTCCCCACTTCACCCAACCTCCCAACTCCACCCAACCTCCCCACTTCACCCATCCTCCGCACTCCATCCAACCTCCGCACTCCACCCAACCTCCGCACTCCAACCAACTTCCGCACACCACCCAACCTCCGCACTCCACCCAACTTCCGCACTCCACCCAACTTCCGCACTCCACCCAACCCCCGCACTCCACCCAAACTCCGCACTCCACCAAACTTCCGCACTCCACGCAACCTCCCCACTCCAACCAACCTCCCCACGCCACCCAACCTCCCCACGCCACCCAACCTCCCCATTCCACTATACCTCCCCACTTCATCCAACCTCCCCACTCCACCCAACCTCCCCACTTCACCCAAACTCGGCACTCCATCCAACCTCCGCACTCCAGCCAACCTCCGCACTCTAACCAACTTCCGCACTCCACCCAACCTCCGCACTCCACCCAACCTCCCAACTTCACCCAACCTCCCCACTTCACCCAACCTCCCCACTTCACCCAACCTCCCCATTCCACTATACCTCCTCACTTTACCCAACCTCCCCACTCCACCCAACCTCCCCACTTCACCCAAACTCGGCACTCCATCCAACCTCCTCACTCCACCCAACCTCCCCACTTCACCCTACCTCCCCACTTCACCCAACCTCCCCACTCCAACCAACCTCCACACTCCACCCAACCTCCCCATTCCACCCAACCTTCCCACTCCACCCAACCTCCCCACTTCAACCAACCTCCCCATTCCACTATACCTCCTCACTTCACCCAACCTCCCCAATCCACACAACCTCCCCACTTCACCCAAAATCGGCACTCCATCCAACCTCCGCACTCCAGCCAACCTCCGCACTCCAACCAACTTCCGCACTCCACCCTACCTCCGCACTCCACCCAACCTCCCCACTGCACCCAACCTCCCCACTCCACCCAACCTCCCAAAATCACCCAACCTCCTCACTCCACCCAACCTCCCCACTCCACCCAACCTCCCCACTCCACCCAAGCTCCCCATTCCACCCAACCTCCCCACTTCACCCAACCTGCCCACTTCACACAAACTCCCCACTTCACCCAACCTCCCCACTCCACCCAACCTGCCCACTCCACCCAACCTCCCCACTTCACCCAACCTCCCCACTTCACCCAACCTCCCCACTCCACCCAACCTCCCCAAATTACTCAACCTCCCCACTCCACCCAACCTTCGCACTCAACCCAACCTCCCCACTTCACCCAACCTCCGCACTCCATCCCACCTCCGCACTCCACCCAACCTCCGCACTCCAACCAACTTCCGCACTCCACCCAACCTCCGGACTCCACCCAACCTCCGCACTCCACCCAACTTCCGCACTCCACCCAACCTCCCCACTCCACCCAACCTCCGCACTCCACCCAACTTCCGCACTCCACCCAACTTCCGCACTCCACCCAACTTCCGCACTCCACCCAACCTCCGCATTCCACCCAAACTCCGCACTCCACCAAACTTCCGCACTCCACCCAGCCTCCCCACACCACCCAACCTCCCCACACCACCCAACCTCCCCAATTCACCCAACTTCCCCATTCCACTATACCTCCCCACTCCACCCAACCTCCCCACTTCACCCAAACTCGGCACTCCATCCAACTTCCGCACTCCACCCAACCTCCGCACTCCACCCAACCTCCCCACTTCACCCAACCTCCCCACTCCACCCAACCTCCCCACTTCACCCAAACTCGGCACTCCATCCAACCTCCGCACTCCAGCCAACCTCCGCACTCTAACCAACTTCCGCACTCCACCCAACCTCCGCACTCCACCCAACCTCCCAACTTCACCCAACCTCCCGACTTCACCCAACCTCCCCACTCCACCCAACTTCCCCAAATCACCCAACCTCCCCTCTCCACCCAACCTCCCCACTCCACCCAACCTCCCCACTCCACCCAACCTCCCCACTCCACCCAACCTCCTCACTCCACCCAACCTCCCCACTTCACCCTACCTCCCCACTTCACCCAACCTCCCCACTCCAACCAACCTCCACACTCCACCCAACCTCCCCATTCCACCCAACCTCCCCACTCCACCCAACCTCCCCACTTCACCCAACCTCCCCATTCCACTATACCTCCTCACTTCACCCAACCTCCCCACTCCACCCAACCTCCCCATTTCACCCAAACTCGGCACTCCATCCAACCTCCGCACTCCAGCCAACCTCCGCACTCCAACCAACTTCCGCACTCCACCCTACCTCCGCACTCCACCCAACCTCCACACTGCACCCAACCTCCCCACTCCACCCAACCTCCCAAAATCACCCAACCTCCTCACTCCACCCAACCTCCCCACTCCACCCAACCTCCCCATTCCACTATACCTCCTCACTTCACCCAACCTCCCCACTCCACCCAACCTCCCCACTTCACCCAAACTCGGCACTCCATCCAACCTCCGCACTCCAGCCAACCTCCGCACTCCAACCAACTTCCGCACTCCACCCTACCTCCGCACTGCACCCAACCTCCACACTGCACCCAACCTCCCCACTCCACCCAACCTCCCAAAATCACCCAACCTCCTCACTCCACCCAACCTCCCCACTCCACCCAACCTCCCCACTCCACCCAAGCTCCCCATTCCACCCAACCTCCCCACTTCACCCAACCTGCCCACTTCACACAAACTCCCCACTTCACCCAACCTCCCCACTCCACCCAACCTGCCCACTCCACCCAACCTCCCCTCTTCACCCAACCTCCCCACTTCACTCAACCTCCCCACTCCACCCAAACTCCCCAAATTACTCAACCTCCCCACTCCACCCAACCTTCGCACTCAACCCAACCTCCCCACTTCACCCAACCTCCGCACTCCATCCCACCTCCGCACTCCACCCAACCTCCGCACTCCAACCAACTTCCGCACTCCACCCAACCTCCCCACTCCACCCAACCTCCCCACTCCACCCAACCTCCGCACTCTATCCAACCTCCGCACTCCACCCAATCTCCGCACTCCACCCAACCTCCCCACTTCACCCAACCTCCGCACTCCATCCAACCCCCGCACTCCACCCAACCTCCGCACTCCATCCAACTTCCGCACTCCACCCAACTTCCGCACTCCACCCAACCTCCGCATTCCACCCAAACTCCGCACTCCACCAAACTTCCGCACTCCACCCTGCCTCCCCACTCCACCCAACCTCCCCACTCAACCCAACCTCCCCACTTCACCCAACCTCCCCATTCCACTATACCTCCCCACTTCACCCAACCTCCCCACTCCACCCAACCTCCCCACTTCACCCAAACTCGGCACTCCATCCAACTTCCGCACTCCACCCAACCTCCGCACTCCACCCAACCTCCCCACTTCACCCAACCTCTCCACTTCACCAAGCCTCCCCACTCCACCCAACCTCCCCAAATCACCCAACCTCCCCTCTCCACCAAACATCCCCACTCCACCCAACCTCCCCACTCCACCCAACCTCCCCACTCCACCCAACCTCCCCACTTCACCCAACCTTCCCACTTCACCCAACCTCCCCACTTCACCGAACCTCCCCACTCCACCCAACCTCCGCACTCCACCCAACGTTCGCACTCAACCCAACCTCCCCACTTCACCCAACCTCCCCACTCCACCCAACCTCCCCACTTCACCCAACCTCCCCACTCCACCCAACCTCCTCATTCCACCCAACCTCCCCACTTCACCCTACCTCCCCACTTCACCCAACCTCCCCACTCCACCCAACTTCCGCACTGCACCCAACCTTCGCTCTCAACCTAACCTCCCCACTTCACCCAACCTCCGCACTCCAACCAACCTCCCCACTCCACCCAACCTTCCCACTCCACCCAACCTCCCCACGCCACCCAACCTCCCCTCTTCACCCAACCTCCCCATTCCACTATACCTCCCCACTTCACCCAACCTCCCCACTCCACCCAACCTCCCCACTTCACCCAAACTCGGCACTCCATCCAACCTCCGCTCTCCACCCAACCTCCCCACTCCACCCAACCTCCCCACTCCACCCAACCTCCCCACTTCACCCAAACTCGGCACTCCATCCAACTTCCGCACTCCACCCAACCTCCGCACTCCACCCAACCTCCGCACTCCACCCAACCTCCCCACTTCACCCAACCTTCCCACTTCACCCAACCTCCCCACTTCACCGAACCTCCCCACTCCACCCAACCTCCGCACTCCACCCAACGTTCGCACTCAACCCAACCTCCCCAAATCACCCAACCTCCCCTCTCCACCCAACATCCCCACTCCACCAAACCTCCCCACTCCACCCAACCTCCCCACTCCACCCAACCTCCCCACTTCACCCAACCTTCCCACTTCACCCAACCTCCCCACTTCACCGAACCTCCCCACTCCACCCAACCTCCGCACTCCACCCAACGTTCGCACTCAACCCAACCTCCCCACTTCACCCAACCTCCCCACTCCACCCAACCTCCCCACTTCACCCAACCTCCCCACTCCACCCAACCTCCTCATTCCACCCAACCTCCCCACTTCACCCTACCTCCCCACTTCACCCAACCTCCCCACTCCACCCAACCTCCGCACTGCACCAAACCTTCGCTCTCAACCTAACCTCCTCACTTCACCCAACCTCCGCACTCCATCCAACCTCCGCACTCCACCCAACCTCCGCACTCCAACCAACTTCCGCACACCACCCAACCTCCGCACTCCACCCAACTTCCGCACTCCACCCAACTTCGGCACTCCACCCAACCTCCGCATTCCACCCAAGCTCCGCATTCCACCAAACTTCCCCACTCCACGCAACCTCCCCACTCCAACCAACCTCCCCACTCCACCCAACCTCCCCACGCCACCCAACCTCCCCACTTCACCCAACCTCCCCATTCCACTATGCCTCCCCACTTCACCCAACCTCCCCACTCCACCCAACCTCCCCACTTCACCCAAACTCGGCACTCCATCCAACCTCCGCTCTCCACCCAACCTCCCCACTCCACCCAACCTCCCCACTTCACCCAACCCCCCCACTCCACCCAACCTCCTCACTCCACCCAACCTCCCCACTTCACCCTACCTCCCCACTTCACCCAACCTCCCCACTCCACCCAACCTCCGCACTGCACCCAACCTTCGCTCTCAACCTAATCTCCCCACTTCACCCAACCTCCCAACTCCACCCCACCTCCCCACTTCACCCATCCTCCGCACTCCATCCAACCTCCGCACTCAACCCAACCTCCGCACTCCAACCAACTTCCGCACACCACCCAACCTCCGCACTCCACCCAACTTCCGCACTCCACCCAACTTCCGCACTCCACCCAACCCCCGCACTCCACCCAAACTCCGCACTCCACCAAACTTCCGCACTCCACGCAACCTCCCCACTCCAACCAACCTCCCCACGCCACCCAACCTCCCCACGCCACCCAACCTCCCCATTCCACTATACCTCCCCACTTCATCCAACCTCCCCACTCCACCCAACCTCCCCACTTCACCCAAACTCGGCACTCCATCCAACCTCCGCACTCCAGCCAACCTCCGCACTCTAACCAACTTCCGCACTCCACCCAACCTCCGCACTCCACCCAACCTCCCAACTTCACCCAACCTCCCCACTTCACCCAACCTCCCCACTTCACCCAACCTCCCCATTCCACTATACCTCCTCACTTTACCCAACCTCCCCACTCCACCCAACCTCCCCACTTCACCCAAACTCGGCACTCCATCCAACCTCCTCACTCCACCCAACCTCCCCACTTCACCCTACCTCCCCACTTCACCCAACCTCCCCACTCCAACCAACCTCCACACTCCACCCAACCTCCCCATTCCACCCAACCTTCCCACTCCACCCAACCTCCCCACTTCAACCAACCTCCCCATTCCACTATACCTCCTCACTTCACCCAACCTCCCCAATCCACACAACCTCCCCACTTCACCCAAACTCGGCACTCCATCCAACCTCCGCACTCCAGCCAACCTCCGCACTCCAACCAACTTCCGCACTCCACCCTACCTCCGCACTCCACCCAACCTCCCCACTGCACCCAACCTCCCCACTCCACCCAACCTCCCAAAATCACCCAACCTCCTCACTCCACCCAACCTCCCCACTCCACCCAACCTCCCCACTCCACCCAAGCTCCCCATTCCACCCAACCTGCCCACTTCACACAAACTCCCCACTTCACCCAACCTCCCCACTCCACCCAACCTGCCCACTCCACCCAACCTCCCCACTTCACCCAACCTCCCCACTTCACCCAACCTCCCCACTCCACCCAACCTCCCCAAATTACTCAACCTCCCCACTCCACCCAACCTTCGCACTCAACCCAACCTCCCCACTTCACCCAACCTCCGCACTCCATCCCACCTCCGCACTCCACCCAACCTCCGCACTCCAACCAACTTCCGCACTCCACCCAACCTCCGGACTCCACCCAACCTCCGCACTCCACCCAACTTCCGCACTCCACCCAACCTCCCCACTCCACCCAACCTCCCCACTCCACCCAACCTCCGCACTCCACCCAACTTCCGCACTCCACCCAACTTCCGCACTCCACCCAACTTCCGCACTCCACCCAACCTCCGCATTCCACCCAAACTCCGCACTCCACCAAACTTCCGCACTCCACCCAGCCTCCCCACACCACCCAACCTCCCCACTCCACCCAACCTCCCCACTTCACCCAACTTCCCCATTCCACTATACCTCCCCACTCCACCCAACCTCCCCACTTCACCCAAACTCGGCACTCCATCCAACTTCCGCACTCCACCCAACCTCCGCACTCCACCCAACCTCCCCACTTCACCCAACCTCCCCACTCCACCCAACCTCCCCACTTCACCCAAACTCGGCACTCCATCCAACCTCCGCACTCCAGCCAACCTCCGCACTCTAACCAACTTCCGCACTCCACCCAACCTCCGCACTCCACCCAACCTCCCAACTTCACCCAACCTCCCGACTTCACCCAACCTCCCCACTCCACCCAACTTCCCCAAATCACCCAACCTCCCCTCTCCACCCAACCTCCCCACTCCACCCAACCTCCCCACTCCACCCAACCTCCCCACTCCACCCAACCTCCTCACTCCACCCAACCTCCCCACTTCGCCCTACCTCCCCACTTCACCCAACCTCCCCACTCCAACCAACCTCCACACTCCACCCAACCTCCCCATTCCACCCAACCTCCCCACTCCACCCAACCTCCCCACTTCACCCAACCTCCCCATTCCACTATACCTCCTCACTTCACCCAACCTCCCCACTCCACCCAACCTCCCCATTTCACCCAAACTCGGCACTCCATCCAACCTCCGCACTCCAGCCAACCTCCGCACTCCAACCAACTTCCGCACTCCACCCTACCTCCGCACTCCACCCAACCTCCACACTGCACCCAACCTCCCCACTCCACCCAACCTCCCAAAATCACCCAACCTCCTCACTCCACCCAACCTCCCCACTCCACCCAACCTCCCCACTCCACCCAAACTCCGCACTCCACCAAACTTCCGCACTCCACGCAACCTCCCCACTCCAACCAACCTCCCCACGCCACCCAACCTCCCCACGCCACCCAACCTCCCCATTCCACTATACCTCCCCACTTCATCCAACCTCCCCACTCCACCCAACCTCCCCACTTCACCCAAACTCGGCACTCCATCCAACCTCCGCACTCCAGCCAACCTCCGCACTCTAACCAACTTCCGCACTCCACCCAACCTCCGCACTCCACCCAACCTCCCAACTTCACCCAACCTCCCCACTTCACCCAACCTCCCCACTTCACCCAACCTCCCCATTCCACTATACCTCCTCACTTCACCCAACCTCCCCACTCCACCCAACCTCCCCACTTCACCCAAACTCGGCACTCCATCCAACCTCCGCACTCCAGCCAACCTCCGCACTCTAACCAACTTCCGCACTCCACCCAACCTCCGCACTCCACCCAACCTCCCAACTTCACCCAACCTCCCCACTTCACCCAACCTCCCCACTTCACCCAACCTCCCCATTCCACTATACCTCCTCACTTTACCCAACCTCCCCACTCCACCCAACCTCCCCACTTCACCCAAACTCGGCACTCCATCCAACCTCCTCACTCCACCCAACCTCCCCACTTCACCCTACCTCCCCACTTCACCCAACCTCCCCACTCCAACCAACCTCCACACTCCACCCAACCTCCCCATTCCACCCAACCTTCCCACTCCACCCAACCTCCCCACTTCAACCAACCTCCCCATTCCACTATACCTCCTCACTTCACCCAACCTCCCCAATCCACACAACCTCCCCACTTCACCCAAACTCGGCACTCCATCCAACCTCCGCCCTCCAGCCAACCTCCGCACTCCAACCAACTTCCGCACTCCACCCTACCTCCGCACTCCACCCAACCTCCCCACTGCACCCAACCTCCCCACTCCACCCAACCTCCCAAAATCACCCAACCTCCTCACTCCACCCAACCTCCCCACTCCACCCAACCTCCCCACTCCACCCAAGCTCCCCATTCCACCCAACCTGCCCACTTCACACAAACTCCCCACTTCACCCAACCTCCCCACTCCACCCAACCTGCCCACTCCACCCAACCTCCCCACTTCACCCAACCTCCCCACTTCACCCAACCTCCCCACTCCACCCAACCTCCCCAAATTACTCAACCTCCCCACTCCACCCAACCTTCGCACTCAACCCAACCTCCCCACTTCACCCAACCTCCGCACTCCATCCCACCTCCGCACTCCACCCAACCTCCGCACTCCAACCAACTTCCGCACTCCACCCAACCTCCGGACTCCACCCAACCTCCGCACTCCACCCAACTTCCGCACTCCACCCAACCTCCCCACTCCACCCAACCTCCCCACTCCACCCAACCTCCGCACTCCACCCAACTTCCGCACTCCACCCAACTTCCGCACTCCACCCAACTTCCGCACTCCACCCAACCTCCGCATTCCACCCAAACTCCGCACTCCACCAAACTTCCGCACTCCACCCAGCCTCCCCACACCACCCAACCTCCCCACTCCACCCAACCTCCCCACTTCACCCAACTTCCCCATTCCACTATACCTCCCCACTCCAGCCAACCTCCCCACTTCACCCAAACTCGGCACTCCATCCAACTTCCGCACTCCACCCAACCTCCGCACTCCACCCAACCTCCCCACTTCACCCAACCTCCCCACTCCACCCAACCTCCCCACTTCACCCAAACTCGGCACTCCATCCAACCTCCGCACTCCAGCCAACCTCCGCACTCTAACCAACTTCCGCACTCCACCCAACCTCCGCACTCCACCCAACCTCCCAACTTCACCCAACCTCCCGACTTCACCCAACCTCCCCACTCCACCCAACTTCCCCAAATCACCCAACCTCCCCTCTCCACCCAACCTCCCCACTCCACCCAACCTCCCCACTCCACCCAACCTCCCCACTCCACCCAACCTCCTCACTCCACCCAACCTCCCCACTTCACCCTACCTCCCCACTTCACCCAACCTCCCCACTCCAACCAACCTCCACACTCCACCCAACCTCCCCATTCCACCCAACCTCCCCACTCCACCCAACCTCCCCACTTCACCCAACCTCCCCATTCCACTATACCTCCTCACTTCACCCAACCTCCCCACTCCACCCAACCTCCCCATTTCACCCAAACTCGGCACTCCATCCAACCTCCGCACTCCAGCCAACCTCCGCACTCCAACCAACTTCCGCACTCCACCCTACCTCCGCACTCCACCCAACCTCCACACTGCACCCAACCTCCCCACTCCACCCAACCTCCCAAAATCACCCAACCTCCTCACTCCACCCAACCTCCCCACTCCACCCAACCTCCCCACTCCACCCAAACTCCGCACTCCACCAAACTTCCGCACTCCACGCAACCTCCCCACTCCAACCAACCTCCCCACGCCACCCAACCTCCCCACGCCACCCAACCTCCCCATTCCACTATACCTCCCCACTTCATCCAACCTCCCCACTCCACCCAACCTCCCCACTTCACCCAAACTCGGCACTCCATCCAACCTCCGCACTCCAGCCAACCTCCGCACTCTAACCAACTTCCGCACTCCACCCAACCTCCGCACTCCACCCAACCTCCCAACTTCACCCAACCTCCCCACTTCACCCAACCTCCCCACTTCACCCAACCTCCCCATTCCACTATACCTCCTCACTTCACCCAACCTCCCCACTCCACCCAACCTCCCCACTTCACCCAAATTCGGCACTCCATCCAACCTCCTCACTCCACCCAACCTCCCCACTTCACCCTACCTCCCCACTTCACCCAACCTCCCCATTCCAACCAACCTCCACACTCCACCCAACCTCCCCATTCCACCCAACCTTCCCACTCCACCCAACCTCCCCACTTCACCCAACCTCCCCATTCCACTATACCTCCTCACTTCACCCAACCTCCCCAATCCACACAACCTCCCCACTTCACCCAAACTCGGCACTCCATCCAACCTCCGCACTCCAGCCAACCTCCGCACTCCAACCAACTTCCGCACTCCACCCTACCTCCGCACTCCACCCAACCTCCCCACTGCACCCAACCTCCCCACTCCACCCAACCTCCCAAAATCACCCAACCTCCTCACTCCACCCAACCTCCCCACTCCACCCAACCTCCCCACTCCACCCAAGCTCCCCATTCCACCCAACCTCCCCACTTCACCCAACCTGCCCACTTCACACAAACTCCCCACTTCACCCAACCTCCCCACTCCACCCAACCTGCCCACTCCACCCAACCTCCCCACTTCACCCAACCTCCCCACTTCACCCAACCTCCCCACTCCACCCAACCTCCCCAAATTACTCAACCTCCCCACTCCACCCAACCTTCGCACTCAACCCAACCTCCCCACTTCACCCAACCTCCGCACTCCATCCCACCTCCGCACTCCACCCAACCTCCGCACTCCAACCAACTTCCGCACTCCACCCAACCTCCGGACTCCACCCAACCTCCGCACTCCACCCAACTTCCGCACTCCACCCAACCTCCCCACTCCACCCAACCTCCCCACTCCACCCAACCTCCGCACTCCATCCAACCTCCGCACTCCACCCAATCTCCGCATTCCACCCAACCTCCCCACTTCACCCAACCTCCGCACTCCATCCAACCTCCGCACTCCACCCAACCTCCGCACTCCACCCAACTTCCGCACTCCACGCAACTTCCGCACTCCACCCAACTTCCGCACTCCACCCAACCTCCGCATTCCACCCAAACTCCGCACTCCACCAAACTTCCGCACTCCACCCAGCCTCCCCACAACACCCAACCTCCCCACTCCACCCAACCTCCCCACTTCACCCAACTTCCCCATTCCACTATACCTCCCCACTCCACCCAACCTCCCCACTTCACCCAAACTCGGCACTCCATCCAACTTCCGCACTACACCCAACCTCCGCACTCCACCCAACCTCCGCACTCCACCCAACCTCCGCACTCCATCCAACCTCCGCACTCCACCCAATCTCCGCATTCCACCCAACCTCCCCACTTCACCCAACCTCCGCACTCCATCCAACCTCCGCACTCCACCCAACCTCCGCACTCCACCCAACTTCCGCACTCCACCCAACTTCCGCACTCCACCCAACTTCCGCACTCCACCCAACCTCCGCATTCCACCCAAACTCCGCACTCCACCAAACTTCCGCACTCAACCCAGCCTCCCCACACCACCCAACCTCCCCACTCCACCCAACCTCCCCACTTCACCCAACTTCCCCATTCCACTATACCTCCCCACTTCACCCAACCTCCCCACTCCACCCAACCTCCCCACTTCACCCAAACTCGGCACTCCATCCAAATTCCGCACTCCACCCAACCTCCGCACTCCACCCAACCTCCCCACTTCACCCAACCTCCCCACTCCACCCAACCTCCCCACTTCACCCAAACTCGGCACTCCATCCAACCTCCGCACCCCAGCCAACCTCCGCACTCTAACCAACTTCCGCACTCCACCCAACCTCCGCACTCCACCCAACCTCCCAACTTCACCCAACCTCCCCACTTCACCCAACCTCCCCACTCCACCCAACTTCCCCAAATCAACCAACCTCCCCTCTCCACCCAACCTCCCCACTCCACCCAACCTCCCCACTCCACCCAACCTCCCCTCTCCACCCAACCTCCTCACTCCATCCAACCTCCCCACTTCACCCTACCTCCCCACTTCACCCAACCTCCCCACTCCAACCAACCTCCCCATTCCACCCAACCTCCCCACTCCACCCAACCTCCCCACTTCACCCAACCTCCACACTGCACCCAACCTCCCCACTCCACCCAACCTCCCAAAATCACCCAACCTCCTCACTCCACCCAACCTCCCCACTCCACCCAACCTCCCCACTCCACCAAAGCTCCCCATTCCACCCAACCTCCCCACTTCAACCAACCTGCCCACTTCACACAAACTCCCCACTTCACCCAACCTCCCCACTCCACCCAACCTGCCCACTCCACCCAACCTCCCCTCTTCACCCAACCTCCCCACTTCACTCAACCTCCCCACTCCACCCAAACTCCCCAAATTACTCAACCTCCCCACTCCACCCAACCTTCGCACTCAACCCAACCTCCCCACTTCACCCAACCTCCGCACTCCATCCCACCTCCGCACTCCACCCAACCTCCGCACTCCAACCAACTTCCGCACTCCACCCAACCTCCGGACTCCACCCAACTTACGCACTCCACCCAACCTCCCCACTCCACCCAACCTCCCCACTCCACCCAACCTCCGCACTCCACCCAATCTCCGCACTCCACCCAACCTCCCCACTTCACCCAAACTCGGCACTCCATCCAACCTCCGCACTCCAGCCAACCTCCGCACTCCAACCAACTTCCGCACTCCACCCTACCTCCGCACTCCACCCAACCTCCACACTGCACCCAACCTCCCCACTCCACCCAACCTCCCAAAATCACCCAACCTCCTCACTCCACCCAACCTCCCCACTCCACCCAACCTCCCCACTCCACCCAAACTCCGCACTCCACCAAACTTCCGCACTCCACGCAACCTCCCCACTCCAACCAACCTCCCCACGCCACCCAACCTCCCCACGCCACCCAACCTCCCCATTCCACTATACCTCCCCACTTCATCCAACCTCCCCACTCCACCCAACCTCCCCACTTCACCCAAACTCGGCTCTCCATCCAACCTCCGCACTCCAGCCAACCTCCGCACTCTAACCAACTTCCGCACTCCACCCAACCTCCGCACTCCACCCAACCTCCCAACTTCACCCAACCTCCCCACTTCACCCAACCTCCCCACTTCACCCAACCTCCCCATTCCACTATACCTCCTCACTTCACCCAACCTCCCCACTCCACCCAACCTCCCCACTTCACCCAAACTCGGCACTCCATCCAACCTCCGCACTCCAGCCAACCTCCGCACTCTAACCAACTTCCGCACTCCACCCAACCTCCGCACTCCACCCAACCTCCCAACTTCACCCAACCTCCCCACTTCACCCAACCTCCCCACTTCACCCAACCTCCCCATTCCACTATACCTCCTCACTTTACCCAACCTCCCCACTCCACCCAACCTCCCCACTTCACCCAAACTCGGCACTCCATCCAACCTCCTCACTCCACCCAACCTCCCCACTTCACCCTACCTCCCCACTTCACCCAACCTCCCCACTCCAACCAACCTCCACACTGCACCCAACCTCCCCATTCCACCCAACCTTCCCACTCCACCCAACCTCCCCACTTCAACCAACCTCCCCATTCCACTATACCTCCTCACTTCACCCAACCTCCCCAATCCACACAACCTCCCCACTTCACCCAAACTCGGCACTCCATCCAACCTCCGCCCTCCAGCCAACCTCCGCACTCCAACCAACTTCCGCACTCCACCCTACCTCCGCACTCCACCCAACCTCCCCACTGCACCCAACCTCCCCACTCCACCCAACCTCCCAAAATCACCCAACCTCCTCACTCCACCCAACCTCCCCACTCCACCCAACCTCCCCACTCCACCCAAGCTCCCCATTCCACCCAACCTGCCCACTTCACACAAACTCCCCACTTCACCCAACCTCCCCACTCCACCCAACCTGCCCACTCCACCCAACCTCCCCACTTCACCCAACCTCCCCACTTCACCCAACCTCCCCACTCCACCCAACCTCCCCAAATTACTCAACCTCCCCACTCCACCCAACCTTCGCACTCAACCCAACCTCCCCACTTCACCCAACCTCCGCACTCCATCCCACCTCCGCACTCCACCCAACCTCCGCACTCCAACCAACTTCCGCACTCCACCCAACCTCCGGACTCCACCCAACCTCCGCACTCCACCCAACTTCCGCACTCCACCCAACCTCCCCACTCCACCCAACCTCCCCACTCCACCCAACCTCCGCACTCCACCCAACTTCCGCACTCCACCCAACTTCCGCACTCCACCCAACTTCCGCACTCCACCCAACCTCCGCATTCCACCCAAACTCCGCACTCCACCAAACTTCCGCACTCCACCCAGCCTCCCCACACCACCCAACCTCCCCACTCCACCCAACCTCCCCACTTCACCCAACTTCCCCATTCCACTATACCTCCCCACTCCACCCAACCTCCCCACTTCACCCAAACTCGGCACTCCATCCAACTTCCGCACTCCACCCAACCTCCGCACTCCACCCAACCTCCCCACTTCACCCAACCTCCCCACTCCACCCAACCTCCCCACTTCACCCAAACTCGGCACTCCATCCAACCTCCGCACTCCAGCCAACCTCCGCACTCTAACCAACTTCCGCACTCCACCCAACCTCCGCACTCCACCCAACCTCCCAACTTCACCCAACCTCCCGACTTCACCCAACCTCCCCACTCCACCCAACTTCCCCAAATCACCCAACCTCCCCTCTCCACCCAACCTCCCCACTCCACCCAACCTCCCCACTCCACCCAACCTCCCCACTCCACCCAACCTCCTCACTCCACCCAACCTCCCCACTTCACCCTACCTCCCCACTTCACCCAACCTCCCCACTCCAACCAACCTCCACACTCCACCCAACCTCCCCATTCCACCCAACCTCCCCACTCCACCCAACCTCCCCACTTCACCCAACCTCCCCATTCCACTATACCTCCTCACTTCACCCAACCTCCCCACTCCACCCAACCTCCCCATTTCACCCAAACTCGGCACTCCATCCAACCTCCGCACTCCAGCCAACCTCCGCACTCCAACCAACTTCCGCACTCCACCCTACCTCCGCACTCCACCCAACCTCCACACTGCACCCAACCTCCCCACTCCACCCAACCTCCCAAAATCACCCAACCTCCTCACTCCACCCAACCTCCCCACTCCACCCAACCTCCCCACTCCACCCAAACTCCGCACTCCACCAAACTTCCGCACTCCACGCAACCTCCCCACTCCAACCAACCTCCCCACGCCACCCAACCTCCCCACGCCACCCAACCTCCCCATTCCACTATACCTCCCCACTTCATCCAACCTCCCCACTCCACCCAACCTCCCCACTTCACCCAAACTCGGCTCTCCATCCAACCTCCGCACTCCAGCCAACCTCCGCACTCTAACCAACTTCCGCACTCCACCCAACCTCCGCACTCCACCCAACCTCCCAACTTCACCCAACCTCCCCACTTCACCCAACCTCCCCACTTCACCCAACCTCCCCATTCCACTATACCTCCTCACTTCACCCAACCTCCCCACTCCACCCAACCTCCCCACTTCACCCAAACTCGGCACTCCATCCAACCTCCGCACTCCAGCCAACCTCCGCACTCTAACCAACTTCCGCACTCCACTCAACCTCCGCACTCCACCCAACCTCCCAACTTCACCCAACCTCCCCACTTCACCCAACCTCCCCACTTCACCCAACCTCCCCATTCCACTATACCTCCTCACTTTACCCAACCTCCCCACTCCACCCAACCTCCCCACTTCACCCAAACTCGGCACTCCATCCAACCTCCTCACTCCACCCAACCTCCCCACTTCACCCTACCTCCCCACTTCACCCAACCTCCCCACTCCAACCAACCTCCACACTCCACCCAACCTCCCCATTCCACCCAACCTTCCCACTCCACCCAACCTCCCCACTTCAACCAACCTCCCCATTCCACTATACCTCCTCACTTCACCCAACCTCCCCAATCCACACAACCTCCCCACTTCACCCAAACTCGGCACTCCATCCAACCTCCGCCCTCCAGCCAACCTCCGCACTCCAACCAACTTCCGCACTCCACCCTACCTCCGCACTCCACCCAACCTCCCCACTGCACCCAACCTCCCCACTCCACCCAACCTCCCAAAATCACCCAACCTCCTCACTCCACCCAACCTCCCCACTCCACCCAACCTCCCCACTCCACCCAAGCTCCCCATTCCACCCAACCTGCCCACTTCACACAAACTCCCCACTTCACCCAACCTCCCCACTCCACCCAACCTGCCCACTCCACCCAACCTCCCCACTTCACCCAACCTCCCCACTTCACCCAACCTCCCCACTCCACCCAACCTCCCCAAATTACTCAACCTCCCCACTCCACCCAACCTTCGCACTCAACCCAACCTCCCCACTTCACCCAACCTCCGCACTCCATCCCACCTCCGCACTCCACCCAACCTCCGCACTCCAACCAACTTCCGCACTCCACCCAACCTCCGGACTCCACCCAACCTCCGCACTCCACCCAACTTCCGCACTCCACCCAACCTCCCCACTCCACCCAACCTCCCCACTCCACCCAACCTCCGCACTCCACCCAACTTCCGCACTCCACCCAACTTCCGCACTCCACCCAACTTCCGCACTCCACCCAACCTCCGCATTCCACCCAAACTCCGCACTCCACCAAACTTCCGCACTCCACCCAGCCTCCCCACACCACCCAACCTCCCCACTCCACCCAACCTCCCCACTTCACCCAACTTCCCCATTCCACTATACCTCCCCACTCCACCCAACCTCCCCACTTCACCCAAACTCGGCACTCCATCCAACTTCCGCACTCCACCCAACCTCCGCACTCCACCCAACCTCCCCACTTCACCCAACCTCCCCACTCCACCCAACCTCCCCACTTCACCCAAACTCGGCACTCCATCCAACCTCCGCACTCCAGCCAACCTCCGCACTCTAACCAACTTCCGCACTCCACCCAACCTCCGCACTCCACCCAACCTCCCAACTTCACCCAACCTCCCGACTTCACCCAACCTCCCCACTCCACCCAACTTCCCCAAATCACCCAACCTCCCCTCTCCACCCAACCTCCCCACTCCACCCAACCTCCCCACTCCACCCAACCTCCCCACTCCACCCAACCTCCTCACTCCACCCAACCTCCCCACTTCACCCTACCTCCCCACTTCACCCAACCTCCCCACTCCAACCAACCTCCACACTCCACCCAACCTCCCCATTCCACCCAACCTCCCCACTCCACCCAACCTCCCCACTTCACCCAACCTCCCCATTCCACTATACCTCCTCACTTCACCCAACCTCCCCACTCCACCCAACCTCCCCATTTCACCCAAACTCGGCACTCCATCCAACCTCCGCACTCCAGCCAACCTCCGCACTCCAACCAACTTCCGCACTCCACCCTACCTCCGCACTCCACCCAACCTCCACACTGCACCCAACCTCCCCACTCCACCCAACCTCCCAAAATCACCCAACCTCCTCACTCCACCCAACCTCCCCACTCCACCCAACCTCCCCACTCCACCCAAACTCCGCACTCCACCAAACTTCCGCACTCCACGCAACCTCCCCACTCCAACCAACCTCCCCACGCCACCCAACCTCCCCACGCCACCCAACCTCCCCATTCCACTATACCTCCCCACTTCATCCAACCTCCCCACTCCACCGAACCTCCCCACTTCACCCAAACTCGGCACTCCATCCAACCTCCGCACTCCAGCCAACCTCCGCACTCTAACCAACTTCCGCACTCCACCCAACCTCCGCACTCCACCCAACCTCCCAACTTCACCCAACCTCCCCACTTCACCCAACCTCCCCACTTCACCCAACCTCCCCATTCCACTATACCTCCTCACTTCACCCAACCTCCCCACTCCACCCAACCTCCCCACTTCACCCAAATTCGGCACTCCATCCAACCTCCTCACTCCACCCAACCTCCCCACTTCACCCTACCTCCCCACTTCACCCAACCTCCCCATTCCAACCAACCTCCACACTCCACCCAACCTCCCCATTCCACCCAACCTTCCCACTCCACCCAACCTCCCCACTTCACCCAACCTCCCCATTCCACTATACCTCCTCACTTCACCCAACCTCCCCAATCCACACAACCTCCCCACTTCACCCAAACTCGGCACTCCATCCAACCTCCGCACTCCAGCCAACCTCCGCACTCCAACCAACTTCCGCACTCCACCCTACCTCCGCACTCCACCCAACCTCCCCACTGCACCCAACCTCCCCACTCCACCCAACCTCCCAAAATCACCCAACCTCCTCACTCCACCCAACCTCCCCACTCCACCCAACCTCCCCACTCCACCCAAGCTCCCCATTCCACCCAACCTCCCCACTTCACCCAACCTGCCCACTTCACACAAACTCCCCACTTCACCCAACCTCCCCACTCCACCCAACCTGCCCACTCCACCCAACCTCCCCACTTCACCCAACCTCCCCACTTCACCCAACCTCCCCACTCCACCCAACCTCCCCAAATTACTCAACCTCCCCACTCCACCCAACCTTCGCACTCAACCCAACCTCCCCACTTCACCCAACCTCCGCACTCCATCCCACCTCCGCACTCCACCCAACCTCCGCACTCCAACCAACTTCCGCACTCCACCCAACCTCCGGACTCCACCCAACCTCCGCACTCCACCCAACTTCCGCACTCCACCCAACCTCCCCACTCCACCCAACCTCCCCACTCCACCCAACCTCCGCACTCCATCCAACCTCCGCACTCCACCCAATCTCCGCATTCCACCCAACCTCCCCACTTCACCCAACCTCCGCACTCCATCCAACCTCCGCACTCCACCCAACCTCCGCACTCCACCCAACTTCCGCACTCCACGCAACTTCCGCACTCCACCCAACTTCCGCACTCCACCCAACCTCCGCATTCCACCCAAACTCCGCACTCCACCAAACTTCCGCACTCCACCCAGCCTCCCCACAACACCCAACCTCCCCACTCCACCCAACCTCCCCACTTCACCCAACTTCCCCATTCCACTATACCTCCCCACTCCACCCAACCTCCCCACTTCACCCAAACTCGGCACTCCATCCAACTTCCGCACTACACCCAACCTCCGCACTCCACCCAACCTCCGCACTCCACCCAACCTCCGCACTCCATCCAACCTCCGCACTCCACCCAATCTCCGCATTCCACCCAACCTCCCCACTTCACCCAACCTCCGCACTCCATCCAACCTCCGCACTCCACCCAACCTCCGCACTCCACCCAACTTCCGCACTCCACCCAACTTCCGCACTCCACCCAACTTCCGCACTCCACCCAACCTCCGCATTCCACCCAAACTCCGCACTCCACCAAACTTTCGCACTCAACCCAGCCTCCCCACACCACCCAGCCTCCCCACTCCACCCAACCTCCCCACTTCACCCAACTTCCCCATTCCACTATACCTCCCCACTTCACCCAACCTCCCCACTCCACCCAACCTCCCCACTTCACCCAAACTCGGCACTCCATCCAAATTCCGCACTCCACCCAACCTCCGCACTCCACCCAACCTCCCCACTTCACCCAACCTCCCCACTCCACCCAACCTCCCCACTTCACCCAAACTCGGCACTCCATCCAACCTCCGCACCCCAGCCAACCTCCGCACTCTAACCAACTTCCGCACTCCACCCAACCTCCGCACTCCACCCAACCTCCCAACTTCACCCAACCTCCCCACTTCACCCAACCTCCCCACTCCACCCAACTTCCCCAAATCAACCAACCTCCCCTCTCCACCCAACCTCCCCACTCCACCCAACCTCCCCACTCCACCCAACCTCCCCTCTCCACCCAACCTCCTCACTCCATCCAACCTCCCCACTTCACCCTACCTCCCCACTTCACCCAACCTCCCCACTCCAACCAACCTCCCCATTCCACCCAACCTCCCCACTCCACCCAACCTCCCCACTTCACCCAACCTCCACACTGCACCCAACCTCCCCACTCCACCCAA
The DNA here is from genome assembly GCA_964017155.1 of Oasisia sp. SBJ-2009. NCBI lineage: Eukaryota > Metazoa > Annelida > Polychaeta > Sabellida > Siboglinidae > Oasisia > Oasisia sp. SBJ-2009. The sequence continues at coordinate 29,853,513 of OZ024859.1, forward strand.
CCTCCCAAAATCACCCAACCTCCTCACTCCACCCAACCTCCCCACTCCACCCAACCTCCCCACTCCACCCAAGCTCCCCATTCCACCCAACCTCCCCACTTCAACCAACCTGCCCACTTCACACAAACTCCCCACTTCACCCAACCTCCCCACTCCACCCAACCTGCCCACTCCACCCAACCTCCCCTCTTCACCCAACCTCCCCACTTCACTCAACCTCCCCACTCCACCCAAACTCCCCAAATTACTCAACCTCCCCACTCCACCCAACCTTCGCACTCAACCCAACCTCCCCACTTCACCCAACCTCCGCACTCCATCCCACCTCCGCACTCCACCCAACCTCCGCACTCCAACCAACTTCCGCACTCCACCCAACCTCCGGACTCCACCCAACTTACGCACTCCACCCAACCTCCCCACTCCACCCAACCTCCCCACTCCACCCAACCTCCGCACTCCACCCAATCTCCGCACTCCACCCAACCTCCCCACTTCACCCAACCTCCGCACTCCATCCAACCTCCGCACTCCACCCAACCTCCGCACTCCATCCAACTTCCGCACTCCACCCAACTTCCGCACTCCACCCAACTTCCGCACTCCACCCAACCTCCGCATTCCACCCAAACTCCGCACTCCACCAAACTTCCGCACTCCACCCAGCCTCCCCACTCCACCCAACCTCCCCATTCCACTATACCTCCCCACTTCACCCAACCTCCCCACTCCACCCAACCTCCCCACTTCACCCAAACTCGGCACTCCATCCAACTTCCGCACTCCACCCAACCTCCGCACTCCACCCAACCTCCCCACTTCACCCAACCTCCCCACTTCACCAAGCCTCCCCACTCCACCCAACCTCCCCAAATCACCCAACCTCCCCTCTCCACCAAACATCCCCACTCCACCCAACCTCCCCACTCCACCCAACCTCCCCACTCCACCCAACCTCCCCTCTTCACCCAACCTTCCCACTTCACCCAACCTCCCCACTTCACCGAACCTCCCCACTCCACCCAACCTCCGCACTCCACCCAACGTTCGCACTCAACCCAACCTCCCCACTTCACCCAACCTCCCCACTCCACCCAACCTCCCCACTTCAACCAACCTCCCCACTCCACCCAACCTCCTCATTCCACCCAACCTCCCCACTTCACCCTACCTCCCCACTTCACCCAACCTCCCCACTCCACCCAACCTCCGCACTGCACCCAACCTTCGCTCTCAACCTAACCTCCCCACTTCACCCAACCTCCGCACTCCAACCAACCTCCCCACTCCACCCAACCTTCCCACTCCACCCAACCTCCCCTCTTCACCCAACCTCCCCATTCCACTATACCTCCCCACTTCACCCAACCTCCCCACTCCACCCAACCTCCCCACTTCACCCAAACTCGGCACTCCATCCAACCTCCGCTCTCCACCCAACCTCCCCACTCCATCCAACCTCCCCACTCCACCCAACCTCCCCACTTCACCCAAACTCGGCACTCCATCCAACTTCCGCACTCCACCCAACCTCCGCACTCCACCCAACCTCCCCACTTCACCCAACCTCCCCACTTCACCAAGCCTCCCCACTCCACCCAACCTCCCCAAATCACCCAACCTCCCCTCTCCACCCAACATCCCCACTCCACCAAACCTCCCCACTCCACCCAACCTCCCCACTCCACCCAACCTCCCCACTTCACCCAACCTTCCCACTTCACCCAACCTCCCCACTTCACCGAACCTCCCCACTCCACCCAACCTCCGCACTCCACCCAACGTTCGCACTCAACCCAACCTCCCCACTTCACCCAACCTCCCCACTCCACCCAACCTCCCCACTTCACCCAACCTCCCCACTCCACCCAACCTCCTCATTCCACCCAACCTCCCCACTTCACCCTACCTCCCCACTTCACCCAACCTCCCCACTCCACCCAACCTCCGCACTGCACCCAACCTTCGCTCTCAACCTATCCTCCTCACTTCACCCAACCTCCGCACTCCATCCAACCTCCGCACTCCACCCAACCTCCGCACTCCAACCAACTTCCGCACACCACCCAACCTCCGCACTCCACCCAACTTCCGCACTCCACCCAACTTCGGCACTCCACCCAACCTCCGCATTCCACCCAAGCTCCGCATTCCACCAAACTTCCCCACTCCACGCAACCTCCCCACTCCAACCAACCTCCCCACTCCACCCAACCTCCCCACGCCACCCAACCTCCCCACTTCACCCAACCTCCCCATTCCACTATGCCTCCCCACTTCACCCAACCTCCCCACTCCACCCAACCTCCCCACTTCACCCAAACTCGGCACTCCATCCAACCTCTGCTCTCCATCCAACCTCCCCACTCCACCCAACCTCCCCACTTCACCCAACCTCCCCACTCCACCCAACCTCCTCACTCCACCCAACCTCCCCACTTCACCCTACCTCCCCACTTCACCCAACCTCCGCACTCCAACCAACTTCCGCACACCACCCAACCTCCGCACTCCACCCAACTTCCGCACTCCACCCAACTTCCGCACTCCACCCAACCCCCGCACTCCACCCAAACTCCGCACTCCACCAAACTTCCGCACTCCACGCAACCTCCCCACTCCAAGAAACCTCCCCACGCCACCCAACCTCCCCACGCCACCCAACCTCCCCATTCCACTATACCTCCCCACTTCATCCAACCTCCCCACTCCACCCAACCTCCCCACTTCACCCAAACTCGGCACTCCACCCAACCTCCGCACTCCAACCAACTTCCGCACACCACCCAACCTCCGCACTCCACCCAACTTCCGCACTCCACCCAACTTCGGCACTCCACCCAACCTCCGCATTCCACCCAAGCTCCGCATTCCACCAAACTTCCCCACTCCACGCAACCTCCCCACTCCAACCAACCTCCCCACTCCACCCAACCTCCCCACGCCACCCAACCTCCGCACTGCACCCAACCTTCGCTCTCAACCTAATCTCCCCACTTCACCCAACCTCCCAACTCCACCCAACCTCCCCACTTCACCCATCCTCCGCACTCCATCCAACCTCCGCACTCCACCCAACCTCCGCACTCCAACCAACTTCCGCACACCACCCAACCTCCGCACTCCACCCAACCTCCGCACTCCACCCAACTTCCGCACTCCACCCAACCCCCGCACTCCACCCAAACTCCGCACTCCACCAAACTTCCGCACTCCACGCAACCTCCCCACTCCAACCAACCTCCCCACGCCACCCAACCTCCCCACGCCACCCAACCTCCCCATTCCACTATACCTCCCCACTTCATCCAACCTCCCCACTCCACCCAACCTCCCCACTTCACCCAAACTCGGCACTCCATCCAACCTCCGCACTCCAGCCAACCTCCGCACTCTAACCAACTTCCGCACTCCACCCAACCTCCGCACTCCACCCAACCTCCCAACTTCACCCAACCTCCCCACTTCACCCAACCTCCCCACTTCACCCAACCTCCCCATTCCACTATACCTCCTCACTTTACCCAACCTCCCCACTCCACACAACCTCCCCACTTCACCCAAACTCAGCACTCCATCCAACCTCCTCACTCCACCCAACCTCCCCACTTCACCCTACCTCCCCACTTCACCCAACCTCCCCACTCCAACCAACCTCCACACTCCACCCAACCTCACCATTCCACCCAACCTTCCCACTCCACCCAACCTCCCCACTTCAACCAACCTCCCCATTCCACTATACCTCCTCACTTCACCCAAACTCCCCAATCCACACAACCTCCCCACTTCACCCAAACTCGGCACTCCATCCAACCTCCGCACTCCAGCCAACCTCCGCACTCCAACCAACTTCCGCACTCCACCCTACCTCCGCACTCCACCCAACCTCCCCACTGCACCCAACCTCCCCACTCCACCCAACCTCCCAAAATCACCCAACCTCCTCACTCCACCCAACCTACCCACTCCACCCAACCTCCCCACTCCACCCAAGCTCCCCATTCCACCCAACCTGCCCACTTCACACAAACTCCCCACTTCACCCAACCTCCCCACTCCACCCAACCTGCCCACTCCACCCAACCTCCCCACTTCACCCAACCTCCCCACTTCACCCAACCTCCCCACTCCACCCAACCTCCCCAAATTACTCAACCTCCCCACTCCACCCAACCTTCGCACTCAACCCAACCTCCCCACTTCACCCAACCTCCGCACTCCATCCCACCTCCGCACTCCACCCAACCTCCGCACTCCAACCAACTTCCGCACTCCACCCAACCTCCGGACTCCACCCAACCTCCGCACTCCACCCAACTTCCGCACTCCACCCAACCTCCCCACTCCACCCAACCTCCCCACTCCACCCAACCTCCGCACTCCACCCAACTTCCGCACTCCACCCAACTTCCGCACTCCACCCAACTTCCGCACTCCACCCAACCTCCGCATTCCACCCAAACTCCGCATTCCACCAAACTTCCGCACTCCACCCAGCCTCCCCACACCACCCAACCTCCCCACTCCACCCAACCTCCCCACTTCACCCAACTTCCCCATTCCACTATACCTCCCCACTCCACCCAACCTCCCCACTTCACCCAAACTCGGCACTCCATCCAACTTCCGCACTCCACCCAACCTCCGCACTCCACCCAACCTCCCCACTTCACCCAACCTCCCCACTCCACCCAACCTCCCCACTTCACCCAAACTCGGCACTCCATCCAACCTCCGCACTCCAGCCAACCTCCGCACTCTAACCAACTTCCGCACTCCACCCAACCTCCGCACTCCACCCAACCTCCCAACTTCACCCAACCTCCCGACTTCACCCAACCTCCCCACTCCACCCAACTTCCCCAAATCACCCAAACTCCCCTCTCCACCCAACCTCCCCACTCCACCCAACCTCCCCACTCCACCCAACCTCCCCACTCCACCCAACCTCCTCACTCCACCCAACCTCCCCACTTCACCCTACCTCCCCACTTCACCCAACCTCCCCACTCCAACCAACCTCCACACTCCACCCAACCTCCCCATTCCACCCAAACTCCCCACTCCACCCAACCTCCCCACTTCACCCAACCTCCCCATTCCACTATACCTCCTCACTTCACCCAACCTCCCCACTCCACCCAACCTCCCCATTTCACCCAAACTCGGCACTCCATCCAACCTCCGCACTCCAGCCAACCTCCGCACTCCAACCAACTTCCGCACTCCACCCTACCTCCGCACTCCACCCAACCTCCACACTGCACCCAACCTCCCCACTCCACCCAACCTCCCAAAATCACCCAACCTCCTCACTCCACCCAACCTCCCCACTCCACCCAACCTCCCCACTCCACCCAAACTCCGCACTCCACCAAACTTCCGCACTCCACGCAACCTCCCCACTCCAACCAACCTCCCCACGCCACCCAACCTCCCCACGCCACCCAACCTCCCCATTCCACTATACCTCCCCACTTCATCCAACCTCCCCACTCCACCCAACCTCCCCACTTCACCCAAACTCGGCACTCCATCCAACCTCCGCACTCCAGCCAACCTCCGCACTCTAACCAACTTCCGCACTCCACCCAACCTCCGCACTCCACCCAACCTCCCAACTTCACCCAACCTCCCCACTTCACCCAACCTCCCCACTTCACCCAACCTCCCCATTCCACTATACCTCCTCACTTCACCCAACCTCCCCACTCCACCCAACCTCCCCACTTCACCCAAACTCGGCACTCCATCCAACCTCCTCACTCCACCCAACCTCCCCACTTCACCCTACCTCCCCACTTCACCCAACCTCCCCATTCCAACCAACCTCCACACTCCACCCAACCTCCCCATTCCACCCAACCTTCCCACTCCACCCAACCTCCCCACTTCACCCAACCTCCCCATTCCACTATACCTCCTCAGTTCACCCAACCTCCCCAATCCACACAACCTCCCCACTTCACCCAAACTCGGCACTCCATCCAACCTCCGCACTCCAGCCAACCTCCGCACTCCAACCAACTTCCGCACTCCACCCTACCTCCGCACTCCACCCAACCTCCCCACTGCACCCAACCTCCCCACTCCACCCAACCTCCCAAAATCACCCAACCTCCTCACTCCACCCAACCTCCCCACTCCACCCAACCTCCCCACTCCACCCAAGCTCCCCATTCCACCCAACCTCCCCACTTCACCCAACATGCCCACTTCACACAAACTCCCCACTTCACCCAACCTCCCCACTCCACCCAACCTGCCCACTCCACCCAACCTCCCCACTTCACCCAACCTCCCCACTTCACCCAACCTCCCCACTCCACCCAACCTCCCCAAATTACTCAACCTCCCCACTCCACCCAACCTTCGCACTCAACCCAACCTCCCCACTTCACCCAACGTCCGCACTCCATCCCACCTCCGCACTCCACCCAACCTCCGCACTCCAACCAACTTCCGCACTCCACCCAACCTCCGGACTCCACCCAACCTCCGCACTCCACCCAACTTCCGCACTCCACCCAACCTCCCCACTCCACCCAACCTCCCCACTCCACCCAACCTCCGCACTCCATCCAACCTCCGCACTCCATCCAACCTCCGCACTCCACCCAACCTCCGCACTCCACCCAACTTCCGCACTCCACGCAACTTCCGCACTCCACCCAACTTCCGCACTCCACCCAACCTCCGCATTCCACCCAAACTCCGCACTCCACCAAACTTCCGCACTCCACCCAGCCTCCCCACAACACCCAACCTCCCCACTCCACCCAACCTCCCCACTTCACCCAACTTCCCCATTCCACTATACCTCCCCACTCCACCCAACCTCCCCACTTCACCCAAACTCGGCACTCCATCCAACTTCCGCACTACACCCAACCTCCGCACTCCACCCAACCTCCCCACTCCACCCAACCTCCGCACTCCATCCAACCTCCGCACTCCACCCAATCTCCGCATTCCACCCAACCTCCCCACTTCACCCAACCTCCGCACTCCATCCAACCTCCGCACTCCACCCAACCTCCGCACTCCACCCAACTTCCGCACTCCACCCAACTTCCGCACTCCACCCAACCTCCGCATTCCACCCAAACTCCGCACTCCACCAAACTTCCGCACTCAACCCAGCCTCCCCACACCACCCAACCTCCCCACTCCACCCAACCTCCCCACTTCACCCAACTTCCCCATTCCACTATACCTCCCCACTTCACCCAACCTCCCCACTCCACCCAACCTCCCCACTTCACCCAAACTCGGCACTCCATCCAAATTCCGCACTCCACCCAACCTCCGCACTCCACCCAACCTCCCCACTTCACCCAACCTCCCCACTCCACCCAACCTCCGCACTTCACCCAAACTCGGCACTCCATCCAACCTCCGCACTCCAGCCAACCTCCGCACTCTAACCAACTTCCGCACTCCACCCAACCTCCGCACTCCACCCAACCTCCCAACTTCACCCAACCTCCCCACTTCACCCAACCTCCCCACTCCACCCAACTTCCCCAAATCACCCAACCTCCCCTCTCCACCCAACCTCCCCACTCCACCCAACCTCCCCACTCCACCCAACCTCCCCCCTCCACCCAACCTCCTCACTCCATCCAACCTCCCCACTTCACCCTACCTCCCCACTTCACCCAACCTCCCCACTCCAACCAACCTCCCCATTCCACCCAACCTCCCCACTCCACCCAACCTCCCCACTTCACCCAACCTCCACACTGCACCCAACCTCCCCACTCCACCCAACCTCCCAAAATCACCCAACCTCCTCACTCCACCCAACCTCCCCACTCCACCCAACCTCCCCACTCCACCCAAGCTCCCCATTCCACCCAACCTCCCCACTTCAACCAACCTGCCCACTTCACACAAACTCCCCACTTCACCCAACCTCCCCACTCCACCCAACCTGCCCACTCCACCCAACCTCCCCTCTTCACCCAACCTCCCCACTTCACTCAACCTCCCCACTCCACCCAAACTCCCCAAATTACTCAACCTCCCCACTCCACCCAACCTTCGCACTCAACCCAACCTCCCCACTTCACCCAACCTCCGCACTCCATCCCACCTCCGCACTCCACCCAACCTCCGCACTCCAACCAACTTCCGCACTCCACCCAACCTCCGGACTCCACCCAACTTACGCACTCCACCCAACCTCCCCACTCCACCCAACCTCCCCACTCCACCCAACCTCCGCACTCCATCCAACCTCCGCACTCCACCCAATCTCCGCACTCCACCCAACCTCCCCACTTCACCCAACCTCCGCACTCCATCCAACCTCCGCACTCCACCCAACCTCCGCACTCCATCCAACTTCCGCACTCCACCCAACTTCCGCACTCCACCCAACTTCCGCACTCCACCCAACCTCCGCATTCCACCCAAACTCCGCACTCCACCAAACTTCCGCACTCCACCCAGCCTCCCCACTCCACCCAACCTCCCCATTCCACTATACCTCCCCACTTCACCCAACCTCCCCACTCCACCCAACCTCCCCACTTCACCCAAACTCGGCACTCCATCCAACTTCCGCACTCCACCCAACCTCCGCACTCCACCCAACCTCCCCACTTCACCCAACCTCCCCACTTCACCAAGCCTCCCCACTCCACCCAACCTCCCCAAATCACCCAACCTCCCCTCTCCACCAAACATCCCCACTCCACCCAACCTCCCCACTCCACCCAACCTCCCCACTCCACCCAACCTCCCCTCTTCACCCAACCTTCCCACTTCACCCAACCTCCCCACTTCACCGAATCTCCCCACTCCACCCAACCTCCGCACTCCACCCAACGTTCGCACTCAACCCAACCTCCCCACTTCACCCAACCTCCCCACTCCACCCAACCTCCCCACTTCAACCAACCTCCCCACTCCACCCAACCTCCTCATTCCACCCAACCTCCCCACTTCACCCTACCTCCCCACTTCACCCAACCTCCCCACTCCACCCAACCTCCGCACTGCACCCAACCTTCGCTCTCAACCTAACCTCCCCACTTCACCCAACCTCCGCACTCCAACCAACCTCCCCACTCCACCCAACCTTCCCACTCCACCCAACCTCCCCTCTTCACCCAACCTCCCCATTCCACTATACCTCCCCACTTCACCCAACCTCCCCACTCCACCCAACCTCCCCACTTCACCCAAACTCGGCACTCCATCCAACCTCCGCTCTCCACCCAACCTCCCCACTCCATCCAACCTCCCCACTCCACCCAACCTCCCCACTTCACCCAAACTCGGCACTCCATCCAACTTCCGCACTCCACCCAACCTCCGCACTCCACCCAACCTCCCCACTTCACCCAACCTTCCCACTTCACCAAGCCTCCCCACTCCACCCAACCTCCCCAAATCACCCAACCTCCCCTCTCCACCCAACATCCCCACTCCACCAAACCTCCCCACTCCACCCAACCTCCCCACTCCACCCAACCTCCCCACTTCACCCAACCTTCCCACTTCACCCAACCTCCCCACTTCACCGAACCTCCCCACTCCACCCAACCTCCGCACTCCACCCAACGTTCGCACTCAACCCAACCTCCCCACTTCACCCAACCTCCCCACTCCACCCAACCTCCCCACTTCACCCAACCTCCCCACTCCACCCAACCTCCTCATTCCACCCAACCTCCCCACTTCACCCTACCTCCCCACTTCACCCAACCTCCCCACTCCACCCAACCTCCGCACTGCACCCAACCTTCGCTCTCAACCTAACCTCCTCACTTCACCCAACCTCCGCACTCCATCCAACCTCCGCACTCCACCCAACCTCCGCACTCCAACCAACTTCCGCACACCACCCAACCTCCGCACTCCACCCAACTTCCGCACTCCACCCAACTTCGGCACTCCACCCAACCTCCGCATTCCACCCAAGCTCCGCATTCCACCAAACTTCCCCACTCCACGCAACCTCCCCACTCCAACCAACCTCCCCACTCCACCCAACCTCCCCACGCCACCCAACCTCCCCACTTCACCCAACCTCCCCATTCCACTATACCTCCCCACTTCATCCAACCTCCCCACTCCACCCAACCTCCCCACTTCACCCAAACTCGGCACTCCATCCAACCTCCGCACTCCAGCCAACCTCCGCACTCTAACCAACTTCCGCACTCCACCCAACCTCCGCACTCCACCCAACCTCCCAACTTCACCCAACCTCCCCACTTCACCAAGCCTCCCCACTCCACCCAACCTCCCCAAATCACCCAACCTCCCCTCTCCACCCAACATCCCCACTCCACCAAACCTCCCCACTCCACCCAACCTCCCCACTCCACCCAACCTCCCCACTTCACCCAACCTTCCCACTTCACCCAACCTCCCCACTTCACCGAACCTCCCCACTCCACCCAACCTCCGCACTCCACCCAACGTTCGCACTCAACCCAACCTCCCCACTTCACCCAACCTCCCCACTCCACCCAACCTCCCCACTTCACCCAACCTCCCCACTCCACCCAACCTCCTCATTCCACCCAACCTCCCCACTTCACCCTACCTCCCCACTTCACCCAACCTCCCCACTCCACCCAACCTCCGCACTGCACCCAACCTTCGCTCTCAACCTAACCTCCTCACTTCACCCAACCTCCGCACTCCATCCAACCTCCGCACTCCACCCAACCTCCGCACTCCAACCAACTTCCGCACACCACCCAACCTCCGCACTCCACCCAACTTCCGCACTCCACCCAACTTCGGCACTCCACCCAACCTCCGCATTCCACCCAAGCTCCGCATTCCACCAAACTTCCCCACTCCACGCAACCTCCCCACTCCAACCAACCTCCCCACTCCACCCAACCTCCCCACGCCACCCAACCTCCCCACTTCACCCAACCTCCCCATTCCACTATACCTCCCCACTTCATCCAACCTCCCCACTCCACCCAACCTCCCCACTTCACCCAAACTCGGCACTCCATCCAACCTCCGCACTCCAGCCAACCTCCGCACTCTAACCAACTTCCGCACTCCACCCAACCTCCGCACTCCACCCAACCTCCCAACTTCACCCAACCTCCCCACTTCACCCAACCTCCCCACTTCACCCAACCTCCCCATTCCACTATTCCTCCTCACTTTACCCAACCTCCCCACTCCACCCAACCTCCCCACTTCACCAAAACTCGGCACTCCATCCAACCTCCTCACTCCACCCAACCTCCCCACTTCACCCTACCTCCCCACTTCACCCAACCTCCCCACTCCAACCAACCTCCACACTCCACCCAACCTCCCCATTCCACCCAACCTTCCCACTCCACCCAACCTCCCCACTTCAACCAACCTCCCCATTCCACTATACCTCCTCACGTCACCCAACCTCCCCAATCCACACAACCTCCCCACTTCACCCAAACTCGGCACTCCATCCAACCTCCGCACCCAAGCCAACCTCCGCACTCCAACCAACTTCCGCACTCCACCCTACCTCCGCACTCCACCCAACCTCCCCACTGCACCCAACCTCCCCACTCCACCCAACCTCCCAAAATCACCCAACCTCCTCACTCCACCCAACCTCCCCACTCCACCCAACCTCCCCATTCCACCCAAGCTCCCCATTCCACCCAACCTCCCCACTTCACCCAACCTGCCCACTTCACACAAACTCCCCACTTCACCCAACCTCCCCACTCCACCCAACCTGCCCACTCCACCCAACCTCCCCACTTCACCCAACCTCCCCACTTCACCCAACCTCCCCACTCCACCCAACCTCCCCAAATTACTCAACCTCCCCACTTCACCCAACCTCCGCACTCCAACCAACCTCCCCACTCCACCCAACCTTCCCACTCCACCCAACCTCCCCACGCCACCCAACCTCCCCTCTTCACCCAACCTCCCCATTCCACTATACCTCCCCACTTCACCCAACCTCCCCACTCCACCCAACCTCCCCACTTCACCCAAACTCGGCACTCCATCCAACCTCCGCTCTCCACCCAACCTCCCCACTCCACCCAACCTCCCCACTTCACCCAACCTCCCCACTTCACCCAAACTCGGCACTCCATCCAACTTCCGCACTCCACCCAACCTCCGCACTCCACCCAACCTCCCCACTTCACCCAACCTCCCCACTTCACCAAGCCTCCCCACTCCACCCAACCTCCCCAAATCACCCAACCTCCCCTCTCCACCCAACATCCCCACTCCACCAAACCTCCCCACTCCACCCAACCTCCCCACTCCACCCAACCTCCCCACTTCACCCAACCTTCCCACTTCACCCAACCTCCCCACTTCACCGAACCTCCCCACTCCACCCAACCTCCGCACTCCACCCAACGTTCGCACTCAACCCAACCTCCCCACTTCACCCAACCTCCCCACTCCACCCAACCTCCCCACTTCACCCAACCTCCCCACTCCACCCAACCTCCTCATTCCACCCAACCTCCCCACTTCACCCTACCTCCCCACTTCACCCAACCTCCCCACTCCACCCAACCTCCGCACTCCACCCAACCTCCCCACTTCACCCTACCTCCCCACTTCACCCAACCTCCCCACTCCACCCAACCTCCGCACCGCACCCAACCTTCGCTCTCAACCTAATCTCCCCACTTCACCCAACCTCCCAACTCCACCCAACCTCCCCACTTCACCCATCCTCCGCACTCCATCCAACCTCCGCACTCCACCCAACCTCCGCACTCCAACCAACTTCCGCACACCACCCAACCTCCGCACTCCACCCAACTTCCGCACTCCACCCAACTTCCGCACTCCACTCAACCCCCGCACTCCACCCAAACTCCACACTCCACCAAACTTCCGCACTCCACGCAACTTCCCCACTCCAACCAACCTCCCCACGCCACCCAACCTCCCCACGCCACCCAACCTCCCCATTCCACTATACCTCCCCACTTCATCCAACCTCCCCACTCCACCCAACCTCCCCACTTCACCCAAACTCGGCACTCCATCCAACCTCCGCACTACAGCCAACCTCCGCACTCTAACCAACTTCCGCACTCCACCCAACCTCCGCACTCCACCCAACCTCCCAACTTCACCCAACCTCCCCACTTCACCCAACCTCACCACTTCACCCAACCTCCCCATTCCACTATTCCTCCTCACTTTACCCAACCTCCCCACTCCACCCAACCTCCCCACTTCACCAAAACTCGGCACTCCATCCAACCTCCTCACTCCACCCAACCTCCCCACTTCACCCTACCTCCCCACTTCACCCAACCTCCCCACTCCAACCAACCTCCACACTCCACCCAACCTCCCCATTCCACCCAACCTTCCCACTCCACCCAACCTCCCCACTTCAACCAACCTCCCCATTCCACTATACCTCCTCACGTCACCCAACCTCCCCAATCCACACAACCTCCCCACTTCACCCAAACTCGGCACTCCATCCAACCTCCGCACCCAAGCCAACCTCCGCACTCCAACCAACTTCCGCACTCCACCCTACCTCCGCACTCCACCCAACCTCCCCACTGCACCCAACCTCCCCACTCCACCCAACCTCCCAAAATCACCCAACCTCCTCACTCCACCCAACCTCCCCACTCCACCCAACCTCCCCATTCCACCCAAGCTCCCCATTCCACCGAACCTCCCCACTTCACCCAACCTGCCCACTTCACACAAACTCCCCACTTCACCCAACCTCCCCACTCCACCCAACCTGCCCACTCCACCCAACCTCCCCACTTCACCCAACCTCCCCACTTCACCCAACCTCCCCACTCCACCCAACCTCCCCAAATTACTCAACCTCCCCACTTCACCCAACCTCCGCACTCCAACCAACCTCCCCACTCCACCCAACCTTCCCACTCCACCCAACCTCCCCACGCCACCCAACCTCCCCTCTTCACCCAACCTCCCCATTCCACTATACCTCCCCACTTCACCCAACCTCCCCACTCCACCCAACCTCCCCACTTCACCCAAACTCGGCACTCCATCCAACCTCCGCTCTCCACCCAACCTCCCCACTCCACCCAACCTCCCCACTCCACCCAACCTCCCCACTTCACCCAAACTCGGCACTCCATCCAACTTCCGCACTCCACCCAACCTCCGCACTCCACCCAACCTCCCCACTTCACCCAACCTCCCCACTTCACCAAGCCTCCCCACTCCACCCAACCTCCCCAAATCACCCAACCTCCCCTCTCCACCCAACATCCCCACTCCACCAAACCTCCCCACTCCACCCAACCTCCCCACTCCACCCAACCTCCCCACTTCACCCAACCTTCCCACTTCACCCAACCTCCCCACTTCACCGAACCTCCCCACTCCACCCAACCTCCGCACTCCACCCAACGTTCGCACTCAACCCAACCTCCCCACTTCACCCAACCTCCCCACTCCACCCAACCTCCCCACTTCACCCAACCTCCCCACTCCACCCAACCTCCTCATTCCACCCAACCTCCCCACTTCACCCTACCTCCCCACTTCACCCAACCTCCCCACTCCACCCAACCTCCCCACTTCACCCAACCTCCCCACTCCACCCAACCTCCGCACTGCACCCAACCTTCGCTCTCAACCTAATCTCCCCACTTCACCCAACCTCCCAACTCCACCCAACCTCCCCACTTCACCCATCCTCCGCACTCCATCCAACCTCCCCACTCCACCCAACCTCCCCACTTCACCCAAACTCGGCACTCCATCCAACCTCCGCTCTCCACCCAACCTCCCCATTCCATCCAACCTCCCCACTCCACCCAACCTCCCCACTTCACCCAAACTCGGCACTCCATCCAACTTCCGCACTCCACCCAACCTCCGCACTCCACCCAACCTCCCCACTTCACCCAACCTTCCCACTTCACCAAGCCTCCCCACTCCACCCAACCTCCCCAAATCACCCAACCTCCCCTCTCCACCCAACATCCCCACTCCACCAAACCTCCCCACTCCACCCAACCTCCCCACTCCACCCAACCTCCCCACTTCACCCAACCTTCCCACTTCACCCAACCTCCCCACTTCACCGAACCTCCCCACTCCACCCAACCTCCGCACTCCACCCAACGTTCGCACTCAACCCAACCTCCCCACTTCACCCAACCTCCCCACTCCACCCAACCTCCCCACTTCACCCAACCTCCCCACTCCACCCAACCTCCTCATTCCACCCAACCTCCCCACTTCACCCTACCTCCCCACTTCACCCAACCTCCCCACTCCACCCAACCTCCGCACTGCACCCAACCTTCGCTCTCAACCTAACCTCCTCACTTCACCCAACCTCCGCACTCCATCCAACCTCCGCACTCCACCCAACCTCCGCACTCCAACCAACTTCCGCACACCACCCAACCTCCGCACTCCACCCAACTTCCGCACTCCACCCAACTTCGGCACTCCACCCAACCTCCGCATTCCACCCAAGCTCCGCATTCCACCAAACTTCCCCACTCCACGCAACCTCCCCACTCCAACCAACCTCCCCACTCCACCCAACCTCCCCACGCCACCCAACCTCCCCACTTCACCCAACCTCCCCATTCCACTATACCTCCCCACTTCATCCAACCTCCCCACTCCACCCAACCTCCCCACTTCACCCAAACTCGGCACTCCATCCAACCTCCGCACTCCAGCCAACCTCCGCACTCTAACCAACTTCCGCACTCCACCCAACCTCCGCACTCCACCCAACCTCCCAACTTCACCCAACCTCCCCACTTCACCCAACCTCCCCACTTCACCCAACCTCCCCATTCCACTATTCCTCCTCACTTTACCCAACCTCCCCACTCCACCCAACCTCCCCACTTCACCAAAACTCGGCACTCCATCCAACCTCCTCACTCCACCCAACCTCCCCACTTCACCCTACCTCCCCACTTCACCCAACCTCCCCACTCCAACCAACCTCCACACTCCACCCAACCTCCCCATTCCACCCAACCTTCCCACTCCACCCAACCTCCCCACTTCAACCAACCTCCCCATTCCACTATACCTCCTCACGTCACCCAACCTCCCCAATCCACACAACCTCCCCACTTCACCCAAACTCGGCACTCCATCCAACCTCCGCACCCAAGCCAACCTCCGCACTCCAACCAACTTCCGCACTCCACCCTACCTCCGCACTCCACCCAACCTCCCCACTGCACCCAACCTCCCCACTCCACCCAACCTCCCAAAATCACCCAACCTCCTCACTCCACCCAACCTCCCCACTCCACCCAACCTCCCCATTCCACCCAAGCTCCCCATTCCACCCAACCTCCCCACTTCACCCAACCTGCCCACTTCACACAAACTCCCCACTTCACCCAACCTCCCCACTCCACCCAACCTGCCCACTCCACCCAACCTCCCCACTTCACCCAACCTCCCCACTTCACCCAACCTCCCCACTCCACCCAACCTCCCCAAATTACTCAACCTCCCCACTTCACCCAACCTCCGCACTCCAACCAACCTCCCCACTCCACCCAACCTTCCCACTCCACCCAACCTCCCCACGCCACCCAACCTCCCCTCTTCACCCAACCTCCCCATTCCACTATACCTCCCCACTTCACCCAACCTCCCCACTCCACCCAACCTCCCCACTTCACCCAAACTCGGCACTCCATCCAACCTCCGCTCTCCACCCAACCTCCCCACTCCACCCAACCTCCCCACTCCACCCAACCTCCCCACTTCACCCAAACTCGGCACTCCATCCAACTTCCGCACTCCACCCAACCTCCGCACTCCACCCAACCTCCCCACTTCACCCAACCTCCCCACTTCACCAAGCCTCCCCACTCCACCCAACCTCCCCAAATCACCCAACCTCCCCTCTCCACCCAACATCCCCACTCCACCAAACCTCCCCACTCCACCCAACCTCCCCACTCCACCCAACCTCCCCACTTCACCCAACCTTCCCACTCCACCCAACCTCCGCACTCCACCCAACGTTCGCACTCAACCCAACCTCCCCACTTCACCCAACCTCCCCACTCCACCCAACCTCCCCACTTCACCCAACCTCCCCACTCCACCCAACCTCCTCATTCCACCCAACCTCCCCACTTCACCCTACCTCCCCACTTCACCCAACCTCCCCACTCCACCCAACCTCCGCACTCCACCCAACCTCCCCACTTCACCCTACCTCCCCACTTCACCCAACCTCCCCACTCCACCCAACCTCCGCACTGCACCCAACCTTCGCTCTCAACCTAATCTCCCCACTTCACCCAACCTCCCAACTCCACCCAACCTCCCCACTTCACCCATCCTCCGCACTCCATCCAACCTCCGCACTCCACCCAACCTCCGCACTCCAACCAACTTCCGCACACCACCCAACCTCCGCACTCCACCCAACTTCCGCACTCCACCCAACTTCCGCACTCCACTCAACCCCCGCACTCCACCCAAACTCCACACTCCACCAAACTTCCGCACTCCACGCAACTTCCCCACTCCAACCAACCTCCCCACGCCACCCAACCTCCCCACGCCACCCAACCTCCCCATTCCACTATACCTCCCCACTTCATCCAACCTCCCCACTCCACCCAACCTCCCCACTTCACCCAAACTCGGCACTCCATCCAACCTCCGCACTACAGCCAACCTCCGCACTCTAACCAACTTCCGCACTCCACCCAACCTCCGCACTCCACCCAACCTCCCAACTTCACCCAACCTCCCCACTTCACCCAACCTCACCACTTCACCCAACCTCCCCATTCCACTATTCCTCCTCACTTTACCCAACCTCCCCACTCCACCCAACCTCCCCACTTCACCAAAACTCGGCACTCCATCCAACCTCCTCACTCCACCCAACCTCCCCACTTCACCCTACCTCCCCACTTCACCCAACCTCCCCACTCCAACCAACCTCCACACTCCACCCAACCTCCCCATTCCACCCAACCTTCCCACTCCACCCAACCTCCCCACTTCAACCAACCTCCCCATTCCACTATACCTCCTCACGTCACCCAACCTCCCCAATCCACACAACCTCCCCACTTCACCCAAACTCGGCACTCCATCCAACCTCCGCACCCAAGCCAACCTCCGCACTCCAACCAACTTCCGCACTCCACCCTACCTCCGCACTCCACCCAACCTCCCCACTGCACCCAACCTCCCCACTCCACCCAACCTCCCAAAATCACCCAACCTCCTCACTCCACCCAACCTCCCCACTCCACCCAACCTCCCCATTCCACCCAAGCTCCCCATTCCACCGAACCTCCCCACTTCACCCAACCTGCCCACTTCACACAAACTCCCCACTTCACCCAACCTCCCCACTCCACCCAACCTGCCCACTCCACCCAACCTCCCCACTTCACCCAACCTCCCCACTTCACCCAACCTCCCCACTCCACCCAACCTCCCCAAATTACTCAACCTCCCCACTTCACCCAACCTCCGCACTCCAACCAACCTCCCCACTCCACCCAACCTTCCCACTCCACCCAACCTCCCCACGCCACCCAACCTCCCCTCTTCACCCAACCTCCCCATTCCACTATACCTCCCCACTTCACCCAACCTCCCCACTCCACCCAACCTCCCCACTTCACCCAAACTCGGCACTCCATCCAACCTCCGCTCTCCACCCAACCTCCCCACTCCACCCAACCTCCCCACTCCACCCAACCTCCCCACTTCACCCAAACTCGGCACTCCATCCAACTTCCGCACTCCACCCAACCTCCGCACTCCACCCAACCTCCCCACTTCACCCAACCTCCCCACTTCACCAAGCCTCCCCACTCCACCCAACCTCCCCAAATCACCCAACCTCCCCTCTCCACCCAACATCCCCACTCCACCAAACCTCCCCACTCCACCCAACCTCCCCACTCCACCCAACCTCCCCACTTCACCCAACCTTCCCACTTCACCCAACCTCCCCACTTCACCGAACCTCCCCACTCCACCCAACCTCCGCACTCCACCCAACGTTCGCACTCAACCCAACCTCCCCACTTCACCCAACCTCCCCATTCCACCCAACCTCCTCATTCCACCCAACCTCCCCACTTCACCCTACCTCCCCACTTCACCCAACCTCCCCACTCCACCCAACCTCCCCACTTCACCCAACCTCCCCACTCCACCCAACCTCCGCACTGCACCCAACCTTCGCTCTCAACCTAATCTCCCCACTTCACCCAACCTCCCAACTCCACCCAACCTCCCCACTTCACCCATCCTCCGCACTCCATCCAACCTCCGCACTCCACCCAATCTCCGCACTCCAACCAACTTCCGCACACCACCCAACCTCCGCACTCCACCCAACTTCCGCACTCCACCCAACTTCCGCACTCCACTCAACCCCCGCACTCCACCCAAACTCCGCACTCCACCAAACTTCCGCACTCCACGCAACCTCCCCACTCCAACCAACCTCCCCACGCCACCCAACCTCCCCACGCCACCCAACCTCCCCATTCCACTATACCTCCCCACTTCATCCAACCTCCCCACTCCACCCAACCTCCCCACTTCACCCAAACTCGGCACTCCATCCAACCTCCGCACTACAGCCAACCTCCGCACTCTAACCAACTTCCGCACTCCACCCAACCTCCGCACTCCACCCAACCTCCCAACTTCACCCAACCTCCCCACTTCACCCAACCTCCCCACTTCACCCAACCTCCCCATTCCACTATTCCTCCTCACTTTACCCAACCTCCCCACTTCACCCAACCTCCCAACTCCACCCAACCTCCCCACTTCACCCATCCTCCGCACTCCATCCAACCTCCCCACTCCACCCAACCTCCCCACTTCACCCAAACTCGGCAATCCATCCAACCTCCGCTCTCCACCCAACCTCCCCACTCCATCCAACCTCCCCACTCCACCCAACCTCCCCACTTCACCCAAACTCGGCACTCCATCCAACTTCCGCACTCCACCCAACCTCCGCACTCCACCCAACCTCCCCACTTCACCCAACCTTCCCACTTCACCAAGCCTCCCCACTCCACCCAACCTCCCCAAATCACCCAACCTCCCCTCTCCACCCAACATCCCCACTCCACCAAACCTCCCCACTCCACCCAACCTCCCCACTCCACCCAACCTCCCCACTTCACCCAACCTTCCCACTTCACCCAACCTCCCCACTTCACCGAACCTCCCCACTCCACCCAACCTCCGCACTCCACCCAACGTTCGCACTCAACCCAACCTCCCCACTTCACCCAACCTCCCCACTCCACCCAACCTCCCCACTTCACCCAACCTCCCCACTCCACCCAACCTCCTCATTCCACCCAACCTCCCCACTTCACCCTACCTCCCCACTTCACCCAACCTCCCCACTCCACCCAACCTCCGCACTGCACCCAACCTTCGCTCTCAACCTAACCTCCTCACTTCACCCAACCTCCGCACTCCATCCAACCTCCGCACTCCACCCAACCTCCGCACTCCAACCAACTTCCGCACACCACCCAACCTCCGCACTCCACCCAACTTCCGCACTCCACCCAACTTCGGCACTCCACCCAACCTCCGCATTCCACCCAAGCTCCGCATTCCACCAAACTTCCCCACTCCACGCAACCTCCCCACTCCAACCAACCTCCCCACTCCACCCAACCTCCCCACGCCACCCAACCTCCCCACTTCACCCAACCTCCCCATTCCACTATACCTCCCCACTTCATCCAACCTCCCCACTCCACCCAACCTCCCCACTTCACCCAAACTCGGCACTCCATCCAACCTCCGCACTCCAGCCAACCTCCGCACTCTAACCAACTTCCGCACTCCACCCAACCTCCGCACTCCACCCAACCTCCCAACTTCACCCAACCTCCCCACTTCACCCAACCTCCCCACTTCACCCAACCTCCCCATTCCACTATTCCTCCTCACTTTACCCAACCTCCCCACTCCACCCAACCTCCCCACTTCACCAAAACTCGGCACTCCATCCAACCTCCTCACTCCACCCAACCTCCCCACTTCACCCTACCTCCCCACTTCACCCAACCTCCCCACTCCAACCAATCTCCACACTCCACCCAACCTCCCCATTCCACCCAACCTTCCCACTCCACCCAACCTCCCCACTTCAACCAACCTCCCCATTCCACTATACCTCCTCACGTCACCCAACCTCCCCAATCCACACAACCTCCCCACTTCACCCAAACTCGGCACTCCATCCAACCTCCGCACCCAAGCCAACCTCCGCACTCCAACCAACTTCCGCACTCCACCCTACCTCCGCACTCCACCCAACCTCCCCACTGCACCCAACCTCCCCACTCCACCCAACCTCCCAAAATCACCCAACCTCCTCACTCCACCCAACCTCCCCACTCCACCCAACCTCCCCATTCCACCCAAGCTCCCCATTCCACCCAACCTCCCCACTTCACCCAACCTGCCCACTTCACACAAACTCCCCACTTCACCCAACCTCCCCACTCCACCCAACCTGCCCACTCCACCCAACCTCCCCACTTCACCCAACCTCCCCACTTCACCCAACCTCCCCACTCCACCCAACCTCCCCAAATTACTCAACCTCCCCACTTCACCCAACCTCCGCACTCCAACCAACCTCCCCACTCCACCCAACCTTCCCACTCCACCCAACCTCCCCACGCCACCCAACCTCCCCTCTTCACCCAACCTCCCCATTCCACTATACCTCCCCACTTCACCCAACCTCCCCACTCCACCCAACCTCCCCACTTCACCCAAACTCGGCACTCCATCCAACCTCCGCTCTCCACCCAACCTCCCCACTCCACCCAACCTCCCCACTCCACCCAACCTCCCCACTTCACCCAAACTCGGCACTCCATCCAACTTCCGCACTCCACCCAACCTCCGCACTCCACCCAACCTCCCCACTTCACCCAACCTCCCCACTTCACCAAGCCTCCCCACTCCACCCAACCTCCCCAAATCACCCAACCTCCCCTCTCCACCCAACATCCCCACTCCACCAAACCTCCCCACTCCACCCAACCTCCCCACTCCACCCAACCTCCCCACTTCACCCAACCTTCCCACTTCACCCAACCTCCCCACTTCACCGAACCTCCCCACTCCACCCAACCTCCGCACTCCACCCAACGTTCGCACTCAACCCAACCTCCCCACTTCACCCAACCTCCCCACGCCACCCAACCTCCCCACTTCACCCAACCTCCCCATTCCACTATACCTCCCCACTTCATCCAACCTCCCCACTCCACCCAACCTCCCCACTTCACCCAAACTCGGCACTCCATCCAACCTCCGCACTCCAGCCAACCTCCGCACTCTAACCAACTTCCGCACTCCACCCAACCTCCGCACTCCACCCAACCTCCCAACTTCACCCAACCTCCCCACTTCACCCAACCTCCCCACTTCACCCAACCTCCCCATTCTACTATTCCTCCTCACTTTACCCAACCTCCCCACTCCACCCAACCTCCCCACTTCACCAAAACTCGGCACTCCATCCAACCTCCTCACTCCACCCAACCTCCCCACTTCACCCTACCTCCCCACTTCACCCAACCTCCCCACTCCAACCAATCTCCACACTCCACCCAACCTCCCCATTCCACCCAACCTTCCCACTCCACCCAACCTCCCCACTTCAACCAACCTCCCCATTCCACTATACCTCCTCACGTCACCCAACCTCCCCAATCCACACAACCTCCCCACTTCACCCAAACTCGGCACTCCATCCAACCTCCGCACCCAAGCCAACCTCCGCACTCCAACCAACTTCCGCACTCCACCCTACCTCCGCACTCCACCCAACCTCCCCACTGCACCCAACCTCCCCACTCCACCCAACCTCCCAAAATCACCCAACCTCCTCACTCCACCCAACCTCCCCACTCCACCCAACCTCCCCATTCCACCCAAGCTCCCCATTCCACCCAACCTCCCCACTTCACCCAACCTGCCCACTTCACACAAACTCCCCACTTCACCCAACCTCCCCACTCCACCCAACCTGCCCACTCCACCCAACCTCCCCACTTCACCCAACCTCCCCACTTCACCCAACCTCCCCACTCCACCCAACCTCCCCAAATTACTCAACCTCCCCACTTCACCCAACCTCCGCACTCCAACCAACCTCCCCACTCCACCCAACCTTCCCACTCCACCCAACCTCCCCACGCCACCCAACCTCCCCTCTTCACCCAACCTCCCCATTCCACTATACCTCCCCACTTCACCCAACCTCCCCACTCCACCCAACCTCCCCACTTCACCCAAACTCGGCACTCCATCCAACCTCCGCTCTCCACCCAACCTCCCCACTCCACCCAACCTCCCCACTCCACCCAACCTCCCCACTTCACCCAAACTCGGCACTCCATCCAACTTCCGCACTCCACCCAACCTCCGCACTCCACCCAACCTCCCCACTTCACCCAACCTCCCCACTTCACCAAGCCTCCCCACTCCACCCAACCTCCCCAAATCACCCAACCTCCCCTCTCCACCCAACATCCCCACTCCACCAAACCTCCCCACTCCACCCAACCTCCCCACTCCACCCAACCTCCCCACTTCACCCAACCTTCCCACTTCACCCAACCTCCCCACTTCACCGAACCTCCCCACTCCACCCAACCTCCGCACTCCACCCAACGTTCGCACTCAACCCAACCTCCCCACTTCACCCAACCTCCCCACTCCACCCAACCTCCCCACTTCACCCAACCTCCCCACTCCACCCAACCTCCTCATTCCACCCAACCTCCCCACTTCACCCTACCTCCCCACTTCACCCAACCTCCCCACTCCACCCAACCTCCGCACTCCACCCAACCTCCCCACTTCACCCTACCTCCCCACTTCACCCAACCTCCCCACTCCACCCAACCTCCGCACTGCACCCAACCTTCGCTCTCAACCTAATCTCCCCACTTCACCCAACCTCCCAACTCCACCCAACCTCCCCACTTCACCCATCCTCCGCACTCCATCCAACCTCCGCACTCCACCCAACCTCCGCACTCCAACCAACTTCCGCACACCACCCAACCTCCGCACTCCACCCAACTTCCGCACTCCACCCAACTTCCGCACTCCACTCAACCCCCGCACTCCACCCAAACTCCGCACTCCACCAAACTTCCGCACTCCACGCAACCTCCCCACTCCAACCAACCTCCCCACGCCACCCAACCTCCCCACGCCACCCAACCTCCCCATTCCACTATACCTCCCCACTTCATCCAACCTCCCCACTCCACCCAACCTCCCCACTTCACCCAAACTCGGCACTCCATCCAACCTCCGCACTACAGCCAACCTCCGCACTCTAACCAACTTCCGCACTCCACCCAACCTCCGCACTCCACCCAACCTCCCAACTTCACCCAACCTCCCCACTTCACCCAACCTCCCCACTTCACCCAACCTCCCCATTCCACTATTCCTCCTCACTTTACCCAACCTCCCCACTTCACCCAACCTCCCAACTCCACCCAACCTCCCCACTTCACCCATCCTCCGCACTCCATCCAACCTCCCCACTCCACCCAACCTCCCCACTTCACCCAAACTCGGCACTCCATCCAACCTCCGCTCTCCACCCAACCTCCCCACTCCATCCAACCTCCCCACTCCACCCAACCTCCCCACTTCACCCAAACTCGGCACTCCATCCAACTTCCGCACTCCACCCAACCTCCGCACTCCACCCAACCTCCCCACTTCACCCAACCTTCCCACTTCACCAAGCCTCCCCACTCCACCCAACCTCCCCAAATCACCCAACCTCCCCTCTCCACCCAACATCCCCACTCCACCAAACCTCCCCACTCCACCCAACCTCCCCACTCCACCCAACCTCCCCACTTCACCCAACCTTCCCACTTCACCCAACCTCCCCACTTCACCGAACCTCCCCACTCCACCCAACCTCCGCACTCCACCCAACGTTCGCACTCAACCCAACCTCCCCACTTCACCCAACCTCCCCACTCCACCCAACCTCCCCACTTCACCCAACCTCCCCACTCCACCCAACCTCCTCATTCCACCCAACCTCCCCACTTCACCCTACCTCCCCACTTCACCCAACCTCCCCACTCCACCCAACCTCCGCACTGCACCCAACCTTCGCTCTCAACCTAACCTCCTCACTTCACCCAACCTCCGCACTCCATCCAACCTCCGCACTCCACCCAACCTCCGCACTCCAACCAACTTCCGCACACCACCCAACCTCCGCACTCCACCCAACTTCCGCACTCCACCCAACTTCGGCACTCCACCCAACCTCCGCATTCCACCCAAGCTCCGCATTCCACCAAACTTCCCCACTCCACGCAACCTCCCCACTCCAACCAACCTCCCCACTCCACCCAACCTCCCCACGCCACCCAACCTCCCCACTTCACCCAACCTCCCCATTCCACTATACCTCCCCACTTCATCCAACCTCCCCACTCCACCCAACCTCCCCACTTCACCCAAACTCGGCACTCCATCCAACCTCCGCACTCCAGCCAACCTCCGCACTCTAACCAACTTCCGCACTCCACCCAACCTCCGCACTCCACCCAACCTCCCAACTTCACCCAACCTCCCCACTTCACCCAACCTCCCCACTTCACCCAACCTCCCCATTCCACTATTCCTCCTCACTTTACCCAACCTCCCCACTCCACCCAACCTCCCCACTTCACCAAAACTCGGCACTCCATCCAACCTCCTCACTCCACCCAACCTCCCCACTTCACCCTACCTCCCCACTTCACCCAACCTCCCCACTCCAACCAACCTCCACACTCCACCCAACCTCCCCATTCCACCCAACCTTCCCACTCCACCCAACCTCCCCACTTCAACCAACCTCCCCATTCCACTATACCTCCTCACGTCACCCAACCTCCCCAATCCACACAACCTCCCCACTTCACCCAAACTCGGCACTCCATCCAACCTCCGCACCCAAGCCAACCTCCGCACTCCAACCAACTTCCGCACTCCACCCTACCTCCGCACTCCACCCAACCTCCCCACTGCACCCAACCTCCCCACTCCACCCAACCTCCCAAAATCACCCAACCTCCTCACTCCACCCAACCTCCCCACTCCACCCAACCTCCCCATTCCACCCAAGCTCCCCATTCCACCCAACCTCCCCACTTCACCCAACCTGCCCACTTCACACAAACTCCCCACTTCACCCAACCTCCCCACTCCACCCAACCTGCCCACTCCACCCAACCTCCCCACTTCACCCAACCTCCCCACTTCACCCAACCTCCCCACTCCACCCAACCTCCCCAAATTACTCAACCTCCCCACTTCACCCAACCTCCGCACTCCAACCAACCTCCCCACTCCACCCAACCTTCCCACTCCACCCAACCTCCCCACGCCACCCAACCTCCCCTCTTCACCCAACCTCCCCATTCCACTATACCTCCCCACTTCACCCAACCTCCCCACTCCACCCAACCTCCCCACTTCACCCAAACTCGGCACTCCATCCAACCTCCGCTCTCCACCCAACCTCCCCACTCCACCCAACCTCCCCACTCCACCCAACCTCCCCACTTCACCCAAACTCGGCACTCCATCCAACTTCCGCACTCCACCCAACCTCCGCACTCCACCCAACCTCCCCACTTCACCCAACCTCCCCACTTCACCAAGCCTCCCCACTCCACCCAACCTCCCCAAATCACCCAACCTCCCCTCTCCACCCAACATCCCCACTCCACCAAACCTCCCCACTCCACCCAACCTCCCCACTCCACCCAACCTCCCCACTTCACCCAACCTTCCCACTTCACCCAACCTCCCCACTTCACCGAACCTCCCCACTCCACCCAACCTCCGCACTCCACCCAACGTTCGCACTCAACCCAACCTCCCCACTTCACCCAACCTCCCCACTCCACCCAACCTCCCCACTTCACCCAACCTCCCCACTCCACCCAACCTCCTCATTCCACCCAACCTCCCCACTTCACCCTACCTCCCCACTTCACCCAACCTCCCCACTCCACCCAACCTCCGCACTCCACCCAACCTCCCCACTTCACCCTACCTCCCCACTTCACCCAACCTCCCC
The DNA here is from genome assembly GCA_964017155.1 of Oasisia sp. SBJ-2009. Taxonomy (NCBI): domain Eukaryota; kingdom Metazoa; phylum Annelida; class Polychaeta; order Sabellida; family Siboglinidae; genus Oasisia; species Oasisia sp. SBJ-2009. The sequence continues at coordinate 29,880,646 of OZ024859.1, forward strand.
ACTCCACCCAACCTCCGCACTGCACCCAACCTTCGCTCTCAACCTAATCTCCCCACTTCACCCAACCTCCCAACTCCACCCAACCTCCCCACTTCACCCATCCTCCGCACTCCATCCAACCTCCGCACTCCACCCAACCTCCGCACTCCAACCAACTTCCGCACACCACCCAACCTCCGCACTCCACCCAACTTCCGCACTCCACCCAACTTCCGCACTCCACTCAACCCCCGCACTCCACCCAAACTCCACACTCCACCAAACTTCCGCACTCCACGCAACTTCCCCACTCCAACCAACCTCCCCACGCCACCCAACCTCCCCACGCCACCCAACCTCCCCATTCCACTATACCTCCCCACTTCATCCAACCTCCCCACTCCACCCAACCTCCCCACTTCACCCAAACTCGGCACTCCATCCAACCTCCGCACTACAGCCAACCTCCGCACTCTAACCAACTTCCGCACTCCACCCAACCTCCGCACTCCACCCAACCTCCCAACTTCACCCAACCTCCCCACTTCACCCAACCTCACCACTTCACCCAACCTCCCCATTCCACTATTCCTCCTCACTTTACCCAACCTCCCCACTCCACCCAACCTCCCCACTTCACCAAAACTCGGCACTCCATCCAACCTCCTCACTCCACCCAACCTCCCCACTTCACCCTACCTCCCCACTTCACCCAACCTCCCCACTCCAACCAACCTCCACACTCCACCCAACCTCCCCATTCCACCCAACCTTCCCACTCCACCCAACCTCCCCACTTCAACCAACCTCCCCATTCCACTATACCTCCTCACGTCACCCAACCTCCCCAATCCACACAACCTCCCCACTTCACCCAAACTCGGCACTCCATCCAACCTCCGCACCCAAGCCAACCTCCGCACTCCAACCAACTTCCGCACTCCACCCTACCTCCGCACTCCACCCAACCTCCCCACTGCACCCAACCTCCCCACTCCACCCAACCTCCCAAAATCACCCAACCTCCTCACTCCACCCAACCTCCCCACTCCACCCAACCTCCCCATTCCACCCAAGCTCCCCATTCCACCGAACCTCCCCACTTCACCCAACCTGCCCACTTCACACAAACTCCCCACTTCACCCAACCTCCCCACTCCACCCAACCTGCCCACTCCACCCAACCTCCCCACTTCACCCAACCTCCCCACTTCACCCAACCTCCCCACTCCACCCAACCTCCCCAAATTATTCAACCTCCCCACTTCACCCAACCTCCGCACTCCAACCAACCTCCCCACTCCACCCAACCTTCCCACTCCACCCAACCTCCCCACGCCACCCAACCTCCCCTCTTCACCCAACCTCCCCATTCCACTATACCTCCCCACTTCACCCAACCTCCCCACTCCACCCAACCTCCCCACTTCACCCAAACTCGGCACTCCATCCAACCTCCGCTCTCCACCCAACCTCCCCACTCCACCCAACCTCCCCACTCCACCCAACCTCCCCACTTCACCCAACCTCCCCACTTCACCAAGCCTCCCCACTCCACCCAACCTCCCCAAATCACCCAACCTCCCCTCTCCACCCAACATCCCCACTCCACCAAACCTCCCCACTCCACCCAACCTCCCCACTCCACCCAACCTCCCCACTTCACCCAACCTTCCCACTTCACCCAACCTCCCCACTTCACCGAACCTCCCCACTCCACCCAACCTCCGCACTCCACCCAACGTTCGCACTCAACCCAACCTCCCCACTTCACCCAACCTCCCCACTCCACCCAACCTCCCCACTTCACCCAACCTCCCCACTCCACCCAACCTCCTCATTCCACCCAACCTCCCCACTTCACCCTACCTCGCCACTTCACCCAACCTCCCCACTCCACCCAACCTCCCCACTTCACCCAACCTCCCCACTCCACCCAACCTCCGCACTGCACCCAACCTTCGCTCTCAACCTAATCTCCCCACTTCACCCAACCTCCCAACTCCACCCAACCTCCCCACTTCACCCATCCTCCGCACTCCATCCAACCTCCGCACTCCACCCAACCTCCGCACTCCAACCAACTTCCGCACACCACCCAACCTCCGCACTCCACCCAACTTCCGCACTCCACCCAACTTCCGCACTCCACTCAACCCCCGCACTCCACCCAAACTCCGCACTCCACCAAACTTCCGCACTCCACGCAACCTCCCCACTCCAACCAACCTCCCCACGCCACCCAACCTCCCCACGCCACCCAACCTCCCCATTCCACTATACCTCCCCACTTCATCCAACCTCCCCACTCCACCCAACCTCCCCACTTCACCCAAACTCGGCACTCCATCCAACCTCCGCACTACAGCCAACCTCCGCACTCTAACCAACTTCCGCACTCCACCCAACCTCCGCACTCCACCCAACCTCCCAACTTCACCCAACCTCCCCACTTCACCCAACCTCCCCACTTCACCCAACCTCCCCATTCCACTATTCCTCCTCACTTTACCCAACCTCCCCACTCCACCCAACCTCCCCACTTCACCCAAACTCGGCACTCCATCCAACCTCCTCACTCCACCCAACCTCCCCACTTCACCATGCCTCCCCACTTCACCCAACCTCCCCACTCCAACCAACCTCCACACTCCACCCAACCTCCCCATTCCACCCAACCTTCCCACTCCACCCAACCTCCCCACTTCAACCAACCTCCCCATTCCACTATACCTCCTCACTTCACCCAACCTCCCCAATCCACACAACCTCCCCACTTCACCCAAACTCGGCACTCCATCCAACCTCCGCACTCCAGCAAACCTCCGCACTCCAACCAACTTCCGCACTCCACCCTACCTCCGCACTCCACCCAACCTCCCCACTGCACCCAACCTCCCCACTCCACCCAACCTCCCAAAATCACCCAACCTCCTCACTCCACCCAACCTCCCCACTCCACCCAACTTCCCCACTCCACCCAAGCTCCCCATTCCACCCAACCTCCCCACTTCACCCAACCTGCCCACTTCACACAAACTCCCCACTTCACCCAACCTCCCCACTCCACCCAACCTGCCCACTCCACCCAACCTCCCCACTTCACCCAACCTCCCCACTTCACCCAACCTCCCCACTCCACCCAACCTCCCCAAATTACTCAACCTCCCCACTCCACCCAACCTTCGCACTCAACCCAACCTCCCCACTTCACCCAACCTCCGCACTCCATCCCACCTCCGCACTCCACCCAACCTCCGCACTCCAACCAACTTCCGCACTCCACCCAACCTCCGGACTCCACCCAACCTCCGCACTCCACCCAACTTCCGCACTCCACCCAACCTCCCCACTCCACCCAACCTCCCCACTCCACCCAACCTCCGCACTCCATCCAACCTCCGCACTCCACCCAATCTCCGCATTCCACCCAAACTCCCCACTTCACCCAACCTCCGCACTCCATCCAACCTCCGCACTCCACCCAACCTCCGCACTCCACCCAACTTCCGCACTCCACCCAACTTCCGCACTCCACCCAACCTCCCCACTCCACCCAACCTCCCCACTTCACCCAACTTCCCCATTCCACTATACCTCCCCACTCCACCAACCTCCCCACTTCACCCAAACTCGGCACTCCATCCAACTTCCGCACTCCACCCAACCTCCGCACTCCACCCAACCTCCCCACTTCACCCAACCTCCCCACTCCACCCAACCTCCCCACTTCACCCAAACTCGGCACTCCATCCAACCTCCGCACTCCAGCCAACCTCCGCACTCTAACCAACTTCCGCACTCCACCCAACCTCCGCACTCCACCCAACCTCCCAACTTCACCCAACCTCCCCACTTCACCCAACCTCCCCACTCCACCCAACTTCCCCAAATCACCCAACCTCCCCTCTCCACCCAACCTCCACACTCCACCCAACCTCCCCATTCCACCCAACCTCCCCACTCCACCCAACCTCCCCACTTCACCCAACCTCCCCATTCCACTATACCTCCTCACTTCACCCAACCTCCCCACTCCACCCAACCTCCCCACTTCACCCAAACTCGGCACTCCATCCAACCTCCGCACTCCAGCCAACCTCCGCACTCCAACCAACTTCCGCACTCCACCCTACCTCCGCACTCCACCCAACCTCCCCACTGCACACAACCTCCCCACTCCACCCAACCTCCCAAAATCACCCAACCTCCTCACTCCACCCAACCTCCCCACTCCACCCAACCTCCCCACTCCACCCAAGCTCCCCATTCCACCCAACCTCCCCACTTCACCCAACCTGCCCACTTCACACAAACTCCCCACTTCACCCAACCTCCCCACTCCACCCAACCTGCCCACTCCACCCAACCTCCCCACTTCACCCAACCTCCCCACTTCACCCAACCTCCCCACTCCACCCAACCTCCCCAAATTACTCAACCTCCCCACTCCACCCAACCTTCGCACTCAACCCAACCTCCCCACTTCACCCAACCTCCGCACTCCATCCCACCTCCGCACTCCACCCAACCTCCGCACTCCAACCAACTTCCGCACTCCACCCAACCTCCGGACTCCACCCAACCTCCGCACTCCACCCAACTTCCGCACTCCACCCAACCTCCCCACTCCACCCAACCTCCCCACTCCACCCAACCTCCGCACTCCATCCAACCTCCGCACTCCACCCAATCTCCGCATTCCACCCAAACTCCCCACTTCACCCAACCTCCGCACTCCATCCAACCTCCGCACTCCACCCAACCTCCGCACTCCACCCAACTTCCGCACTCCACCCAACTTCCGCACTCCACCCAACCTCCCCACTCCACCCAACCTCCCCACTTCACCCAACTTCCCCATTCCACTATACCTCCCCACTCCACCAACCTCCCCACTTCACCCAAACTCGGCACTCCATCCAACTTCCGCACTCCACCCAACCTCCGCACTCCACCCAACCTCCCCACTTCACCCAACCTCCCCACTCCACCCAACCTCCCCACTTCACCCAAACTCGGCACTCCATCCAACCTCCGCACTCCAGCCAACCTCCGCACTCTAACCAACTTCCGCACTCCACCCAACCTCCGCACTCCACCCAACCTCCCAACTTCACCCAACCTCCCCACTTCACCCAACCTCCCCACTCCACCCAACTTCCCCAAATCACCCAACCTCCCCTCTCCACCCAACCTCCACACTCCACCCAACCTCCCCATTCCACCCAACCTCCCCACTCCACCCAACCTCCCCACTTCACCCAACCTCCCCATTCCACTATACCTCCTCACTTCACCCAACCTCCCCACTCCACCCAACCTCCCCACTTCACCCAAACTCGGCACTCCATCCAACCTCCGCACTCCAGCCAACCTCCGCACTCCAACCAACTTCCGCACTCCACCCTACCTCCGCACTCCACCCAACCTCCACACTGCACCCAACCTCCCCACTCCACCCAACCTCCCAAAATCACCCAACCTCCTCACTCCACCCAACCTCCCCACTCCACCCAACCTCCCCACTCCAACCAAACTCCGCACTCCACCAAACTTCCGCATTCCACGCAACCTCCCCACTCCAACCAACCTCCCCACGCCACCCAACCTCCCCACGCCACCCAACCTCCCCATTCCACTATACCTCCCCACTTCATCCAACTTCCCCACTCCACCCAACCTCCCCACTTCACCCAAACTCGGCACTCCATCCAACCTCCGCACTCCAGCCAACCTCCGCACTCTAACCAACTTCCGCACTCCACCCAACCTCCGCACTCCACCCAACCTCCCAACTTCACCCAACCTCCCCACTTCACCCAACCTCCCCACTTCACCCAACCTCCCCATTCCACTATACCTCCTCACTTCACCCAACCTCCCCACTCCACCCAACCTCCCCACTTCACCCAAACTCGGCACTCCATCCAACCTCCTCACTCCACCCAACCTCCCCACTTCACCCTACCTCCCCACTTCACCCAACCTCCCCATTCCAACCAACCTCCACACTCCACCCAACCTCCCCATTCCACCCAACCTTCCCACTCCAGCCAACCTCCGCACTCCAACCAACTTCCGCACTCCACCCTACCTCCGCACTCCACCCAACCTCCCCACTGCACCCAACCTCCCCACTCCACCCAACCTCCCAAAATCACCCAACCTCCTCACTCCACCCAACCTCCCCACTCCACCCAACCTCCCCACTCCACCCAAGCTCCCCATTCCCCCAACCTCCCCACTTCACCCAACCTGCCCACTTCACACAAACTCCCCACTTCACCCAACCTCCCCACTCCACCCAACCTGCCCACTCCAACCAACTTCCGCACTCCACCCAACCTCCGGACTCCACCCAACCTCCGCACTCCACCCAACTTCCGCACTCCACCCAACCTCCCCACTCCACCCAACCTCCCCACTCCACCCAACCTCCGCACTCCATCCAACTTCCGCACTCCACCCAATCTCCGCATTCCACCCAACCTCCCCACTTCACCCAACCTCCGCACTCCATCCAACCTCCGCACTCCACCCAACCTCCGCACTCCACCCAACTTCCGCACTCCACCCAACTTCCGCACTCCACCCAACCTCCGCATTCCACCCAAACTCCGCACTCCACCAAACTTCCGCACTCCACCCAGCCTCCCCACACCACCCAACCTCCCCACTCCACCCAACCTCCCCACTTCACCCAAACTCGGCACTCCATCCAACTTCCGCACTCCACCCAACCTCCGCACTCCACCCAACCTCCCCACTTCACCCAACCTCCCCACTCCACCCAACCTCCCCACTTCACCCAAACTCGGCACTCCATCCAACCTCCGCACTCCAGCCAACCTCCGCACTCTAACCAACTTCCGCACTCCACCCAACCTCCGCACTCCACCCAACCTCCCAACTTCACCCAACCTCCCCACTTCACCCAACCTCCCCACTCCACCCAACTTCCCCAAATCACCCAACCTCCCCTCTCCACCCAACCTCCCCACTCCACCCAACCTCCCCACTCCACCCAACCTCCCCACTCCACCCAACCTCCTCACTCCACCCAACCTCCCCACTTCACCCTACCTCCCCACTTCACCCAACCTTCCCTCTCCAACCAACCTCCACACTCCACCCAACCTCCCCATTCCACCCAACCTCCCCACTCCACCCAACCTTCCCACTTCACCCAACCTCCCCATTCCACTATACCTCCTCACTTCACCCAACCTCCCCACTCCACCCAACCTCCCCACTTTACCCAAACTCGGCACTCCATCCAACCTCCGCACTCCAGCCAACCTCCGCACTCCAACCAACTTCCGCACTCCACCCTACCTCCGCACTCCACCCAACCTCCACACTGCACCCAACCTCCCCTCTCCACCCAACCTCCCAAAATCACCCAACCTCCTCACTCCACCCAACCTCCCCACTTCACCCTACCTCCCCACTTCACCCAACCTCCCCATTCCAACCAACCTCCACACTCCACCCAACCTCCCCATTCCACCCAACCTTCCCACTCCAGCCAACCTCCGCACTCCAACCAACTTCCGCACTCCACCCTACCTCCGCACTCCTCCCAACCTCCCCACTGCACCCAACCTCCCCACTCCACCCAACCTCCCAAAATCACCCAACCTCCTCACTCCACCCAACCTCCCCACTCCACCCAACCTCCCCACTCCACCCAAGCTCCCCATTCCCCCAACCTCCCCACTTCACCCAACCTGCCCACTTCACACAAACTCCCCACTTCACCCAACCTCCTCACTCCACCCAACCTGCCCACTCCAACCAACTTCCGCACTCCACCCAACCTCCGGACTCCACCCAACCTCCGCACTCCACCCAACTTCCGCACTCCACCCAACCTCCCCACTCCACCCAACCTCCCCACTCCACCCAACCTCCGCACTCCATCCAACTTCCGCACTCCACCCAATCTCCGCATTCCACCCAACCTCCCCACTTCACCCAACCTCCGCACTCCATCCAACCTCCGCACTCCACCCAACCTCCGCACTCCACCCAACTTCCGCACTCCACCCAACTTCCGCACTCCACCCAACCTCCGCATTCCACCCAAACTCCGCACTCCACCAAACTTCCGCACTCCACCCAGCCTCCCCACACCACCCAACCTCCCCACTCCACCCAACCTCCCCACTTCACCCAAACTCGGCACTCCATCCAACTTCCGCACTCCACCCAACCTCCGCACTCCACCCAACCTCCCCACTTCACCCAACCTCCCCACTCCACCCAACCTCCCCACTTCACCCAAACTCGGCACTCCATCCAACCTCCGCACTCCAGCCAACCTCCGCACTCTAACCAACTTCCGCACTCCACCCAACCTCCGCACTCCACCCAACCTCCCAACTTCACCCAACCTCCCCACTTCACCCAACCTCCCCACTCCACCCAACTTCCCCAAATCACCCAACCTCCCCTCTCCACCCAACCTCCCCACTCCACCCAACCTCCCCACTCCACCCAACCTCCCCACTCCACCCAACCTCCTCACTCCACCCAACCTCCCCACTTCACCCTACCTCCCCACTTCACCCAACCTTCCCTCTCCAACCAACCTCCACACTCCACCCAACCTCCCCATTCCACCCAACCTCCCCACTCCACCCAACCTTCCCACTTCACCCAACCTCCCCATTCCACTATACCTCCTCACTTCACCCAACCTCCCCACTCCACCCAACCTCCCCACTTTACCCAAACTCGGCACTCCATCCAACCTCCGCACTCCAGCCAACCTCCGCACTCCAACCAACTTCCGCACTCCACCCTACCTCCGCACTCCACCCAACCTCCACACTGCACCCAACCTCCCCTCTCCACCCAACCTCCCAAAATCACCCAACCTCCTCACTCCACCCAACCTCCCCACTCCACCCAACCTCCCCACTCCACCAAACTTCCGCACTCCACGCAACCTCCCCACTCCAACCAACCTCCCCACGCCACCCAACCTCCCCACGCCACCCAACCTCCCCATTCCACTATACCTCCCCACTTCATCCAACGTCCCCACTCCACCCAACCTCCCCACTTCACCCAAACTCGGCACTCCATCCAACCTCCGCACTCCAGCCAACCTCCGCACTCTAACCAACTTCCGCACTCCACCCAACCTCCGCACTCCACCCAACCTCCCAACTTCACCCAACCTCCCCACTTCACCCAACCTCCCCACTTCACCCAACCTCCCCATTCCACTATACCTCCTCACTTCACCCAACCTCCCCACTCCACCCAACCTCCCCACTTCACCCAAACTCGGCACTCCATCCAACCTCCTCACTCCACCCAACCTCCCCACTTCACCCTACCTCCCCACTTCACCCAACCTCCCCATTCCAACCAACCTCCACACTCCACCCAACCTCCCCATTCCACCCAACCTTCCCACTCCACCCAACCTCCCCACTTCACCCAACCTCCCCATTCCACTATACCTCCTCACTTCACCCAACCTCCCCAATCCACACAACCTCCCCACTTCACCCAAACTCGGCACTCCATCCAACCTCCGCACTCCAGCCAACCTCCACACTCCAACCAACTTCCGCACTCCACCCTACCTCCGCACTCCAACCAACCTCCCCACTGCACCCAACCTCCCCACTCCACCCAACCTCCCAAAATCACCCAACCTCCTCACTCCACCCAACCTCCCCACTCCACCCAACCTCCCCACTCCACCCAAGCTCCCCATTCCACCCAACCTCCCCACTTCACCCAACCTGCCCACTTCACACAAACTCCCCACTTCACCCAACCTCCCCACTCCACCCAACCTGCCCACTCCACCCAACCTCCCCACTTCACCCAACCTCCCCACTTCACCCAACCTCCCCACTCCACCCAACCTCCCCAAATTACTCAACCTCCCCACTCCACCCAACCTTCGCACTCAACCCAACCTCCCCACTTCACCCAACCTCCGCACTCCATCCCACCTCCGCACTCCACCCAACCTCCGCACTCCAACCAAATTCCGCACTCCACCCAACCTCCGGACTCCACCCAACCTCCGCACTCCACCCAACTTCCGCACTCCACCCAACCTCCCCACTCCACCCAACCTCCCCACTCCACCCAACCTCCGCACTCCATCCAACCTCCGCACTCCACCCAATCTCCGCATTCCACCCAAACTCCCCACTTCACCCAACCTCCGCACTCCATCCAACCTCCGCACTCCACCCAACCTCCGCACTCCACCCAACTTCCGCACTCCACCCAACTTCCGCACTCCACCCAACCTCCCCACTCCACCCAACCTCCCCACTTCACCCAACTTCCCCATTCCACTATACCTCCCCACTCCACCAACCTCCCCACTTCACCCAAACTCGGCACTCCATCCAACTTCCGCACTCCACCCAACCTCCGCACTCCACCCAACCTCCCCACTTCACCCAACCTCCCCACTCCACCCAACCTCCCCACTTCACCCAAACTCGGCACTCCATCCAACCTCCGCACTCCAGCCAACCTCCGCACTCTAACCAACTTCCGCACTCCACCCAACCTCCGCACTCCACCCAACCTCCCACCTTCACCCAACCTCCCCACTTCACCCAACCTCCCCACTCCACCCAACTTCCCCAAATCACCCAACCTCCCCTCTCCACCCAACCTCCACACTCCACCCAACCTCCCCATTCCACCCAACCTCCCCACTCCACCCAACCTCCCCACTTCACCCAACCTCCCCATTCCACTATACCTCCTCACTTCACCCAACCTCCCCACTCCACCCAACCTCCCCACTTCACCCAACCTCCGCACTCCACCCAACTTCCGCACTCCACCCAACCTCCCCACTCCACCCAACCTCCCCACTCCACCCAACCTCCGCACTCCATCCAACCTCCGCACTCCATCCAACCTCCGCACTCCACCCAACCTCCGCACTCCACCCAACTTCCGCACTCCACGCAACTTCCGCACTCCACCCAACTTCCGCACTCCACCCAACCTCCGCATTCCACCCAAACTCCGCACTCCACCAAACTTCCGCACTCCACCCAGCCTCCCCACAACACCCAACCTCCCCACTCCACCCAACCTCCCCACTTCACCCAACTTCCCCATTCCACTATACCTCCCCACTCCACCCAACCTCCCCACTTCACCCAAACTCGGCACTCCATCCAACTTCCGCACTACACCCAACCTCCGCACTCCACCCAACCTCCCCACTCCACCCAACCTCCGCACTCCATCCAACCTCCGCACTCCACCCAATCTCCGCATTCCACCCAACCTCCCCACTTCACCCAACCTCCGCACTCCATCCAACCTCCGCACTCCACCCAACCTCCGCACTCCACCCAACTTCCGCACTCCACCCAACTTCCGCACTCCACCCAACTTCCGCACTCCACCCAACCTCCGCATTCCACCCAAACTCCGCACTCCACCAAACTTCCGCACTCAACCCAGCCTCCCCACACCACCCAACCTCCCCACTCCACCCAACCTCCCCACTTCACCCAACTTCCCCATTCCACTATACCTCCCCACTTCACCCAACCTCCCCACTCCACCCAACCTCCCCACTTCACCCAAACTCGGCACTCCATCCAAATTCCGCACTCCACCCAACCTCCGCACTCCACCCAACCTCCCCACTTCACCCAACCTCCCCACTCCACCCAACCTCCGCACTTCACCCAAACTCGGCACTCCATCCAACCTCCGCACTCCAGCCAACCTCCGCACTCTAACCAACTTCCGCACTCCACCCAACCTCCGCACTCCACCCAACCTCCCAACTTCACCCAACCTCCCCACTTCACCCAACCTCCCCACTCCACCCAACTTCCCCAAATCACCCAACCTCCCCTCTCCACCCAACCTCCCCAATCCACCCAACCTCCCCACTCCACCCAACCTCCCCTCTCCACCCAACCTCCTCACTCCATCCAACCTCCCCACTTCACCCTACCTCCCCACTTCACCCAACCTCCCCACTCCAACCAACCTCCCCATTCCACCCAACCTCCCCACTCCACCCAACCTCCCCACTTCACCCAACCTCCACACTGCACCCAACCTCCCCACTCCACCCAACCTCCCAAAATCACCCAACCTCCTCACTCCACCCAACCTCCCCACTCCACCCAACCTCCCCACTCCACCCAAGCTCCCCATTCCACCCAACCTCCCCACTTCACCCAACCTGCCCACTTCACACAAACTCCCCACTTCACCCAACCTCCCCACTCCACCCAACCTGCCCACTCCACCCAACCTCCCCACTTCACCCAACCTCCCCACTTCACCCAACTTCCCCACTCCACCCAACCTCCCCAAATTACTCAACCTCCCCACTCCACCCAACCTTCGCACTCAACCCAACCTCCCCACTTCACCCAACCTCCGCACTCCATCCCACCTCCGCACTCCACCCAACCTCCGCACTCCAACCAACTTCCGCACTCCACCCAACCTCCGGACTCCACCCAACCTCCGCACTCCACCCAACTTCCGCACTCCACCCAACCTCCCCACTCCACCCAACCTCCCCACTCCACCCAACCTCCGCACTCCATCCAACCTCCGCACTCCACCCAATCTCCGCATTCCACCCAACCTCCCCACTTCACCCAACCTCCGCACTCCATCCAACCTCCGCACTCCACCCAACCTCCGCACTCCACCCAACTTCCGCACTCCACGCAACTTCCGCACTCCACCCAACTTCCGCACTCCACCCAACCTCCGCATTCCACCCAAACTCCGCACTCCACCAAACTTCCGCACTCCACCCAGCCTCCCCACAACACCCAACCTCCCCACTCCACCCAACCTCCCCACTTCACCCAACTTCCCCATTCCACTATACCTCCCCACTCCACCCAACCTCCCCACTTCACCCAAACTCGGCACTCCATCCAACTTCCGCACTACACCCAACCTCCGCACTCCACCCAACCTCCCCACTCCACCCAACCTCCGCACTCCATCCAACCTCCGCACTCCACCCAATCTCCGCATTCCACCCAACCTCCCCACTTCACCCAACCTCCGCACTCCATCCAACCTCCGCACTCCACCCAACCTCCGCACTCCACCCAACTTCCGCACTCCACCCAACTTCCGCACTCCACCCAACCTCCGCATTCCACCCAAACTCCGCACTCCACCAAACTTCCGCACTCAACCCAGCCTCCCCACACCACCCAACCTCCCCACTCCACCCAACCTCCCCACTTCACCCAACTTCCCCATTCCACTATACCTCCCCACTTCACCCAACCTCCCCACTCCACCCAACCTCCCCACTTCACCCAAACTCGGCACTCCATCCAAATTCCGCACTCCACCCAACCTCCGCACTCCACCCAACCTCCCCACTTCACCCAACCTCCCCACTCCACCCAACCTCCGCACTTCACCCAAACTCGGCACTCCATCCAACCTCCGCACTCCAGCCAACCTCCGCACTCTAACCAACTTCCGCACTCCACCCAACCTCCGCACTCCACCCAACCTCCCAACTTCACCCAACCTCCCCACTTCACCCAACCTCCCCACTCCACCCAACTTCCCCAAATCACCCAACCTCCCCTCTCCACCCAACCTCCCCACTCCACCCAACCTCCCCACTCCACCCAACCTCCCCCCTCCACCCAACCTCCTCACTCCATCCAACCTCCCCACTTCACCCTACCTCCCCACTTCACCCAACCTCCCCACTCCAACCAACCTCCCCATTCCACCCAACCTCCCCACTCCACCCAACCTCCCCACTTCACCCAACCTCCACACTGCACCCAACCTCCCCACTCCACCCAACCTCCCAAAATCACCCAACCTCCTCACTCCACCCAACCTCCCCACTCCACCCAACCTCCCCACTCCACCCAAGCTCCCCATTCCACCCAACCTCCCCACTTCAACCAACCTGCCCACTTCACACAAACTCCCCACTTCACCCAACCTCCCCACTCCACCCAACCTGCCCACTCCACCCAACCTCCCCTCTTCACCCAACCTCCCCACTTCACTCAACCTCCCCACTCCACCCAAACTCCCCAAATTACTCAACCTCCCCACTCCACCCAACCTTCGCACTCAACCCAACCTCCCCACTTCACCCAACCTCCGCACTCCATCCCACCTCCGCACTCCACCCAACCTCCGCACTCCAACCAACTTCCGCACTCCACCCAACCTCCGGACTCCACCCAACTTACGCACTCCACCCAACCTCCCCACTCCACCCAACCTCCCCACTCCACCCAACCTCCGCACTCCATCCAACCTCCGCACTCCACCCAATCTCCGCACTCCACCCAACCTCCCCACTTCACCCAACCTCCGCACTCCATCCAACCTCCGCACTCCACCCAACCTCCGCACTCCATCCAACTTCCGCACTCCACCCAACTTCCGCACTCCACCCAACTTCCGCACTCCACCCAACCTCCGCATTCCACCCAAACTCCGCACTCCACCAAACTTCCGCACTCCACCCAGCCTCCCCACTCCACCCAACCTCCCCATTCCACTATACCTCCCCACTTCACCCAACCTCCCCACTCCACCCAACCTCCCCACTTCACCCAAACTCGGCACTCCATCCAACTTCCGCACTCCACCCAACCTCCGCACTCCACCCAACCTCCCCACTTCACCCAACCTCCCCACTTCACCAAGCCTCCCCACTCCACCCAACCTCCCCAAATCACCCAACCTCCCCTCTCCACCAAACATCCCCACTCCACCCAACCTCCCCACTCCACCCAACCTCCCCACTCCACCCAACCTCCCCTCTTCACCCAACCTTCCCACTTCACCCAACCTCCCCACTTCACCGAATCTCCCCACTCCACCCAACCTCCGCACTCCACCCAACGTTCGCACTCAACCCAACCTCCCCACTTCACCCAACCTCCCCACTCCACCCAACCTCCCCACTTCAACCAACCTCCCCACTCCACCCAACCTCCTCATTCCACCCAACCTCCCCACTTCACCCTACCTCCCCACTTCACCCAACCTCCCCACTCCACCCAACCTCCGCACTGCACCCAACCTTCGCTCTCAACCTAACCTCCCCACTTCACCCAACCTCCGCACTCCAACCAACCTCCCCACTCCACCCAACCTTCCCACTCCACCCAACCTCCCCTCTTCACCCAACCTCCCCATTCCACTATACCTCCCCACTTCACCCAACCTCCCCACTCCACCCAACCTCCCCACTTCACCCAAACTCGGCACTCCATCCAACCTCCGCTCTCCACCCAACCTCCCCACTCCATCCAACCTCCCCACTCCACCCAACCTCCCCACTTCACCCAAACTCGGCACTCCATCCAACTTCCGCACTCCACCCAACCTCCGCACTCCACCCAACCTCCCCACTTCACCCAACCTTCCCACTTCACCAAGCCTCCCCACTCCACCCAACCTCCCCAAATCACCCAACCTCCCCTCTCCACCCAACATCCCCACTCCACCAAACCTCCCCACTCCACCCAACCTCCCCACTCCACCCAACCTCCCCACTTCACCCAACCTTCCCACTTCACCCAACCTCCCCACTTCACCGAACCTCCCCACTCCACCCAACCTCCGCACTCCACCCAACGTTCGCACTCAACCCAACCTCCCCACTTCACCCAACCTCCCCACTCCACCCAACCTCCCCACTTCACCCAACCTCCCCACTCCACCCAACCTCCTCATTCCACCCAACCTCCCCACTTCACCCTACCTCCCCACTTCACCCAACCTCCCCACTCCACCCAACCTCCGCACTGCACCCAACCTTCGCTCTCAACCTAACCTCCTCACTTCACCCAACCTCCGCACTCCATCCAACCTCCGCACTCCACCCAACCTCCGCACTCCAACCAACTTCCGCACACCACCCAACCTCCGCACTCCACCCAACTTCCGCACTCCACCCAACTTCGGCACTCCACCCAACCTCCGCATTCCACCCAAGCTCCGCATTCCACCAAACTTCCCCACTCCACGCAACCTCCCCACTCCAACCAACCTCCCCACTCCACCCAACCTCCCCACGCCACCCAACCTCCCCACTTCACCCAACCTCCCCATTCCACTATACCTCCCCACTTCATCCAACCTCCCCACTCCACCCAACCTCCCCACTTCACCCAAACTCGGCACTCCATCCAACCTCCGCACTCCAGCCAACCTCCGCACTCTAACCAACTTCCGCACTCCACCCAACCTCCGCACTCCACCCAACCTCCCAACTTCACCCAACCTCCCCACTTCACCAAGCCTCCCCACTCCACCCAACCTCCCCAAATCACCCAACCTCCCCTCTCCACCCAACATCCCCACTCCACCAAACCTCCCCACTCCACCCAACCTCCCCACTCCACCCAACCTCCCCACTTCACCCAACCTTCCCACTTCACCCAACCTCCCCACTTCACCGAACCTCCCCACTCCACCCAACCTCCGCACTTCACCCAACCTCCCCACTCCACCCAACCTCCCCACTTCACCCAACCTCCCCACTCCACCCAACCTCCTCATTCCACCCAACCTCCCCACTTCACCCTACCTCCCCACTTCACCCAACCTCCCCACTCCACCCAACCTCCGCACTGCACCCAACCTTCGCTCTCAACCTAACCTCCTCACTTCACCCAACCTCCGCACTCCATCCAACCTCCGCACTCCACCCAACCTCCGCACTCCAACCAACTTCCGCACACCACCCAACCTCCGCACTCCACCCAACTTCCGCACTCCACCCAACTTCGGCACTCCACCCAACCTCCGCATTCCACCCAAGCTCCGCATTCCACCAAACTTCCCCACTCCACGCAACCTCCCCACTCCAACCAACCTCCCCACTCCACCCAACCTCCCCACGCCACCCAACCTCCCCACTTCACCCAACCTCCCCATTCCACTATACCTCCCCACTTCATCCAACCTCCCCACTCCACCCAACCTCCCCACTTCACCCAAACTCGGCACTCCATCCAACCTCCGCACTCCAGCCAACCTCCGCACTCTAACCAACTTCCGCACTCCACCCAACCTCCGCACTCCACCCAACCTCCCAACTTCACCCAACCTCCCCACTTCACCCAACCTCCCCACTTCACCCAACCTCCCCATTCCACTATTCCTCCTCACTTTACCCAACCTCCCCACTCCACCCAACCTCCCCACTTCACCAAAACTCGGCACTCCATCCAACCTCCTCACTCCACCCAACCTCCCCACTTCACCCTACCTCCCCACTTCACCCAACCTCCCCACTCCAACCAACCTCCACACTCCACCCAACCTCCCCATTCCACCCAACCTTCCCACTCCACCCAACCTCCCCACTTCAACCAACCTCCCCATTCCACTATACCTCCTCACGTCACCCAACCTCCCCAATCCACACAACCTCCCCACTTCACCCAAACTCGGCACTCCATCCAACCTCCGCACCCAAGCCAACCTCCGCACTCCAACCAACTTCCGCACTCCACCCTACCTCCGCACTCCACCCAACCTCCCCACTGCACCCAACCTCCCCACTCCACCCAACCTCCCAAAATCACCCAACCTCCTCACTCCACCCAACCTCCCCACTCCACCCAACCTCCCCATTCCACCCAAGCTCCCCATTCCACCCAACCTCCCCACTTCACCCAACCTGCCCACTTCACACAAACTCCCCACTTCACCCAACCTCCCCACTCCACCCAACCTGCCCACTCCACCCAACCTCCCCACTTCACCCAACCTCCCCACTTCACCCAACCTCCCCACTCCACCCAACCTCCCCAAATTACTCAACCTCCCCACTTCACCCAACCTCCGCACTCCAACCAACCTCCCCACTCCACCCAACCTTCCCACTCCACCCAACCTCCCCACGCCACCCAACCTCCCCTCTTCACCCAACCTCCCCATTCCACTATACCTCCCCACTTCACCCAACCTCCCCACTCCACCCAACCTCCCCACTTCACCCAAACTCGGCACTCCATCCAACCTCCGCTCTCCACCCAACCTCCCCACTCCACCCAACCTCCCCACTTCACCCAACCTCCCCACTTCACCCAAACTCGGCACTCCATCCAACTTCCGCACTCCACCCAACCTCCGCACTCCACCCAACCTCCCCACTTCACCCAACCTCCCCACTTCACCAAGCCTCCCCACTCCACCCAACCTCCCCAAATCACCCAACCTCCCCTCTCCACCCAACATCCCCACTCCACCAAACCTCCCCACTCCACCCAACCTCCCCACTCCACCCAACCTCCCCACTTCACCCAACCTTCCCACTTCACCCAACCTCCCCACTTCACCGAACCTCCCCACTCCACCCAACCTCCGCACTCCACCCAACGTTCGCACTCAACCCAACCTCCCCACTTCACCCAACCTCCCCACTCCACCCAACCTCCCCACTTCACCCAACCTCCCCACTCCACCCAACCTCCTCATTCCACCCAACCTCCCCACTTCACCCTACCTCCCCACTTCACCCAACCTCCCCACTCCACCCAACCTCCGCACTCCACCCAACCTCCCCACTTCACCCTACCTCCCCACTTCACCCAACCTCCCCACTCCACCCAACCTCCGCACCGCACCCAACCTTCGCTCTCAACCTAATCTCCCCACTTCACCCAACCTCCCAACTCCACCCAACCTCCCCACTTCACCCATCCTCCGCACTCCATCCAACCTCCGCACTCCACCCAACCTCCGCACTCCAACCAACTTCCGCACACCACCCAACC
The DNA here is from genome assembly GCA_964017155.1 of Oasisia sp. SBJ-2009. Taxonomy (NCBI): domain Eukaryota; kingdom Metazoa; phylum Annelida; class Polychaeta; order Sabellida; family Siboglinidae; genus Oasisia; species Oasisia sp. SBJ-2009. The sequence continues at coordinate 29,899,410 of OZ024859.1, forward strand.
TCCGCACTCCACCCAACTTCCGCACTCCACCCAACTTCCGCACTCCACTCAACCCCCGCACTCCACCCAAACTCCACACTCCACCAAACTTCCGCACTCCACGCAACTTCCCCACTCCAACCAACCTCCCCACGCCACCCAACCTCCCCACGCCACCCAACCTCCCCATTCCACTATACCTCCCCACTTCATCCAACCTCCCCACTCCACCCAACCTCCCCACTTCACCCAAACTCGGCACTCCATCCAACCTCCGCACTACAGCCAACCTCCGCACTCTAACCAACTTCCGCACTCCACCCAACCTCCGCACTCCACCCAACCTCCCAACTTCACCCAACCTCCCCACTTCACCCAACCTCACCACTTCACCCAACCTCCCCATTCCACTATTCCTCCTCACTTTACCCAACCTCCCCACTCCACCCAACCTCCCCACTTCACCAAAACTCGGCACTCCATCCAACCTCCTCACTCCACCCAACCTCCCCACTTCACCCTACCTCCCCACTTCACCCAACCTCCCCACTCCAACCAACCTCCACACTCCACCCAACCTCCCCATTCCACCCAACCTTCCCACTCCACCCAACCTCCCCACTTCAACCAACCTCCCCATTCCACTATACCTCCTCACGTCACCCAACCTCCCCAATCCACACAACCTCCCCACTTCACCCAAACTCGGCACTCCATCCAACCTCCGCACCCAAGCCAACCTCCGCACTCCAACCAACTTCCGCACTCCACCCTACCTCCGCACTCCACCCAACCTCCCCACTGCACCCAACCTCCCCACTCCACCCAACCTCCCAAAATCACCCAACCTCCTCACTCCACCCAACCTCCCCACTCCACCCAACCTCCCCATTCCACCCAAGCTCCCCATTCCACCGAACCTCCCCACTTCACCCAACCTGCCCACTTCACACAAACTCCCCACTTCACCCAACCTCCCCACTCCACCCAACCTGCCCACTCCACCCAACCTCCCCACTTCACCCAACCTCCCCACTTCACCCAACCTCCCCACTCCACCCAACCTCCCCAAATTACTCAACCTCCCCACTTCACCCAACCTCCGCACTCCAACCAACCTCCCCACTCCACCCAACCTTCCCACTCCACCCAACCTCCCCACGCCACCCAACCTCCCCTCTTCACCCAACCTCCCCATTCCACTATACCTCCCCACTTCACCCAACCTCCCCACTCCACCCAACCTCCCCACTTCACCCAAACTCGGCACTCCATCCAACCTCCGCTCTCCACCCAACCTCCCCACTCCACCCAACCTCCCCACTCCACCCAACCTCCCCACTTCACCCAAACTCGGCACTCCATTCAACTTCCGCACTCCACCCAACCTCCGCACTCCACCCAACCTCCCCACTTCACCCAACCTCCCCACTTCACCAAGCCTCCCCACTCCACCCAACCTCCCCAAATCACCCAACCTCCCCTCTCCACCCAACATCCCCACTCCACCAAACCTCCCCACTCCACCCAACCTCCCCACTCCACCCAACCTCCCCACTTCACCCAACCTTCCCACTTCACCCAACCTCCCCACTTCACCGAACCTCCCCACTCCACCCAACCTCCGCACTCCACCCAACGTTCGCACTCAACCCAACCTCCCCACTTCACCCAACCTCCCCACTCCACCCAACCTCCCCACTTCACCCAACCTCCCCACTCCACCCAACCTCCTCATTCCACCCAACCTCCCCACTTCACCCTACCTCCCCACTTCACCCAACCTCCCCACTCCACCCAACCTCCCCACTTCACCCAACCTCCCCACTCCACCCAACCTCCGCACTGCACCCAACCTTCGCTCTCAACCTAATCTCCCCACTTCACCCAACCTCCCAACTCCACCCAACCTCCCCACTTCACCCATCCTCCGCACTCCATCCAACCTCCCCACTCCACCCAACCTCCCCACTTCACCCAAACTCGGCACTCCATCCAACCTCCGCTCTCCACCCAACCTCCCCATTCCATCCAACCTCCCCACTCCACCCAACCTCCCCACTTCACCCAAACTCGGCACTCCATCCAACTTCCGCACTCCACCCAACCTCCGCACTCCACCCAACCTCCCCACTTCACCCAACCTTCCCACTTCACCAAGCCTCCCCACTCCACCCAACCTCCCCAAATCACCCAACCTCCCCTCTCCACCCAACATCCCCACTCCACCAAACCTCCCCACTCCACCCAACCTCCCCACTCCACCCAACCTCCCCACTTCACCCAACCTTCCCACTTCACCCAACCTCCCCACTTCACCGAACCTCCCCACTCCACCCAACCTCCGCACTCCACCCAACGTTCGCACTCAACCCAACCTCCCCACTTCACCCAACCTCCCCACTCCACCCAACCTCCCCACTTCACCCAACCTCCCCACTCCACCCAACCTCCTCATTCCACCCAACCTCCCCACTTCACCCTACCTCCCCACTTCACCCAACCTCCCCACTCCACCCAACCTCCGCACTGCACCCAACCTTCGCTCTCAACCTAACCTCCTCACTTCACCCAACCTCCGCACTCCATCCAACCTCCGCACTCCACCCAACCTCCGCACTCCAACCAACTTCCGCACACCACCCAACCTCCGCACTCCACCCAACTTCCGCACTCCACCCAACTTCGGCACTCCACCCAACCTCCGCATTCCACCCAAGCTCCGCATTCCACCAAACTTCCCCACTCCACGCAACCTCCCCACTCCAACCAACCTCCCCACTCCACCCAACCTCCCCACGCCACCCAACCTCCCCACTTCACCCAACCTCCCCACTCCACCCAACCTCCCCACTTCACCCAAACTCGGCACTCCATCCAACCTCCGCTCTCCACCCAACCTCCCCACTCCATCCAACCTCCCCACTCCACCCAACCTCCCCACTTCACCCAAACTCGGCACTCCATCCAACTTCCGCACTCCACCCAACCTCCGCACTCCACCCAACCTCCCCACTTCACCCAACCTTCCCACTTCACCAAGCCTCCCCACTCCACCCAACCTCCCCAAATCACCCAACCTCCCCTCTCCACCCAACATCCCCACTCCACCAAACCTCCCCACTCCACCCAACCTCCCCACTCCACCCAACCTCCCCACTTCACCCAACCTTCCCACTTCACCCAACCTCCCCACTTCACCGAACCTCCCCACTCCACCCAACCTCCGCACTCCACCCAACGTTCGCACTCAACCCAACCTCCCCACTTCACCCAACCTCCCCACTCCACCCAACCTCCCCACTTCACCCAACCTCCCCACTCCACCCAACCTCCTCATTCCACCCAACCTCCCCACTTCACCCTACCTCCCCACTTCACCCAACCTCCCCACTCCACCCAACCTCCGCACTGCACCCAACCTTCGCTCTCAACCTAACCTCCTCACTTCACCCAACCTCCGCACTCCATCCAACCTCCGCACTCCACCCAACCTCCGCACTCCAACCAACTTCCGCACACCACCCAACCTCCGCACTCCACCCAACTTCCGCACTCCACCCAACTTCGGCACTCCACCCAACCTCCGCATTCCACCCAAGCTCCGCATTCCACCAAACTTCCCCACTCCACGCAACCTCCCCACTCCAACCAACCTCCCCACTCCACCCAACCTCCCCACGCCACCCAACCTCCCCACTTCACCCAACCTCCCCATTCCACTATACCTCCCCACTTCATCCAACCTCCCCACTCCACCCAACCTCCCCACTTCACCCAAACTCGGCACTCCATCCAACCTCCGCACTCCAGCCAACCTCCGCACTCTAACCAACTTCCGCACTCCACCCAACCTCCGCACTCCACCCAACCTCCCAACTTCACCCAACCTCCCCACTTCACCAAGCCTCCCCACTCCACCCAACCTCCCCAAATCACCCAACCTCCCCTCTCCACCCAACATCCCCACTCCACCAAACCTCCCCACTCCACCCAACCTCCCCACTCCACCCAACCTCCCCACTTCACCCAACCTTCCCACTTCACCCAACCTCCCCACTTCACCGAACCTCCCCACTCCACCCAACCTCCGCACTCCACCCAACGTTCGCACTCAACCCAACCTCCCCACTTCACCCAACCTCCCCACTCCACCCAACCTCCCCACTTCACCCAACCTCCCCACTCCACCCAACCTCCTCATTCCACCCAACCTCCCCACTTCACCCTACCTCCCCACTTCACCCAACCTCCCCACTCCACCCAACCTCCGCACTGCACCCAACCTTCGCTCTCAACCTAACCTCCTCACTTCACCCAACCTCCGCACTCCATCCAACCTCCGCACTCCACCCAACCTCCGCACTCCAACCAACTTCCGCACACCACCCAACCTCCGCACTCCACCCAACTTCCGCACTCCACCCAACTTCGGCACTCCACCCAACCTCCGCATTCCACCCAAGCTCCGCATTCCACCAAACTTCCCCACTCCACGCAACCTCCCCACTCCAACCAACCTCCCCACTCCACCCAACCTCCCCACGCCACCCAACCTCCCCACTTCACCCAACCTCCCCATTCCACTATACCTCCCCACTTCATCCAACCTCCCCACTCCACCCAACCTCCCCACTTCACCCAAACTCGGCACTCCATCCAACCTCCGCACTCCAGCCAACCTCCGCACTCTAACCAACTTCCGCACTCCACCCAACCTCCGCACTCCACCCAACCTCCCAACTTCACCCAACCTCCCCACTTCACCCAACCTCCCCACTTCACCCAACCTCCCCATTCCACTATTCCTCCTCACTTTACCCAACCTCCCCACTCCACCCAACCTCCCCACTTCACCAAAACTCGGCACTCCATCCAACCTCCTCACTCCACCCAACCTCCCCACTTCACCCTACCTCCCCACTTCACCCAACCTCCCCACTCCAACCAACCTCCACACTCCACCCAACCTCCCCATTCCACCCAACCTTCCCACTCCACCCAACCTCCCCACTTCAACCAACCTCCCCATTCCACTATACCTCCTCACGTCACCCAACCTCCCCAATCCACACAACCTCCCCACTTCACCCAAACTCGGCACTCCATCCAACCTCCGCACCCAAGCCAACCTCCGCACTCCAACCAACTTCCGCACTCCACCCTACCTCCGCACTCCACCCAACCTCCCCACTGCACCCAACCTCCCCACTCCACCCAACCTCCCAAAATCACCCAACCTCCTCACTCCACCCAACCTCCCCACTCCACCCAACCTCCCCATTCCACCCAAGCTCCCCATTCCACCCAACCTCCCCACTTCACCCAACCTGCCCACTTCACACAAACTCCCCACTTCACCCAACCTCCCCACTCCACCCAACCTGCCCACTCCACCCAACCTCCCCACTTCACCCAACCTCCCCACTTCACCCAACCTCCCCACTCCACCCAACCTCCCCAAATTACTCAACCTCCCCACTTCACCCAACCTCCGCACTCCAACCAACCTCCCCACTCCACCCAACCTTCCCACTCCACCCAACCTCCCCACGCCACCCAACCTCCCCTCTTCACCCAACCTCCCCATTCCACTATACCTCCCCACTTCACCCAACCTCCCCACTCCACCCAACCTCCCCACTTCACCCAAACTCGGCACTCCATCCAACCTCCGCTCTCCACCCAACCTCCCCACTCCACCCAACCTCCCCACTTCACCCAACCTCCCCACTTCACCCAAACTCGGCACTCCATCCAACTTCCGCACTCCACCCAACCTCCGCACTCCACCCAACCTCCCCACTTCACCCAACCTCCCCACTTCACCAAGCCTCCCCACTCCACCCAACCTCCCCAAATCACCCAACCTCCCCTCTCCACCCAACATCCCCACTCCACCAAACCTCCCCACTCCACCCAACCTCCCCACTCCACCCAACCTCCCCACTTCACCCAACCTTCCCACTTCACCCAACCTCCCCACTTCACCGAACCTCCCCACTCCACCCAACCTCCGCACTCCACCCAACGTTCGCACTCAACCCAACCTCCCCACTTCACCCAACCTCCCCACTCCACCCAACCTCCCCACTTCACCCAACCTCCCCACTCCACCCAACCTCCTCATTCCACCCAACCTCCCCACTTCACCCTACCTCCCCACTTCACCCAACCTCCCCACTCCACCCAACCTCCGCACTCCACCCAACCTCCCCACTTCACCCTACCTCCCCACTTCACCCAACCTCCCCACTCCACCCAACCTCCGCACCGCACCCAACCTTCGCTCTCAACCTAATCTCCCCACTTCACCCAACCTCCCAACTCCACCCAACCTCCCCACTTCACCCATCCTCCGCACTCCATCCAACCTCCGCACTCCACCCAACCTCCGCACTCCAACCAACTTCCGCACACCACCCAACCTCCGCACTCCACCCAACTTCCGCACTCCACCCAACTTCCGCACTCCACTCAACCCCCGCACTCCACCCAAACTCCACACTCCACCAAACTTCCGCACTCCACGCAACTTCCCCACTCCAACCAACCTCCCCACGCCACCCAACCTCCCCACGCCACCCAACCTCCCCATTCCACTATACCTCCCCACTTCATCCAACCTCCCCACTCCACCCAACCTCCCCACTTCACCCAAACTCGGCACTCCATCCAACCTCCGCACTACAGCCAACCTCCGCACTCTAACCAACTTCCGCACTCCACCCAACCTCCGCACTCCACCCAACCTCCCAACTTCACCCAACCTCCCCACTTCACCCAACCTCACCACTTCACCCAACCTCCCCATTCCACTATTCCTCCTCACTTTACCCAACCTCCCCACTCCACCCAACCTCCCCACTTCACCAAAACTCGGCACTCCATCCAACCTCCTCACTCCACCCAACCTCCCCACTTCACCCTACCTCCCCACTTCACCCAACCTCCCCACTCCAACCAACCTCCACACTCCACCCAACCTCCCCATTCCACCCAACCTTCCCACTCCACCCAACCTCCCCACTTCAACCAACCTCCCCATTCCACTATACCTCCTCACGTCACCCAACCTCCCCAATCCACACAACCTCCCCACTTCACCCAAACTCGGCACTCCATCCAACCTCCGCACCCAAGCCAACCTCCGCACTCCAACCAACTTCCGCACTCCACCCTACCTCCGCACTCCACCCAACCTCCCCACTGCACCCAACCTCCCCACTCCACCCAACCTCCCAAAATCACCCAACCTCCTCACTCCACCCAACCTCCCCACTCCACCCAACCTCCCCATTCCACCCAAGCTCCCCATTCCACCGAACCTCCCCACTTCACCCAACCTGCCCACTTCACACAAACTCCCCACTTCACCCAACCTCCCCACTCCACCCAACCTGCCCACTCCACCCAACCTCCCCACTTCACCCAACCTCCCCACTTCACCCAACCTCCCCACTCCACCCAACCTCCCCAAATTACTCAACCTCCCCACTTCACCCAACCTCCGCACTCCAACCAACCTCCCCACTCCACCCAACCTTCCCACTCCACCCAACCTCCCCACGCCACCCAACCTCCCCTCTTCACCCAACCTCCCCATTCCACTATACCTCCCCACTTCACCCAACCTCCCCACTCCACCCAACCTCCCCACTTCACCCAAACTCGGCACTCCATCCAACCTCCGCTCTCCACCCAACCTCCCCACTCCACCCAACCTCCCCACTCCACCCAACCTCCCCACTTCACCCAAACTCGGCACTCCATCCAACTTCCGCACTCCACCCAACCTCCGCACTCCACCCAACCTCCCCACTTCACCCAACCTCCCCACTTCACCAAGCCTCCCCACTCCACCCAACCTCCCCAAATCACCCAACCTCCCCTCTCCACCCAACATCCCCACTCCACCAAACCTCCCCACTCCACCCAACCTCCCCACTCCACCCAACCTCCCCACTTCACCCAACCTTCCCACTTCACCCAACCTCCCCACTTCACCGAACCTCCCCACTCCACCCAACCTCCGCACTCCACCCAACGTTCGCACTCAACCCAACCTCCCCACTTCACCCAACCTCCCCACTCCACCCAACCTCCCCACTTCACCCAACCTCCCCACTCCACCCAACCTCCTCATTCCACCCAACCTCCCCACTTCACCCTACCTCCCCACTTCACCCAACCTCCCCACTCCACCCAACCTCCCCACTTCACCCAACCTCCCCACTCCACCCAACCTCCGCACTGCACCCAACCTTCGCTCTCAACCTAATCTCCCCACTTCACCCAACCTCCCAACTCCACCCAACCTCCCCACTTCACCCATCCTCCGCACTCCATCCAACCTCCCCACTCCACCCAACCTCCCCACTTCACCCAAACTCGGCACTCCATCCAACCTCCGCTCTCCACCCAACCTCCCCATTCCATCCAACCTCCCCACTCCACCCAACCTCCCCACTTCACCCAAACTCGGCACTCCATCCAACTTCCGCACTCCACCCAACCTCCGCACTCCACCCAACCTCCCCACTTCACCCAACCTTCCCACTTCACCAAGCCTCCCCACTCCACCCAACCTCCCCAAATCACCCAACCTCCCCTCTCCACCCAACATCCCCACTCCACCAAACCTCCCCACTCCACCCAACCTCCCCACTCCACCCAACCTCCCCACTTCACCCAACCTTCCCACTTCACCCAACCTCCCCACTTCACCGAACCTCCCCACTCCACCCAACCTCCGCACTCCACCCAACGTTCGCACTCAACCCAACCTCCCCACTTCACCCAACCTCCCCACTCCACCCAACCTCCCCACTTCACCCAACCTCCCCACTCCACCCAACCTCCTCATTCCACCCAACCTCCCCACTTCACCCTACCTCCCCACTTCACCCAACCTCCCCACTCCACCCAACCTCCGCACTGCACCCAACCTTCGCTCTCAACCTAACCTCCTCACTTCACCCAACCTCCGCACTCCATCCAACCTCCGCACTCCACCCAACCTCCGCACTCCAACCAACTTCCGCACACCACCCAACCTCCGCACTCCACCCAACTTCCGCACTCCACCCAACTTCGGCACTCCACCCAACCTCCGCATTCCACCCAAGCTCCGCATTCCACCAAACTTCCCCACTCCACGCAACCTCCCCACTCCAACCAACCTCCCCACTCCACCCAACCTCCCCACGCCACCCAACCTCCCCACTTCACCCAACCTCCCCATTCCACTATACCTCCCCACTTCATCCAACCTCCCCACTCCACCCAACCTCCCCACTTCACCCAAACTCGGCACTCCATCCAACCTCCGCACTCCAGCCAACCTCCGCACTCTAACCAACTTCCGCACTCCACCCAACCTCCGCACTCCACCCAACCTCCCAACTTCACCCAACCTCCCCACTTCACCCAACCTCCCCACTTCACCCAACCTCCCCATTCCACTATTCCTCCTCACTTTACCCAACCTCCCCACTCCACCCAACCTCCCCACTTCACCAAAACTCGGCACTCCATCCAACCTCCTCACTCCACCCAACCTCCCCACTTCACCCTACCTCCCCACTTCACCCAACCTCCCCACTCCAACCAACCTCCACACTCCACCCAACCTCCCCATTCCACCCAACCTTCCCACTCCACCCAACCTCCCCACTTCAACCAACCTCCCCATTCCACTATACCTCCTCACGTCACCCAACCTCCCCAATCCACACAACCTCCCCACTTCACCCAAACTCGGCACTCCATCCAACCTCCGCACCCAAGCCAACCTCCGCACTCCAACCAACTTCCGCACTCCACCCTACCTCCGCACTCCACCCAACCTCCCCACTGCACCCAACCTCCCCACTCCACCCAACCTCCCAAAATCACCCAACCTCCTCACTCCACCCAACCTCCCCACTCCACCCAACCTCCCCATTCCACCCAAGCTCCCCATTCCACCCAACCTCCCCACTTCACCCAACCTGCCCACTTCACACAAACTCCCCACTTCACCCAACCTCCCCACTCCACCCAACCTGCCCACTCCACCCAACCTCCCCACTTCACCCAAACTCGGCACTCCATCCAACTTCCGCACTCCACCCAACCTCCGCACTCCACCCAACCTCCCCACTTCACCCAACCTCCCCACTTCACCAAGCCTCCCCACTCCACCCAACCTCCCCAAATCACCCAACCTCCCCTCTCCACCCAACATCCCCACTCCACCAAACCTCCCCACTCCACCCAACCTCCCCACTCCACCCAACCTCCCCACTTCACCCAACCTCCCCACTTCACCCAAACTCGGCACTCCATCCAACTTCCGCACTCCACCCAACCTCCGCACTCCACCCAACCTCCCCACTTCACCCAACCTCCCCACTTCACCAAGCCTCCCCACTCCACCCAACCTCCCCAAATCACCCAACCTCCCCTCTCCACCCAACATCCCCACTCCACCAAACCTCCCCACTCCACCCAACCTCCCCACTCCACCCAACCTCCCCACTTCACCCAACCTTCCCACTTCACCCAACCTCCCCACTTCACCGAACCTCCCCACTCCACCCAACCTCCGCACTCCACCCAACGTTCGCACTCAACCCAACCTCCCCACTTCACCCAACCTCCCCACTCCACCCAACCTCCCCACTTCACCCAACCTCCCCACTCCACCCAACCTCCTCATTCCACCCAACCTCCCCACTTCACCCTACCTCCCCACTTCACCCAACCTCCCCACTCCACCCAACCTCCCCACTTCACCCAACCTCCCCACTCCACCCAACCTCCGCACTGCACCCAACCTTCGCTCTCAACCTAATCTCCCCACTTCACCCAACCTCCCAACTCCACCCAACCTCCCCACTTCACCCATCCTCCGCACTCCATCCAACCTCCCCACTCCACCCAACCTCCCCACTTCACCCAAACTCGGCACTCCATCCAACCTCCGCTCTCCACCCAACCTCCCCATTCCATCCAACCTCCCCACTCCACCCAACCTCCCCACTTCACCCAAACTCGGCACTCCATCCAACTTCCGCACTCCACCCAACCTCCGCACTCCACCCAACCTCCCCACTTCACCCAACCTTCCCACTTCACCAAGCCTCCCCACTCCACCCAACCTCCCCAAATCACCCAACCTCCCCTCTCCACCCAACATCCCCACTCCACCAAACCTCCCCACTCCACCCAACCTCCCCACTCCACCCAACCTCCCCACTTCACCCAACCTTCCCACTTCACCCAACCTCCCCACTTCACCGAACCTCCCCACTCCACCCAACCTCCGCACTCCACCCAACGTTCGCACTCAACCCAACCTCCCCACTTCACCCAACCTCCCCACTCCACCCAACCTCCCCACTTCACCCAACCTCCCCACTCCACCCAACCTCCTCATTCCACCCAACCTCCCCACTTCACCCTACCTCCCCACTTCACCCAACCTCCCCACTCCACCCAACCTCCGCACTGCACCCAACCTTCGCTCTCAACCTAACCTCCTCACTTCACCCAACCTCCGCACTCCATCCAACCTCCGCACTCCACCCAACCTCCGCACTCCAACCAACTTCCGCACACCACCCAACCTCCGCACTCCACCCAACTTCCGCACTCCACCCAACTTCGGCACTCCACCCAACCTCCGCATTCCACCCAAGCTCCGCATTCCACCAAACTTCCCCACTCCACGCAACCTCCCCACTCCAACCAACCTCCCCACTCCACCCAACCTCCCCACGCCACCCAACCTCCCCACTTCACCCAACCTCCCCATTCCACTATACCTCCCCACTTCATCCAACCTCCCCACTCCACCCAACCTCCCCACTTCACCCAAACTCGGCACTCCATCCAACCTCCGCACTCCAGCCAACCTCCGCACTCTAACCAACTTCCGCACTCCACCCAACCTCCGCACTCCACCCAACCTCCCAACTTCACCCAACCTCCCCACTTCACCCAACCTCCCCACTTCACCCAACCTCCCCATTCCACTATTCCTCCTCACTTTACCCAACCTCCCCACTCCACCCAACCTCCCCACTTCACCAAAACTCGGCACTCCATCCAACCTCCTCACTCCACCCAACCTCCCCACTTCACCCTACCTCCCCACTTCACCCAACCTCCCCACTCCAACCAACCTCCACACTCCACCCAACCTCCCCATTCCACCCAACCTTCCCACTCCACCCAACCTCCCCACTTCAACCAACCTCCCCATTCCACTATACCTCCTCACGTCACCCAACCTCCCCAATCCACACAACCTCCCCACTTCACCCAAACTCGGCACTCCATCCAACCTCCGCACCCAAGCCAACCTCCGCACTCCAACCAACTTCCGCACTCCACCCTACCTCCGCACTCCACCCAACCTCCCCACTGCACCCAACCTCCCCACTCCACCCAACCTCCCAAAATCACCCAACCTCCTCACTCCACCCAACCTCCCCACTCCACCCAACCTCCCCATTCCACCCAAGCTCCCCATTCCACCCAACCTCCCCACTTCACCCAACCTGCCCACTTCACACAAACTCCCCACTTCACCCAACCTCCCCACTCCACCCAACCTGCCCACTCCACCCAACCTCCCCACTTCACCCAACCTCCCCACTTCACCCAACCTCCCCACTCCACCCAACCTCCCCAAATTACTCAACCTCCCCACTTCACCCAACCTCCGCACTCCAACCAACCTCCCCACTCCACCCAACCTTCCCACTCCACCCAACCTCCCCACGCCACCCAACCTCCCCTCTTCACCCAACCTCCCCATTCCACTATACCTCCCCACTTCACCCAACCTCCCCACTCCACCCAACCTCCCCACTTCACCCAAACTCGGCACTCCATCCAACCTCCGCTCTCCACCCAACCTCCCCACTCCACCCAACCTCCCCACTCCACCCAACCTCCCCACTTCACCCAAACTCGGCACTCCATCCAACTTCCGCACTCCACCCAACCTCCGCACTCCACCCAACCTCCCCACTTCACCCAACCTCCCCACTTCACCAAGCCTCCCCACTCCACCCAACCTCCCCAAATCACCCAACCTCCCCTCTCCACCCAACATCCCCACTCCACCAAACCTCCCCACTCCACCCAACCTCCCCACTCCACCCAACCTCCCCACTTCACCCAACCTTCCCACTCCACCCAACCTCCGCACTCCACCCAACGTTCGCACTCAACCCAACCTCCCCACTTCACCCAACCTCCCCACTCCACCCAACCTCCCCACTTCACCCAACCTCCCCACTCCACCCAACCTCCTCATTCCACCCAACCTCCCCACTTCACCCTACCTCCCCACTTCACCCAACCTCCCCACTCCACCCAACCTCCGCACTCCACCCAACCTCCCCACTTCACCCTACCTCCCCACTTCACCCAACCTCCCCACTCCACCCAACCTCCGCACTGCACCCAACCTTCGCTCTCAACCTAATCTCCCCACTTCACCCAACCTCCCAACTCCACCCAACCTCCCCACTTCACCCATCCTCCGCACTCCATCCAACCTCCGCACTCCACCCAACCTCCGCACTCCAACCAACTTCCGCACACCACCCAACCTCCGCACTCCACCCAACTTCCGCACTCCACCCAACTTCCGCACTCCACTCAACCCCCGCACTCCACCCAAACTCCACACTCCACCAAACTTCCGCACTCCACGCAACTTCCCCACTCCAACCAACCTCCCCACGCCACCCAACCTCCCCACGCCACCCAACCTCCCCATTCCACTATACCTCCCCACTTCATCCAACCTCCCCACTCCACCCAACCTCCCCACTTCACCCAAACTCGGCACTCCATCCAACCTCCGCACTACAGCCAACCTCCGCACTCTAACCAACTTCCGCACTCCACCCAACCTCCGCACTCCACCCAACCTCCCAACTTCACCCAACCTCCCCACTTCACCCAACCTCACCACTTCACCCAACCTCCCCATTCCACTATTCCTCCTCACTTTACCCAACCTCCCCACTCCACCCAACCTCCCCACTTCACCAAAACTCGGCACTCCATCCAACCTCCTCACTCCACCCAACCTCCCCACTTCACCCTACCTCCCCACTTCACCCAACCTCCCCACTCCAACCAACCTCCACACTCCACCCAACCTCCCCATTCCACCCAACCTTCCCACTCCACCCAACCTCCCCACTTCAACCAACCTCCCCATTCCACTATACCTCCTCACGTCACCCAACCTCCCCAATCCACACAACCTCCCCACTTCACCCAAACTCGGCACTCCATCCAACCTCCGCACCCAAGCCAACCTCCGCACTCCAACCAACTTCCGCACTCCACCCTACCTCCGCACTCCACCCAACCTCCCCACTGCACCCAACCTCCCCACTCCACCCAACCTCCCAAAATCACCCAACCTCCTCACTCCACCCAACCTCCCCACTCCACCCAACCTCCCCATTCCACCCAAGCTCCCCATTCCACCGAACCTCCCCACTTCACCCAACCTGCCCACTTCACACAAACTCCCCACTTCACCCAACCTCCCCACTCCACCCAACCTGCCCACTCCACCCAACCTCCCCACTTCACCCAACCTCCCCACTTCACCCAACCTCCCCACTCCACCCAACCTCCCCAAATTACTCAACCTCCCCACTTCACCCAACCTCCGCACTCCAACCAACCTCCCCACTCCACCCAACCTTCCCACTCCACCCAACCTCCCCACGCCACCCAACCTCCCCTCTTCACCCAACCTCCCCATTCCACTATACCTCCCCACTTCACCCAACCTCCCCACTCCACCCAACCTCCCCACTTCACCCAAACTCGGCACTCCATCCAACCTCCGCTCTCCACCCAACCTCCCCACTCCACCCAACCTCCCCACTCCACCCAACCTCCCCACTTCACCCAAACTCGGCACTCCATCCAACTTCCGCACTCCACCCAACCTCCGCACTCCACCCAACCTCCCCACTTCACCCAACCTCCCCACTTCACCAAGCCTCCCCACTCCACCCAACCTCCCCAAATCACCCAACCTCCCCTCTCCACCCAACATCCCCACTCCACCAAACCTCCCCACTCCACCCAACCTCCCCACTCCACCCAACCTCCCCACTTCACCCAACCTTCCCACTTCACCCAACCTCCCCACTTCACCGAACCTCCCCACTCCACCCAACCTCCGCACTCCACCCAACGTTCGCACTCAACCCAACCTCCCCACTTCACCCAACCTCCCCATTCCACCCAACCTCCTCATTCCACCCAACCTCCCCACTTCACCCTACCTCCCCACTTCACCCAACCTCCCCACTCCACCCAACCTCCCCACTTCACCCAACCTCCCCACTCCACCCAACCTCCGCACTGCACCCAACCTTCGCTCTCAACCTAATCTCCCCACTTCACCCAACCTCCCAACTCCACCCAACCTCCCCACTTCACCCATCCTCCGCACTCCATCCAACCTCCGCACTCCACCCAATCTCCGCACTCCAACCAACTTCCGCACACCACCCAACCTCCGCACTCCACCCAACTTCCGCACTCCACCCAACTTCCGCACTCCACTCAACCCCCGCACTCCACCCAAACTCCGCACTCCACCAAACTTCCGCACTCCACGCAACCTCCCCACTCCAACCAACCTCCCCACGCCACCCAACCTCCCCACGCCACCCAACCTCCCCATTCCACTATACCTCCCCACTTCATCCAACCTCCCCACTCCACCCAACCTCCCCACTTCACCCAAACTCGGCACTCCATCCAACCTCCGCACTACAGCCAACCTCCGCACTCTAACCAACTTCCGCACTCCACCCAACCTCCGCACTCCACCCAACCTCCCAACTTCACCCAACCTCCCCACTTCACCCAACCTCCCCACTTCACCCAACCTCCCCATTCCACTATTCCTCCTCACTTTACCCAACCTCCCCACTTCACCCAACCTCCCAACTCCACCCAACCTCCCCACTTCACCCATCCTCCGCACTCCATCCAACCTCCCCACTCCACCCAACCTCCCCACTTCACCCAAACTCGGCAATCCATCCAACCTCCGCTCTCCACCCAACCTCCCCACTCCATCCAACCTCCCCACTCCACCCAACCTCCCCACTTCACCCAAACTCGGCACTCCATCCAACTTCCGCACTCCACCCAACCTCCGCACTCCACCCAACCTCCCCACTTCACCCAACCTTCCCACTTCACCAAGCCTCCCCACTCCACCCAACCTCCCCAAATCACCCAACCTCCCCTCTCCACCCAACATCCCCACTCCACCAAACCTCCCCACTCCACCCAACCTCCCCACTCCACCCAACCTCCCCACTTCACCCAACCTTCCCACTTCACCCAACCTCCCCACTTCACCGAACCTCCCCACTCCACCCAACCTCCGCACTCCACCCAACGTTCGCACTCAACCCAACCTCCCCACTTCACCCAACCTCCCCACTCCACCCAACCTCCCCACTTCACCCAACCTCCCCACTCCACCCAACCTCCTCATTCCACCCAACCTCCCCACTTCACCCTACCTCCCCACTTCACCCAACCTCCCCACTCCACCCAACCTCCGCACTGCACCCAACCTTCGCTCTCAACCTAACCTCCTCACTTCACCCAACCTCCGCACTCCATCCAACCTCCGCACTCCACCCAACCTCCGCACTCCAACCAACTTCCGCACACCACCCAACCTCCGCACTCCACCCAACTTCCGCACTCCACCCAACTTCGGCACTCCACCCAACCTCCGCATTCCACCCAAGCTCCGCATTCCACCAAACTTCCCCACTCCACGCAACCTCCCCACTCCAACCAACCTCCCCACTCCACCCAACCTCCCCACGCCACCCAACCTCCCCACTTCACCCAACCTCCCCATTCCACTATACCTCCCCACTTCATCCAACCTCCCCACTCCACCCAACCTCCCCACTTCACCCAAACTCGGCACTCCATCCAACCTCCGCACTCCAGCCAACCTCCGCACTCTAACCAACTTCCGCACTCCACCCAACCTCCGCACTCCACCCAACCTCCCAACTTCACCCAACCTCCCCACTTCACCCAACCTCCCCACTTCACCCAACCTCCCCATTCCACTATTCCTCCTCACTTTACCCAACCTCCCCACTCCACCCAACCTCCCCACTTCACCAAAACTCGGCACTCCATCCAACCTCCTCACTCCACCCAACCTCCCCACTTCACCCTACCTCCCCACTTCACCCAACCTCCCCACTCCAACCAATCTCCACACTCCACCCAACCTCCCCATTCCACCCAACCTTCCCACTCCACCCAACCTCCCCACTTCAACCAACCTCCCCATTCCACTATACCTCCTCACGTCACCCAACCTCCCCAATCCACACAACCTCCCCACTTCACCCAAACTCGGCACTCCATCCAACCTCCGCACCCAAGCCAACCTCCGCACTCCAACCAACTTCCGCACTCCACCCTACCTCCGCACTCCACCCAACCTCCCCACTGCACCCAACCTCCCCACTCCACCCAACCTCCCAAAATCACCCAACCTCCTCACTCCACCCAACCTCCCCACTCCACCCAACCTCCCCATTCCACCCAAGCTCCCCATTCCACCCAACCTCCCCACTTCACCCAACCTGCCCACTTCACACAAACTCCCCACTTCACCCAACCTCCCCACTCCACCCAACCTGCCCACTCCACCCAACCTCCCCACTTCACCCAACCTCCCCACTTCACCCAACCTCCCCACTCCACCCAACCTCCCCAAATTACTCAACCTCCCCACTTCACCCAACCTCCGCACTCCAACCAACCTCCCCACTCCACCCAACCTTCCCACTCCACCCAACCTCCCCACGCCACCCAACCTCCCCTCTTCACCCAACCTCCCCATTCCACTATACCTCCCCACTTCACCCAACCTCCCCACTCCACCCAACCTCCCCACTTCACCCAAACTCGGCACTCCATCCAACCTCCGCTCTCCACCCAACCTCCCCACTCCACCCAACCTCCCCACTCCACCCAACCTCCCCACTTCACCCAAACTCGGCACTCCATCCAACTTCCGCACTCCACCCAACCTCCGCACTCCACCCAACCTCCCCACTTCACCCAACCTCCCCACTTCACCAAGCCTCCCCACTCCACCCAACCTCCCCAAATCACCCAACCTCCCCTCTCCACCCAACATCCCCACTCCACCAAACCTCCCCACTCCACCCAACCTCCCCACTCCACCCAACCTCCCCACTTCACCCAACCTTCCCACTTCACCCAACCTCCCCACTTCACCGAACCTCCCCACTCCACCCAACCTCCGCACTCCACCCAACGTTCGCACTCAACCCAACCTCCCCACTTCACCCAACCTCCCCACTCCACCCAACCTCCCCACTTCACCCAACCTCCCCACTCCACCCAACCTCCTCATTCCACCCAACCTCCCCACTTCACCCTACCTCCCCACTTCACCCAACCTCCCCACTCCACCCAACCTCCGCACTCCACCCAACCTCCCCACTTCACCCTACCTCCCCACTTCACCCAACCTCCCCACTCCACCCAACCTCCGCACTGCACCCAACCTTCGCTCTCAACCTAATCTCCCCACTTCACCCAACCTCCCAACTCCACCCAACCTCCCCACTTCACCCATCCTCCGCACTCCATCCAACCTCCGCACTCCACCCAACCTCCGCACTCCAACCAACTTCCGCACACCACCCAACCTCCGCACTCCACCCAACTTCCGCACTCCACCCAACTTCCGCACTCCACTCAACCCCCGCACTCCACCCAAACTCCGCACTCCACCAAACTTCCGCACTCCACGCAACCTCCCCACTCCAACCAACCTCCCCACGCCACCCAACCTCCCCACGCCACCCAACCTCCCCATTCCACTATACCTCCCCACTTCATCCAACCTCCCCACTCCACCCAACCTCCCCACTTCACCCAAACTCGGCACTCCATCCAACCTCCGCACTACAGCCAACCTCCGCACTCTAACCAACTTCCGCACTCCACCCAACCTCCGCACTCCACCCAACCTCCCAACTTCACCCAACCTCCCCACTTCACCCAACCTCCCCACTTCACCCAACCTCCCCATTCCACTATTCCTCCTCACTTTACCCAACCTCCCCACTTCACCCAACCTCCCAACTCCACCCAACCTCCCCACTTCACCCATCCTCCGCACTCCATCCAACCTCCCCACTCCACCCAACCTCCCCACTTCACCCAAACTCGGCACTCCATCCAACCTCCGCTCTCCACCCAACCTCCCCACTCCATCCAACCTCCCCACTCCACCCAACCTCCCCACTTCACCCAAACTCGGCACTCCATCCAACTTCCGCACTCCACCCAACCTCCGCACTCCACCCAACCTCCCCACTTCACCCAACCTTCCCACTTCACCAAGCCTCCCCACTCCACCCAACCTCCCCAAATCACCCAACCTCCCCTCTCCACCCAACATCCCCACTCCACCAAACCTCCCCACTCCACCCAACCTCCCCACTCCACCCAACCTCCCCACTTCACCCAACCTTCCCACTTCACCCAACCTCCCCACTTCACCGAACCTCCCCACTCCACCCAACCTCCGCACTCCACCCAACGTTCGCACTCAACCCAACCTCCCCACTTCACCCAACCTCCCCACTCCACCCAACCTCCCCACTTCACCCAACCTCCCCACTCCACCCAACCTCCTCATTCCACCCAACCTCCCCACTTCACCCTACCTCCCCACTTCACCCAACCTCCCCACTCCACCCAACCTCCGCACTGCACCCAACCTTCGCTCTCAACCTAACCTCCTCACTTCACCCAACCTCCGCACTCCATCCAACCTCCGCACTCCACCCAACCTCCGCACTCCAACCAACTTCCGCACACCACCCAACCTCCGCACTCCACCCAACTTCCGCACTCCACCCAACTTCGGCACTCCACCCAACCTCCGCATTCCACCCAAGCTCCGCATTCCACCAAACTTCCCCACTCCACGCAACCTCCCCACTCCAACCAACCTCCCCACTCCACCCAACCTCCCCACGCCACCCAACCTCCCCACTTCACCCAACCTCCCCATTCCACTATACCTCCCCACTTCATCCAACCTCCCCACTCCACCCAACCTCCCCACTTCACCCAAACTCGGCACTCCATCCAACCTCCGCACTCCAGCCAACCTCCGCACTCTAACCAACTTCCGCACTCCACCCAACCTCCGCACTCCACCCAACCTCCCAACTTCACCCAACCTCCCCACTTCACCCAACCTCCCCACTTCACCCAACCTCCCCATTCCACTATTCCTCCTCACTTTACCCAACCTCCCCACTCCACCCAACCTCCCCACTTCACCAAAACTCGGCACTCCATCCAACCTCCTCACTCCACCCAACCTCCCCACTTCACCCTACCTCCCCACTTCACCCAACCTCCCCACTCCAACCAACCTCCACACTCCACCCAACCTCCCCATTCCACCCAACCTTCCCACTCCACCCAACCTCCCCACTTCAACCAACCTCCCCATTCCACTATACCTCCTCACGTCACCCAACCTCCCCAATCCACACAACCTCCCCACTTCACCCAAACTCGGCACTCCATCCAACCTCCGCACCCAAGCCAACCTCCGCACTCCAACCAACTTCCGCACTCCACCCTACCTCCGCACTCCACCCAACCTCCCCACTGCACCCAACCTCCCCACTCCACCCAACCTCCCAAAATCACCCAACCTCCTCACTCCACCCAACCTCCCCACTCCACCCAACCTCCCCATTCCACCCAAGCTCCCCATTCCACCCAACCTCCCCACTTCACCCAACCTGCCCACTTCACACAAACTCCCCACTTCACCCAACCTCCCCACTCCACCCAACCTGCCCACTCCACCCAACCTCCCCACTTCACCCAACCTCCCCACTTCACCCAACCTCCCCACTCCACCCAACCTCCCCAAATTACTCAACCTCCCCACTTCACCCAACCTCCGCACTCCAACCAACCTCCCCACTCCACCCAACCTTCCCACTCCACCCAACCTCCCCACGCCACCCAACCTCCCCTCTTCACCCAACCTCCCCATTCCACTATACCTCCCCACTTCACCCAACCTCCCCACTCCACCCAACCTCCCCACTTCACCCAAACTCGGCACTCCATCCAACCTCCGCTCTCCACCCAACCTCCCCACTCCACCCAACCTCCCCACTCCACCCAACCTCCCCACTTCACCCAAACTCGGCACTCCATCCAACTTCCGCACTCCACCCAACCTCCGCACTCCACCCAACCTCCCCACTTCACCCAACCTCCCCACTTCACCAAGCCTCCCCACTCCACCCAACCTCCCCAAATCACCCAACCTCCCCTCTCCACCCAACATCCCCACTCCACCAAACCTCCCCACTCCACCCAACCTCCCCACTCCACCCAACCTCCCCACTTCACCCAACCTTCCCACTTCACCCAACCTCCCCACTTCACCGAACCTCCCCACTCCACCCAACCTCCGCACTCCACCCAACGTTCGCACTCAACCCAACCTCCCCACTTCACCCAACCTCCCCACTCCACCCAACCTCCCCACTTCACCCAACCTCCCCACTCCACCCAACCTCCTCATTCCACCCAACCTCCCCACTTCACCCTACCTCCCCACTTCACCCAACCTCCCCACTCCACCCAACCTCCGCACTCCACCCAACCTCCCCACTTCACCCTACCTCCCCACTTCACCCAACCTCCCCACTCCACCCAACCTCCGCACTGCACCCAACCTTCGCTCTCAACCTAATCTCCCCACTTCACCCAACCTCCCCATTCCACTATTCCTCCTCACTTTACCCAACCTCCCCACTTCACCCAACCTCCCAACTCCACCCAACCTCCCCACTTCACCCATCCTCCGCACTCCATCCAACCTCCCCACTCCACCCAACCTCCCCACTTCACCCAAACTCGGCACTCCATCCAACCTCCGCTCTCCACCCAACCTCCCCACTCCATCCAACCTCCCCACTCCACCCAACCTCCCCACTTCACCCAAACTCGGCACTCCATCCAACTTCCGCACTCCACCCAACCTCCGCACTCCACCCAACCTCCCCACTTCACCCAACCTTCCCACTTCACCAAGCCTCCCCACTCCACCCAACCTCCCCAAATCACCCAACCTCCCCTCTCCACCCAACATCCCCACTCCACCAAACCTCCCCACTCCACCCAACCTCCCCACTCCACCCAACCTCCCCACTTCACCCAACCTTCCCACTTCACCCAACCTCCCCACTTCACCGAACCTCCCCACTCCACCCAACCTCCGCACTCCACCCAACGTTCGCACTCAACCCAACCTCCCCACTTCACCCAACCTCCCCACTCCACCCAACCTCCCCACTTCACCCAACCTCCCCACTCCACCCAACCTCCTCATTCCACCCAACCTCCCCACTTCACCCTACCTCCCCACTTCACCCAACCTCCCCACTCCACCCAACCTCCGCACTGCACCCAACCTTCGCTCTCAACCTAACCTCCTCACTTCACCCAACCTCCGCACTCCATCCAACCTCCGCACTCCACCCAACCTCCGCACTCCAACCAACTTCCGCACACCACCCAACCTCCGCACTCCACCCAACTTCCGCACTCCACCCAACTTCGGCACTCCACCCAACCTCCGCATTCCACCCAAGCTCCGCATTCCACCAAACTTCCCCACTCCACGCAACCTCCCCACTCCAACCAACCTCCCCACTCCACCCAACCTCCCCACGCCACCCAACCTCCCCACTTCACCCAACCTCCCCATTCCACTATACCTCCCCACTTCATCCAACCTCCCCACTCCACCCAACCTCCCCACTTCACCCAAACTCGGCACTCCATCCAACCTCCGCACTCCAGCCAACCTCCGCACTCTAACCAACTTCCGCACTCCACCCAACCTCCGCACTCCACCCAACCTCCCAACTTCACCCAACCTCCCCACTTCACCCAACCTCCCCACTTCACCCAACCTCCCCATTCCACTATTCCTCCTCACTTTACCCAACCTCCCCACTCCACCCAACCTCCCCACTTCACCAAAACTCGGCACTCCATCCAACCTCCTCACTCCACCCAACCTCCCCACTTCACCCTACCTCCCCACTTCACCCAACCTCCCCACTCCAACCAACCTCCACACTCCACCCAACCTCCCCATTCCACCCAACCTTCCCACTCCACCCAACCTCCCCACTTCAACCAACCTCCCCATTCCACTATACCTCCTCACGTCACCCAACCTCCCCAATCCACACAACCTCCCCACTTCACCCAAACTCGGCACTCCATCCAACCTCCGCACCCAAGCCAACCTCCGCACTCCAACCAACTTCCGCACTCCACCCTACCTCCGCACTCCACCCAACCTCCCCACTGCACCCAACCTCCCCACTCCACCCAACCTCCCAAAATCACCCAACCTCCTCACTCCACCCAACCTCCCCACTCCACCCAACCTCCCCATTCCACCCAAGCTCCCCATTCCACCCAACCTCCCCACTTCACCCAACCTGCCCACTTCACACAAACTCCCCACTTCACCCAACCTCCCCACTCCACCCAACCTGCCCACTCCACCCAACCTCCCCACTTCACCCAACCTCCCCACTTCACCCAACCTCCCCACTCCACCCAACCTCCCCAAATTACTCAACCTCCCCACTTCACCCAACCTCCGCACTCCAACCAACCTCCCCACTCCACCCAACCTTCCCACTCCACCCAACCTCCCCACGCCACCCAACCTCCCCTCTTCACCCAACCTCCCCATTCCACTATACCTCCCCACTTCACCCAACCTCCCCACTCCACCCAACCTCCCCACTTCACCCAAACTCGGCACTCCATCCAACCTCCGCTCTCCACCCAACCTCCCCACTCCACCCAACCTCCCCACTCCACCCAACCTCCCCACTTCACCCAAACTCGGCACTCCATCCAACTTCCGCACTCCACCCAACCTCCGCACTCCACCCAACCTCCCCACTTCACCCAACCTCCCCACTTCACCAAGCCTCCCCACTCCACCCAACCTCCCCAAATCACCCAACCTCCCCTCTCCACCCAACATCCCCACTCCACCAAACCTCCCCACTCCACCCAACCTCCCCACTCCACCCAACCTCCCCACTTCACCCAACCTTCCCACTTCACCCAACCTCCCCACTTCACCGAACCTCCCCACTCCACCCAACCTCCGCACTCCACCCAACGTTCGCACTCAACCCAACCTCCCCACTTCACCCAACCTCCCCACTCCACCCAACCTCCCCACTTCACCCAACCTCCCCACTCCACCCAACCTCCTCATTCCACCCAACCTCCCCACTTCACCCTACCTCCCCACTTCACCCAACCTCCCCACTCCACCCAACCTCCGCACTCCACCCAACCTCCCCACTTCACCCTACCTCCCCACTTCACCCAACCTCCCCACTCCACCCAACCTCCGCACTGCACCCAACCTTCGCTCTCAACCTAATCTCCCCACTTCACCCAACCTCCCAACTCCACCCAACCTCCCCACTTCACCCATCCTCCGCACTCCATCCAACCTCCGCACTCCACCCAACCTCCGCACTCCAACCAACTTCCGCACACCACCCAACCTCCGCACTCCACCCAACTTCCGCACTCCACCCAACTTCCGCACTCCACTCAACCCCCGCACTCCACCCAAACTCCACACTCCACCAAACTTCCGCACTCCACGCAACTTCCCCACTCCAACCAACCTCCCCACGCCACCCAACCTCCCCACGCCACCCAACCTCCCCATTCCACTATACCTCCCCACTTCATCCAACCTCCCCACTCCACCCAACCTCCCCACTTCACCCAAACTCGGCACTCCATCCAACCTCCGCACTACAGCCAACCTCCGCACTCTAACCAACTTCCGCACTCCACCCAACCTCCGCACTCCACCCAACCTCCCAACTTCACCCAACCTCCCCACTTCACCCAACCTCACCACTTCACCCAACCTCCCCATTCCACTATTCCTCCTCACTTTACCCAACCTCCCCACTCCACCCAACCTCCCCACTTCACCAAAACTCGGCACTCCATCCAACCTCCTCACTCCACCCAACCTCCCCACTTCACCCTACCTCCCCACTTCACCCAACCTCCCCACTCCAACCAACCTCCACACTCCACCCAACCTCCCCATTCCACCCAACCTTCCCACTCCACCCAACCTCCCCACTTCAACCAACCTCCCCATTCCACTATACCTCCTCACGTCACCCAACCTCCCCAATCCACACAACCTCCCCACTTCACCCAAACTCGGCACTCCATCCAACCTCCGCACCCAAGCCAACCTCCGCACTCCAACCAACTTCCGCACTCCACCCTACCTCCGCACTCCACCCAACCTCCCCACTGCACCCAACCTCCCCACTCCACCCAACCTCCCAAAATCACCCAACCTCCTCACTCCACCCAACCTCCCCACTCCACCCAACCTCCCCATTCCACCCAAGCTCCCCATTCCACCGAACCTCCCCACTTCACCCAACCTGCCCACTTCACACAAACTCCCCACTTCACCCAACCTCCCCACTCCACCCAACCTGCCCACTCCACCCAACCTCCCCACTTCACCCAACCTCCCCACTTCACCCAACCTCCCCACTCCACCCAACCTCCCCAAATTATTCAACCTCCCCACTTCACCCAACCTCCGCACTCCAACCAACCTCCCCACTCCACCCAACCTTCCCACTCCACCCAACCTCCCCACGCCACCCAACCTCCCCTCTTCACCCAACCTCCCCATTCCACTATACCTCCCCACTTCACCCAACCTCCCCACTCCACCCAACCTCCCCACTTCACCCAAACTCGGCACTCCATCCAACCTCCGCTCTCCACCCAACCTCCCCACTCCACCCAACCTCCCCACTCCACCCAACCTCCCCACTTCACCCAACCTCCCCACTTCACCAAGCCTCCCCACTCCACCCAACCTCCCCAAATCACCCAACCTCCCCTCTCCACCCAACATCCCCACTCCACCAAACCTCCCCACTCCACCCAACCTCCCCACTCCACCCAACCTCCCCACTTCACCCAACCTTCCCACTTCACCCAACCTCCCCACTTCACCGAACCTCCCCACTCCACCCAACCTCCGCACTCCACCCAACGTTCGCACTCAACCCAACCTCCCCACTTCACCCAACCTCCCCACTCCACCCAACCTCCCCACTTCACCCAACCTCCCCACTCCACCCAACCTCCTCATTCCACCCAACCTCCCCACTTCACCCTACCTCGCCACTTCACCCAACCTCCCCACTCCACCCAACCTCCCCACTTCACCCAACCTCCCCACTCCACCCAACCTCCGCACTGCACCCAACCTTCGCTCTCAACCTAATCTCCCCACTTCACCCAACCTCCCAACTCCACCCAACCTCCCCACTTCACCCATCCTCCGCACTCCATCCAACCTCCGCACTCCACCCAACCTCCGCACTCCAACCAACTTCCGCACACCACCCAACCTCCGCACTCCACCCAACTTCCGCACTCCACCCAACTTCCGCACTCCACTCAACCCCCGCACTCCACCCAAACTCCGCACTCCACCAAACTTCCGCACTCCACGCAACCTCCCCACTCCAACCAACCTCCCCACGCCACCCAACCTCCCCACGCCACCCAACCTCCCCATTCCACTATACCTCCCCACTTCATCCAACCTCCCCACTCCACCCAACCTCCCCACTTCACCCAAACTCGGCACTCCATCCAACCTCCGCACTACAGCCAACCTCCGCACTCTAACCAACTTCCGCACTCCACCCAACCTCCGCACTCCACCCAACCTCCCAACTTCACCCAACCTCCCCACTTCACCCAACCTCCCCACTTCACCCAACCTCCCCATTCCACTATTCCTCCTCACTTTACCCAACCTCCCCACTCCACCCAACCTCCCCACTTCACCCAAACTCGGCACTCCATCCAACCTCCTCACTCCACCCAACCTCCCCACTTCACCATGCCTCCCCACTTCACCCAACCTCCCCACTCCAACCAACCTCCACACTCCACCCAACCTCCCCATTCCACCCAACCTTCCCACTCCACCCAACCTCCCCACTTCAACCAACCTCCCCATTCCACTATACCTCCTCACTTCACCCAACCTCCCCAATCCACACAACCTCCCCACTTCACCCAAACTCGGCACTCCATCCAACCTCCGCACTCCAGCAAACCTCCGCACTCCAACCAACTTCCGCACTCCACCCTACCTCCGCACTCCACCCAACCTCCCCACTGCACCCAACCTCCCCACTCCACCCAACCTCCCAAAATCACCCAACCTCCTCACTCCACCCAACCTCCCCACTCCACCCAACTTCCCCACTCCACCCAAGCTCCCCATTCCACCCAACCTCCCCACTTCACCCAACCTGCCCACTTCACACAAACTCCCCACTTCACCCAACCTCCCCACTCCACCCAACCTGCCCACTCCACCCAACCTCCCCACTTCACCCAACCTCCCCACTTCACCCAACCTCCCCACTCCACCCAACCTCCCCAAATTACTCAACCTCCCCACTCCACCCAACCTTCGCACTCAACCCAACCTCCCCACTTCACCCAACCTCCGCACTCCATCCCACCTCCGCACTCCACCCAACCTCCGCACTCCAACCAACTTCCGCACTCCACCCAACCTCCGGACTCCACCCAACCTCCGCACTCCACCCAACTTCCGCACTCCACCCAACCTCCCCACTCCACCCAACCTCCCCACTCCACCCAACCTCCGCACTCCATCCAACCTCCGCACTCCACCCAATCTCCGCATTCCACCCAAACTCCCCACTTCACCCAACCTCCGCACTCCATCCAACCTCCGCACTCCACCCAACCTCCGCACTCCACCCAACTTCCGCACTCCACCCAACTTCCGCACTCCACCCAACCTCCCCACTCCACCCAACCTCCCCACTTCACCCAACTTCCCCATTCCACTATACCTCCCCACTCCACCAACCTCCCCACTTCACCCAAACTCGGCACTCCATCCAACTTCCGCACTCCACCCAACCTCCGCACTCCACCCAACCTCCCCACTTCACCCAACCTCCCCACTCCACCCAACCTCCCCACTTCACCCAAACTCGGCACTCCATCCAACCTCCGCACTCCAGCCAACCTCCGCACTCTAACCAACTTCCGCACTCCACCCAACCTCCGCACTCCACCCAACCTCCCAACTTCACCCAACCTCCCCACTTCACCCAACCTCCCCACTCCACCCAACTTCCCCAAATCACCCAACCTCCCCTCTCCACCCAACCTCCACACTCCACCCAACCTCCCCATTCCACCCAACCTCCCCACTCCACCCAACCTCCCCACTTCACCCAACCTCCCCATTCCACTATACCTCCTCACTTCACCCAACCTCCCCACTCCACCCAACCTCCCCACTTCACCCAAACTCGGCACTCCATCCAACCTCCGCACTCCAGCCAACCTCCGCACTCCAACCAACTTCCGCACTCCACCCTACCTCCGCACTCCACCCAACCTCCCCACTGCACCCAACCTCCCCACTCCACCCAACCTCCCAAAATCACCCAACCTCCTCACTCCACCCAACCTCCCCACTCCACCCAACCTCCCCACTCCACCCAAGCTCCCCATTCCACCCAACCTCCCCACTTCACCCAACCTGCCCACTTCACACAAACTCCCCACTTCACCCAACCTCCCCACTCCACCCAACCTGCCCACTCCACCCAACCTCCCCACTTCACCCAACCTCCCCACTTCACCCAACCTCCCCACTCCACCCAACCTCCCCAAATTACTCAACCTCCCCACTCCACCCAACCTTCGCACTCAACCCAACCTCCCCACTTCACCCAACCTCCGCACTCCATCCCACCTCCGCACTCCACCCAACCTCCGCACTCCAACCAACTTCCGCACTCCACCCAACCTCCGGACTCCACCCAACCTCCGCACTCCACCCAACTTCCGCACTCCACCCAACCTCCCCACTCCACCCAACCTCCCCACTCCACCCAACCTCCGCACTCCATCCAACCTCCGCACTCCACCCAATCTCCGCATTCCACCCAAACTCCCCACTTCACCCAACCTCCGCACTCCATCCAACCTCCGCACTCCACCCAACCTCCGCACTCCACCCAACTTCCGCACTCCACCCAACTTCCGCACTCCACCCAACCTCCCCACTCCACCCAACCTCCCCACTTCACCCAACTTCCCCATTCCACTATACCTCCCCACTCCACCAACCTCCCCACTTCACCCAAACTCGGCACTCCATCCAACTTCCGCACTCCACCCAACCTCCGCACTCCACCCAACCTCCCCACTTCACCCAACCTCCCCACTCCACCCAACCTCCCCACTTCACCCAAACTCGGCACTCCATCCAACCTCCGCACTCCAGCCAACCTCCGCACTCTAACCAACTTCCGCACTCCACCCAACCTCCGCACTCCACCCAACCTCCCAACTTCACCCAACCTCCCCACTTCACCCAACCTCCCCACTCCACCCAACTTCCCCAAATCACCCAACCTCCCCTCTCCACCCAACCTCCACACTCCACCCAACCTCCCCATTCCACCCAACCTCCCCACTCCACCCAACCTCCCCACTTCACCCAACCTCCCCATTCCACTATACCTCCTCACTTCACCCAACCTCCCCACTCCACCCAACCTCCCCACTTCACCCAAACTCGGCACTCCATCCAACCTCCGCACTCCAGCCAACCTCCGCACTCCAACCAACTTCCGCACTCCACCCTACCTCCGCACTCCACCCAACCTCCACACTGCACCCAACCTCCCCACTCCACCCAACCTCCCAAAATCACCCAACCTCCTCACTCCACCCAACCTCCCCACTCCACCCAACCTCCCCACTCCAACCAAACTCCGCACTCCACCAAACTTCCGCATTCCACGCAACCTCCCCACTCCAACCAACCTCCCCACGCCACCCAACCTCCCCACGCCACCCAACCTCCCCATTCCACTATACCTCCCCACTTCATCCAACTTCCCCACTCCACCCAACCTCCCCACTTCACCCAAACTCGGCACTCCATCCAACCTCCGCACTCCAGCCAACCTCCGCACTCTAACCAACTTCCGCACTCCACCCAACCTCCGCACTCCACCCAACCTCCCAACTTCACCCAACCTCCCCACTTCACCCAACCTCCCCACTTCACCCAACCTCCCCATTCCACTATACCTCCTCACTTCACCCAACCTCCCCACTCCACCCAACCTCCCCACTTCACCCAAACTCGGCACTCCATCCAACCTCCTCACTCCACCCAACCTCCCCACTTCACCCTACCTCCCCACTTCACCCAACCTCCCCATTCCAACCAACCTCCACACTCCACCCAACCTCCCCATTCCACCCAACCTTCCCACTCCAGCCAACCTCCGCACTCCAACCAACTTCCGCACTCCACCCTACCTCCGCACTCCACCCAACCTCCCCACTGCACCCAACCTCCCCACTCCACCCAACCTCCCAAAATCACCCAACCTCCTCACTCCACCCAACCTCCCCACTCCACCCAACCTCCCCACTCCACCCAAGCTCCCCATTCCCCCAACCTCCCCACTTCACCCAACCTGCCCACTTCACACAAACTCCCCACTTCACCCAACCTCCCCACTCCACCCAACCTGCCCACTCCAACCAACTTCCGCACTCCACCCAACCTCCGGACTCCACCCAACCTCCGCACTCCACCCAACTTCCGCACTCCACCCAACCTCCCCACTCCACCCAACCTCCCCACTCCACCCAACCTCCGCACTCCATCCAACTTCCGCACTCCACCCAATCTCCGCATTCCACCCAACCTCCCCACTTCACCCAACCTCCGCACTCCATCCAACCTCCGCACTCCACCCAACCTCCGCACTCCACCCAACTTCCGCACTCCACCCAACTTCCGCACTCCACCCAACCTCCGCATTCCACCCAAACTCCGCACTCCACCAAACTTCCGCACTCCACCCAGCCTCCCCACACCACCCAACCTCCCCACTCCACCCAACCTCCCCACTTCACCCAAACTCGGCACTCCATCCAACTTCCGCACTCCACCCAACCTCCGCACTCCACCCAACCTCCCCACTTCACCCAACCTCCCCACTCCACCCAACCTCCCCACTTCACCCAAACTCGGCACTCCATCCAACCTCCGCACTCCAGCCAACCTCCGCACTCTAACCAACTTCCGCACTCCACCCAACCTCCGCACTCCACCCAACCTCCCAACTTCACCCAACCTCCCCACTTCACCCAACCTCCCCACTCCACCCAACTTCCCCAAATCACCCAACCTCCCCTCTCCACCCAACCTCCCCACTCCACCCAACCTCCCCACTCCACCCAACCTCCCCACTCCACCCAACCTCCTCACTCCACCCAACCTCCCCACTTCACCCTACCTCCCCACTTCACCCAACCTTCCCTCTCCAACCAACCTCCACACTCCACCCAACCTCCCCATTCCACCCAACCTCCCCACTCCACCCAACCTTCCCACTTCACCCAACCTCCCCATTCCACTATACCTCCTCACTTCACCCAACCTCCCCACTCCACCCAACCTCCCCACTTTACCCAAACTCGGCACTCCATCCAACCTCCGCACTCCAGCCAACCTCCGCACTCCAACCAACTTCCGCACTCCACCCTACCTCCGCACTCCACCCAACCTCCACACTGCACCCAACCTCCCCTCTCCACCCAACCTCCCAAAATCACCCAACCTCCTCACTCCACCCAACCTCCCCACTTCACCCTACCTCCCCACTTCACCCAACCTCCCCATTCCAACCAACCTCCACACTCCACCCAACCTCCCCATTCCACCCAACCTTCCCACTCCAGCCAACCTCCGCACTCCAACCAACTTCCGCACTCCACCCTACCTCCGCACTCCTCCCAACCTCCCCACTGCACCCAACCTCCCCACTCCACCCAACCTCCCAAAATCACCCAACCTCCTCACTCCACCCAACCTCCCCACTCCACCCAACCTCCCCACTCCACCCAAGCTCCCCATTCCCCCAACCTCCCCACTTCACCCAACCTGCCC
The DNA here is from genome assembly GCA_964017155.1 of Oasisia sp. SBJ-2009. Taxonomy (NCBI): domain Eukaryota; kingdom Metazoa; phylum Annelida; class Polychaeta; order Sabellida; family Siboglinidae; genus Oasisia; species Oasisia sp. SBJ-2009. Next base: position 29,931,667 of record OZ024859.1, read on the forward strand.
ACTTCACACAAACTCCCCACTTCACCCAACCTCCTCACTCCACCCAACCTGCCCACTCCAACCAACTTCCGCACTCCACCCAACCTCCGGACTCCACCCAACCTCCGCACTCCACCCAACTTCCGCACTCCACCCAACCTCCCCACTCCACCCAACCTCCCCACTCCACCCAACCTCCGCACTCCATCCAACTTCCGCACTCCACCCAATCTCCGCATTCCACCCAACCTCCCCACTTCACCCAACCTCCGCACTCCATCCAACCTCCGCACTCCACCCAACCTCCGCACTCCACCCAACTTCCGCACTCCACCCAACTTCCGCACTCCACCCAACCTCCGCATTCCACCCAAACTCCGCACTCCACCAAACTTCCGCACTCCACCCAGCCTCCCCACACCACCCAACCTCCCCACTCCACCCAACCTCCCCACTTCACCCAAACTCGGCACTCCATCCAACTTCCGCACTCCACCCAACCTCCGCACTCCACCCAACCTCCCCACTTCACCCAACCTCCCCACTCCACCCAACCTCCCCACTTCACCCAAACTCGGCACTCCATCCAACCTCCGCACTCCAGCCAACCTCCGCACTCTAACCAACTTCCGCACTCCACCCAACCTCCGCACTCCACCCAACCTCCCAACTTCACCCAACCTCCCCACTTCACCCAACCTCCCCACTCCACCCAACTTCCCCAAATCACCCAACCTCCCCTCTCCACCCAACCTCCCCACTCCACCCAACCTCCCCACTCCACCCAACCTCCCCACTCCACCCAACCTCCTCACTCCACCCAACCTCCCCACTTCACCCTACCTCCCCACTTCACCCAACCTTCCCTCTCCAACCAACCTCCACACTCCACCCAACCTCCCCATTCCACCCAACCTCCCCACTCCACCCAACCTTCCCACTTCACCCAACCTCCCCATTCCACTATACCTCCTCACTTCACCCAACCTCCCCACTCCACCCAACCTCCCCACTTTACCCAAACTCGGCACTCCATCCAACCTCCGCACTCCAGCCAACCTCCGCACTCCAACCAACTTCCGCACTCCACCCTACCTCCGCACTCCACCCAACCTCCACACTGCACCCAACCTCCCCTCTCCACCCAACCTCCCAAAATCACCCAACCTCCTCACTCCACCCAACCTCCCCACTCCACCCAACCTCCCCACTCCACCAAACTTCCGCACTCCACGCAACCTCCCCACTCCAACCAACCTCCCCACGCCACCCAACCTCCCCACGCCACCCAACCTCCCCATTCCACTATACCTCCCCACTTCATCCAACGTCCCCACTCCACCCAACCTCCCCACTTCACCCAAACTCGGCACTCCATCCAACCTCCGCACTCCAGCCAACCTCCGCACTCTAATCAACTTCCGCACTCCACCCAACCTCCGCACTCCACCCAACCTCCCAACTTCACCCAACCTCCCCACTTCACCCAACCTCCCCACTTCACCCAACCTCCCCATTCCACTATACCTCCTCACTTCACCCAACCTCCCCACTCCACCCAACCTCCCCACTTCACCCAAACTCGGCACTCCATCCAACCTCCTCACTCCACCCAACCTCCCCACTTCACCCTACCTCCCCACTTCACCCAACCTCCCCATTCCAACCAACCTCCACACTCCACCCAACCTCCCCATTCCACCCAACCTTCCCACTCCACCCAACCTCCCCACTTCACCCAACCTCCCCATTCCACTATACCTCCTCACTTCACCCAACCTCCCCAATCCACACAACCTCCCCACTTCACCCAAACTCGGCACTCCATCCAACCTCCGCACTCCAGCCAACCTCCACACTCCAACCAACTTCCGCACTCCACCCTACCTCCGCACTCCAACCAACCTCCCCACTGCACCCAACCTCCCCACTCCACCCAACCTCCCAAAATCACCCAACCTCCTCACTCCACCCAACCTCCCCACTCCACCCAACCTCCCCACTCCACCCAAGCTCCCCATTCCACCCAACCTCCCCACTTCACCCAACCTGCCCACTTCACACAAACTCCCCACTTCACCCAACCTCCCCACTCCACCCAACCTGCCCACTCCACCCAACCTCCCCACTTCACCCAACCTCCCCACTTCACCCAACCTCCCCACTCCACCCAACCTCCCCAAATTACTCAACCTCCCCACTCCACCCAACCTTCGCACTCAACCCAACCTCCCCACTTCACCCAACCTCCGCACTCCATCCCACCTCCGCACTCCACCCAACCTCCGCACTCCAACCAAATTCCGCACTCCACCCAACCTCCGGACTCCACCCAACCTCCGCACTCCACCCAACTTCCGCACTCCACCCAACCTCCCCACTCCACCCAACCTCCCCACTCCACCCAACCTCCGCACTCCATCCAACCTCCGCACTCCACCCAATCTCCGCATTCCACCCAAACTCCCCACTTCACCCAACCTCCGCACTCCATCCAACCTCCGCACTCCACCCAACCTCCGCACTCCACCCAACTTCCGCACTCCACCCAACTTCCGCACTCCACCCAACCTCCCCACTCCACCCAACCTCCCCACTTCACCCAACTTCCCCATTCCACTATACCTCCCCACTCCACCAACCTCCCCACTTCACCCAAACTCGGCACTCCATCCAACTTCCGCACTCCACCCAACCTCCGCACTCCACCCAACCTCCCCACTTCACCCAACCTCCCCACTCCACCCAACCTCCCCACTTCACCCAAACTCGGCACTCCATCCAACCTCCGCACTCCAGCCAACCTCCGCACTCTAACCAACTTCCGCACTCCACCCAACCTCCGCACTCCACCCAACCTCCCACCTTCACCCAACCTCCCCACTTCACCCAACCTCCCCACTCCACCCAACTTCCCCAAATCACCCAACCTCCCCTCTCCACCCAACCTCCACACTCCACCCAACCTCCCCATTCCACCCAACCTCCCCACTCCACCCAACCTCCCCACTTCACCCAACCTCCCCATTCCACTATACCTCCTCACTTCACCCAACCTCCCCACTCCACCCAACCTCCCCACTTCACCCAACCTCCGCACTCCATCCCACCTCCGCACTCCACCCAACCTCCGCACTCCAACCAAATTCCGCACTCCACCCAACCTCCGGACTCCACCCAACCTCCGCACTCCACCCAACTTCCGCACTCCACCCAACCTCCCCACTCCACCCAACCTCCCCACTCCACCCAACCTCCGCACTCCATCCAACCTCCGCACTCCACCCAATCTCCGCATTCCACCCAAACTCCCCACTTCACCCAACCTCCGCACTCCATCCAACCTCCGCACTCCACCCAACCTCCGCACTCCACCCAACTTCCGCACTCCACCCAACTTCCGCACTCCACCCAACCTCCCCACTCCACCCAACCTCCCCACTTCACCCAACTTCCCCATTCCACTATACCTCCCCACTCCACCAACCTCCCCACTTCACCCAAACTCGGCACTCCATCCAACTTCCGCACTCCACCCAACCTCCGCACTCCACCCAACCTCCCCACTTCACCCAACCTCCCCACTCCACCCAACCTCCCCACTTCACCCAAACTCGGCACTCCATCCAACCTCCGCACTCCAGCCAACCTCCGCACTCTAACCAACTTCCGCACTCCACCCAACCTCCGCACTCCACCCAACCTCCCACCTTCACCCAACCTCCCCACTTCACCCAACCTCCCCACTCCACCCAACTTCCCCAAATCACCCAACCTCCCCTCTCCACCCAACCTCCACACTCCACCCAACCTCCCCATTCCACCCAACCTCCCCACTCCACCCAACCTCCCCACTTCACCCAACCTCCCCATTCCACTATACCTCCTCACTTCACCCAACCTCCCCACTCCACCCAACCTCCCCACTTCACCCAAACTCGGCACTCCATCCAACCTCCGCACTCCAGCCAACCTCCGCACTCCAACCAACTTCCGCACTCCACCCTACCTCCGCACTCCACCCAACCTCCACACTGCACCCAACCTCCCCACTCCACCCAACCTCCCAAAATCACCCAACCTCCTCACTCCACCCAACCTCCCCACTCCACCCAACCTCCCCACTCCAACCAAACTCCGCACTCCACCAAACTTCCGCATTCCACGCAACCTCCCCACTCCAACCAACCTCCCCACGCCACCCAACCTCCCCACGCCACCCAACCTCCCCATTCCACTATACCTCCCCACTTCATCCAACATCCCCACTCCACCCAACCTCCCCACTTCACCCAAACTCGGCACTCCATCCAACCTCCGCACTCCAGCCAACCTCCGCACTCTAACCAACTTCCGCACTCCACCCAACCTCCGCACTCCACCCAACCTCCCAACTTCACCCAACCTCCCCACTTCACCCAACCTCCCCACTTCACCCAACCTCCCCATTCCACTATACCTCCTCACTTCACCCAACCTCCCCACTCCACCCAACCTCCCCACTTCACCCAAACTCGGCACTCCATCCAACCTCCTCACTCCACCCAACCTCCCCACTTCACCCTACCTCCCCACTTCACCCAACCTCCCCATTCCAACCAACCTCCACACTCCACCCAACCTCCCCATTCCACCCAACCTTCCCACTCCACCCAACCTCCCCACTTCACCCAACCTCCCCATTCCACTATACCTCCTCACTTCACCCAACCTCCCCAATCCACACAACCTCCCCACTTCACCCAAACTCGGCACTCCATCCAACCTCCGCACTCCAGCCAACCTCCGCACTCCAACCAACTTCCGCACTCCACCCTACCTCCGCACTCCACCCAACCTCCCCACTGCACCCAACCTCCCCACTCCACCCAACCTCCCAAAATCACCCAACCTCCTCACTCCACCCAACCTCCCCACTCCACCCAACCTCCCCACTCCACCCAAGCTCCCCATTCCCCCAACCTCCCCACTTCACCCAACCTGCCCACTTCACACAAACTCCCCACTTCACCCAACCTCCCCACTCCACCCAACCTGCCCACTCCAACCAACTTCCGCACTCCACCCAACCTCCGGACTCCACCCAACCTCCGCACTCCACCCAACTTCCGCACTCCACCCAACCTCCCCACTCCACCCAACCTCCCCACTCCACCCAACCTCCGCACTCCATCCAACTTCCGCACTCCACCCAATCTCCGCATTCCACCCAACCTCCCCACTTCACCCAACCTCCGCACTCCATCCAACCTCCGCACTCCACCCAACCTCCGCACTCCACCCAACTTCCGCACTCCACCCAACTTCCGCACTCCACCCAACCTCCGCATTCCACCCAAACTCCGCACTCCACCAAACTTCCGCACTCCACCCAGCCTCCCCACACCACCCAACCTCCCCACTCCACCCAACCTCCCCACTTCACCCAACTTCCCCATTCCACTATACCTCCCCACTCCACCCAACCTCCCCACTTCACCCAAACTCGGCACTCCATCCAACTTCCGCACTCCACCCAACCTCCGCACTCCACCCAACCTCCCCACTTCACCCAACCTCCCCACTCCACCCAACCTCCCCACTTCACCCAAACTCGGCACTCCATCCAACCTCCGCACTCCAGCCAACCTCCGCACTCTAACCAACTTCCGCACTCCACCCAACCTCCGCACTCCACCCAACCTCCCAACTTCACCCAACCTCCCCACTTCACCCAACCTCCCCACTCCACCCAACTTCCCCAAATCACCCAACCTCCCCTCTCCACCCAACCTCCCCACTCCACCAACCTCCCCACTCCACCCAACCTCCCCACTCCACCCAACCTCCTCACTCCACCCAACCTCCCCACTTCACCCTACCTCCCCACTTCACCCAACCTTCCCTCTCCAACCAACCTCCACACTCCACCCAACCTCCCCATTCCACCCAACCTCCCCACTCCACCCAACCTTCCCACTTCACCCAACCTCCCCATTCCACTATACCTCCTCACTTCACCCAACCTCCCCACTCCACCCAACCTCCCCACTTTACCCAAACTCGGCACTCCATCCAACCTCCGCACTCCAGCCAACCTCCGCACTCCAACCAACTTCCGCACTCCACCCTACCTCCGCACTCCACCCAACCTCCACACTGCACCCAACCTCCCCTCTCCACCCAACCTCCCAAAATCACCCAACCTCCTCACTCCACCCAACCTCCCCACTCCACCCAACCTCCCCACTCCACCAAACTTCCGCACTCCACGCAACCTCCCCACTCCAACCAACCTCCCCACGCCACCCAACCTCCCCACGCCACCCAACCTCCCCATTCCACTATACCTCCCCACTTCATCCAACGTCCCCACTCCACCCAACCTCCCCACTTCACCCAAACTCGGCACTCCATCCAACCTCCGCACTCCAGCCAACCTCCGCACTCTAACCAACTTCCGCACTCCACCCAACCTCCGCACTCCACCCAACCTCCCAACTTCACCCAACCTCCCCACTTCACCCAACCTCCCCACTTCACCCAACCTCCCCATTCCACTATACCTCCTCACTTCACCCAACCTCCCCACTCCACCCAACCTCCCCACTTCACCCAAACTCGGCACTCCATCCAACCTCCTCACTCCACCCAACCTCCCCACTTCACCCTACCTCCCCACTTCACCCAACCTCCCCATTCCACTATACCTCCTCACTTCACCCAACCTCCCCACTCCACCCAACCTCCCCACTTCACCCAAACTCGGCACTCCACCCAACCTCCACACTCCACCCAACCTCCCCATTTCACCCAACCTTCCCACTCCACCCAACCTCCCCACTTCACCCAACCTCCCCATTCCACTATACCTCCTCACTTCACCCAACCTCCCCAATCCACACAACCTCCCCACTTCACCCAAACTCGGCACTCCATCCAACCTCCGCACTCCAGCCAACCTCCGCACTCCAACCAACTTCCGCACTCCACCCTACCTCCGCACTCCAACCAACCTCCCCACTGCACCTAACCTCCCCACTCCCCCCAACCTCCCAAAATCACCCAACCTCCTCACTCCACCCAACCTCCCCACTCCACCCAACCTCCCCACTCCACCCAAGCACCCCATTCCACCCAACCTCCCCACTTCACCCAACCTGCCCACTTCACACAAACTCCCCACTTCACCCAACCTCCCCACTCCACCCAACCTGCCCACTCCACCCAACCTCCCCACTTCACCCAACCTCCCCACTTCACCCAACCTCCCCACTCCACCCAACCTCCCCAAATTACTCAACCTCCCCACTCCACCCAACCTTCGCACTCAACCCAACCTCCCCACTTCACCCAACCTCCGCACTCCATCCCACCTCCGCACTCCACCCAACCTCCGCACTCCAACCAACTTCCGCACTCCACCCAACCTCCGGACTCCACCCAACCTCCGCACTCCACCCAACTTCCGCACTCCACCCAACCTCCCCACTCCACCCAACCTCCCCACTCCACCCAACCTCCGCACTCCATCCAACCTCCGCACTCCACCCAATCTCCGCATTCCACCCAACCTCCCCACTTCACCCAACCTCCGCACTCCATCCAACTTCCGCACTCCACCCAACCTCCGCACTCCACCCAACTTCCGCACTCCACCCAACTTCCGCACTCCACCCAACTTCCGCACTCCACCCAACCTCCGCATTCCACCCAAACTCCGCACTCCACCAAACTTCCGCACTCCACCCAGCCTCCCCACACCACCCAACCTCCCCACTCCACCCAACCTCCCCACTTCACCCAACTTCCCCATTCCACTATACCTCCCCACTCCACCCAACCTCCCCACTTCACCCAAACTCGGCACTCCATCCAACTTCCGCACTCCACCCAACCTCCGCACTCCACCCAACCTCCCCACTTCACCCAACCTCCCCACTCCACCCAACCTCCCCACTTCACCCAAACTCGGCACTCCATCCAACCTCCGCACTCCAGCCAACCTCCGCACTCTAACCAACTTCCGCACTCCACCCAACCTCCGCACTCCACCCAACCTCCCAACTTCACCCAACCTCCCCACTTCACCCAACCTCCCCACTCCACCCAACTTCCCCAAATCACCCAACCTCCCCTCTCCACCCAACCTCCCCACTCCACCCAACCTCCACACTCCACCCAACCTCCCCACTCCACCCAACCTCCTCACTCCACCCAACCTCCCCACTTCACCCTACCTCCCTACTTCACCCAACCTCCCCACTCCAACCAACCTCCACACTCCACCCAACCTCCCCATTCCACCCAACCTCCCCACTCCACCCAACCTCCCCACTTCACCCAACCTCCCCATTCCACTATACCTCCTCACTTCACCCAACCTCCCCACTCCACCCAACCTCCCCACTTCACCCAAACTCGGCACTCCATCCAACCTCCGCACTCCAGCCAACCTCCGCACTCCAACCAACTTCCGCACTCCACCCTACCTCCGCACTCCACCCAACCTCCACACTGCACCCAACCTCCCCACTCCACCCAACCTCCCAAAATCACCCAACCTCCTCACTCCACCCAACCTCCCCACTCCACCCAACCTCCCCACTCCACCCAAGCTCCCCATTCCACCCAACCTCCCCACTTCACCCAACCTGCCCACTTCACACAAACTCCCCACTTCACCCAACCTCCCCACTCCACCCAACCTGCCCACTCCACCCAACCTCCCCTCTTCACCCAACCTCCCCACTTCACCCAACCTCCCCACTTCACCCAACCTCCCCATTCCACTATACCTCCTCACTTCACCCAACCTCCCCAATCCACACAACCTCCCCACTTCACCCAAACTCGGCACTCCATCCAACCTCCGCACTCCAGCCAACCTCCGCACTCCAACCAACTTCCGCACTCCACCCTACCTCCGCACTCCAACCAACCTCCCCACTGCACCCAACCTCCCCACTCCACCCAACCTCCCAAAATCACCCAACCTCCTCACTCCACCCAACCTCCCCACTCCACCCAACCTCCCCACTCCACCCAAGCACCCCATTCCACCCAACCTCCCCACTTCACCCAACCTCCCCACTCCACCCAACCTGCCCACTCCACCCAACCTCCCCACTTCACCCAACCTCCCCACTTCACCCAACCTCCCCACTCCACCCAACCTCCCCAAATTACTAAACCTCCCCACTCCACCCAACCTTCGCACTCAACCCAACCTCCCCACTTCACCCAACCTCCGCACTCCATCCCACCTCCGCACTCCACCCAACCTCCGCACTCCAACCAACTTCCGCACTCCACCCAACCTCCGGACTCCACCCAACCTCCGCACTCCACCCAACTTCCGCACTCCACCCAACCTCCCCACTCCACCCAACCTCCCCACTCCACCCAACCTCCGCACTCCATCCAACCTCCGCACTCCACCCAATCTCCGCATTCCACCCAACCTCCCCACTTCACCCAACCTCCGCACTCCATCCAACCTCCGCACTCCACCCAACCTCCGCACTCCACCCAACTTCCGCACTCCACCCAACTTCCGCACTCCACCCAACTTCCGCACTCCACCCAACCTCCGCATTCCACCCAAACTCCGCACTCCACCAAACTTCCGCACTCCACCCAGCCTCCCCACACCACCCAACCTCCCCACTCCACCCAACCTCCCCACTTCACCCAATTTCCCCATTCCACTATACCTCCCCACTCCACCCAACCTCCCCACTTCACCCAAACTCGGCACTCCATCCAACTTCCGCACTCCACCCAACCTCCGCACTCCACCCAACCTCCCCACTTCACCCAACCTCCCCACTCCACCCAACCTCCCCACTTCACCCAAACTCGGCACTCCATCCAACCTCCGCACTCCAGCCAACCTCCGCACTCTAACCAACTTCCGCACTCCACCCAACCTCCGGACTCCACCCAACCTCCGCACTCCACCCAACTTCCGCACTCCACCCAACCTCCCCACTCCACCCAACGTCCCCACTCCACCCAACCTCCGCACTCCATCCAACCTCCGCACTCCACCCAATCTCCGCATTCCACCCAACCTCCCCACTTCACCCAACCTCCGCACTCCATCCAACTTCCGCACTCCACCCAACCTCCGCACTCCACCCAACTTCCGCACTCCACCCAACTTCCGCACTCCACCCAACTTCCGCACTCCACCCAACCTCCGCATTCCACCCAAACTCCGCACTCCACCAAACTTCCGCACTCCACCCAGCCTCCCCACACCACCCAACCTCCACACTCCACCCAACCTCCCCACTTCACCCAACTTCCCCATTCCACTATACCTCCCCACTCCACCCAACCTCCCCACTTCACCCAAACTCGGCACTCCATCCAACTTCCGCACTCCACCCAACCTCCGCACTCCACCCAACCTCCCCACTTCACCCAACCTCCCCACTCCACCCAACCTCCCCACTTCACCCAAACTCGGCACTCCATCCAACCTCCGCACTCCAGCCAACCTCCGCACTCTAACCAACTTCCGCACTCCACCCAACCTCCGCACTCCACCCAACCTCCCAACTTCACCCAACCTCCCCACTTCACCCAACCTCCCCACTCCACCCAACTTCCCCAAATCACCCAACCTCCCCTCTCCACCCAACCTCCCCACTCCACCCAACCTCCCCACTCCACCCAACCTCCCCACTCCACCCAACCTCCTCACTCCACCCAACCTCCCCACTTCACCCTACCTCCCCACTTCACCCAACCTCCCCACTCCAACCAACCTCCACACTCCACCCAACCTCCCCATTCCACCCAACCTCCCCACTCCACCCAACCTCCCCACTTCACCCAACCTCCCCATTCCACTATACCTCCTCACTTCACCCAACCTCCCCACTCCACCCAACCTCCCCGCTTCACCCAAACTCGGCACTCCATCCAACCTCCGCACTCCAGCCAACCTCCGCACTCCAACCAACTTCCGCACTCCACCCTACCTCCGCACTCCACCCAACCTCCACACTGCACCCAACCTCCCCACTCCACCCAACCTCCCAAAATCACCCAACCTCCTCACTCCACCCAACCTCCCCACTCCACCCAACCTCCCCACTCCACCCAAGCTCCCCATTCCTCCCAACCTCCCCACTTCACCCAACCTGCCCACTTCACACAAACTCCCCACTTCACCCAACCTCCCCACTCCACCCAACCTGCCCACTCCACCCAACCTCCCCTCTTCACCCAACCTCCCCACTTCACCCAACCTCCCCACTTCACCCAACCTCCCCATTCCACTATACCTCCTCACTTCACCCAACCTCCCCAATCCACACAACCTCCCCACTTCACCCAAACTCGGCACTCCATCCAACCTCCGCACTCCAGCCAACCTCCGCACTCCAACCAACTTCCGCACTCCACCCTACCTCCGCACTCCAACCAACCTCCCCACTGCACCCAACCTCCCCACTCCACCCAACCTCCCAAAATCACCCAACCTCCTCACTCCACCCAACCTCCCCACTCCACCCAACCTCCCCACTCCACCCAAGCACCCCATTCCACCCAACCTCCCCACTTCACCCAACCTCCCCACTCCACCCAACCTGCCCACTCCACCCAACCTCCCCACTTCACCCAACCTCCCCACTTCACCCAACCTCCCCACTCCACCCAACCTCCCCAAATTACTCAACCTCCCCACTCCACCCAACCTTCGCACTCAACCCAACCTCCCCACTTCACCCAACCTCCGCACTCCATCCCACCTCCGCACTCCACCCAACCTCCGCACTCCAACCAACTTCCGCACTCCACCCAACCTCCGGACTCCACCCAACCTCCGCACTCCACCCAACTTCCGCACTCCACCCAACCTCCCCACTCCACCCAACCTCCCCACTCCACCCAACCTCCGCACTCCATCCAACCTCCGCACTCCACCCAATCTCCGCATTCCACCCAACCTCCCCACTTCACCCAACCTCCGCACTCCATCCAACCTCCGCACTCCACCCAACCTCCGCACTCCACCCAACTTCCGCACTCCACCCAACTTCCGCACTCCACCCAACTTCCGCACTCCACCCAACCTCCGCATTCCACCCAAACTCCGCACTCCACCAAACTTCCGCACTCCACCCAGCCTCCCCACACCACCCAACCTCCCCACTCCACCCAACCTCCCCACTTCACCCAACTTCCCCATTCCACTATACCTCCCCACTCCACCCAACCTCCCCACTTCACCCAAACTCGGCACTCCATCCAACTTCCGCACTCCACCCAACCTCCGCACTCCACCCAACCTCCCCACTTCACCCAACCTCCCCACTCCACCCAACCTCCCCACTTCACCCAAACTCGGCACTCCATCCAACCTCCGCACTCCAGCCAACCTCCGCACTCTAACCAACTTCCGCACTCCACCCAACCTCCGCACTCCACCCAACCTCCCAACTTCACCCAACCTCCCCACTTCACCCAACCTCCCCACTCCACCCAACTTCCCCAAATCACCCAACCTCCCCTCTCCACCCAACCTCCCCACTCCACCCAACCTCCCCACTCCACCCAACCTCCCCATTCCACCCAACCTCCTCACTCCACCCAACCTCCCCACTTCACCCTACCTCCCCACTTCACCCAACCTCCCCACTCCAACCAACCTCCACACTCCACCCAACCTCCCCATTCCACCCAACCTCCCCACTCCACCCAACCTCCCCACTTCACCCAACCTCCCCATTCCACTATACCTCCTCACTTCACCCAACCTCCCCACTCCACCCAACCTCCCCACTTCACCCAAACTCGGCACTCCATCCAACCTCCGCACTCCAGCCAACCTCCGCACTCCAACCAACTTCCGCACTCCACCCTACCTCCGCACTCCACCCAACCTCCACACTGCACCCAACCTCCCCACTCCACCCAACCTCCCAAAATCACCCAACCTCCTCACTCCACCCAACCTCCCCACTCCACCCAACCTCCCCACTCCACCCAAGCTCCCCATTCCACCCAACCTCCCCACTTCACCCAACCTGCCCACTTCACACAAACTCCCCACTTCACCCAACCTCCCCACTCCACCCAACCTGCCCACTCCACCCAACCTCCCCTCTTCACCCAACCTCCCCACTTCACCCAACCTCCCCACTCCACCCAAACTCCCCAAATTACTCAACCTCCCCACTCCACCCAACCTTCGCACTCAACCCAACCTCCCCACTTCACCCAACCTCCGCACTCCATCCCACCTCCGCACTCCACCCAACCTCCGCACTCCAAGCAACTTCCGCACTCCACCCAACCTCCGGACTCCACCCAACCTCCGCACTACACCCAACTTACGCACTCCACCCAACCTCCCCACTCCACCCAACCTCCCCTCTCCACCCAACCTCCGCACTCCATCCAACCTCCGCACTCCACCCAATCTCCGTACTCCACCCAACCTCCCCACTTCACCCAACCTCCGCACTCCATCCAACCTCCGCACTCCACCCAACCTCCGCACTCCATCCAACTTCCGCACTCCTCCCAACTTCCGCACTCCACCCAATTTCCGCACTCCACCCAACCTCCGCATTCCACCCAAACTCCGCACTCCACCAAACTTCCGCACTCCACCCAGCCTCCCCACTCCACCCAACCTCCCCATTCAACCCAACCTCCCCACTTCACCCAACCACCCCATTCCACTATACCTCCCCACTTCTCCCAACCTCCCCACTCCACCCAACCTCCCCACTTCACCCAAACTCGGCACTCCATCCAACTTCCGCACTCCACCCAACCTCCGCACTCCACCCAACCTCCCCACTTCATCCAACCTCCCCACTTCACCAAGCCTCCCCACTCCACCCAACCTCCCCAAATCACCCAACCTCCCCTCTCCACCAAACATCCCCTCTCCACCCAACCTCCCCACTCCACCCAACCTCCCCACTCCACCCAACCTCCCCACTTCACCCAACCTTCCCACTTCACCCAACCTCCCCACTTCACCGAACCTCCCCACTCCATCCAACCTCCCCACTCCACCCAACTTCCCCACTTCACCCAACCTCCCCACTCCACCCAACCTCCTCATTCCACCCAACCTCCCCACTTCACCCTACCTCCCCACTTCACCCAACCTCCCCACTCCACGCAACCTCCACACTGCACCCAACCTTCGCTCTCAACCTAACTTCCCCACTTCACCCAACCTCTGCACTCCATCCAACCTCCGCACTCCACCCAACCTCCGCACTCCAACCAACTTCCGCACACCACCCAACCTCCGCACTCCACCCAACTTCCGCACTCCACCCAACTTCGGCACTCCACCCAACCTCCGCATTCCACCCAAGCTCCGCATTCCACCAAACTTCCCCACTCCACGCAACCTCCCCACTCCAACCAACCTCCCCACTCCACCCAACCTTCCCACTCCACCCAACCTCCCCACGCCACCCAAACTCCCCACTTCACCCAACCTCCGCACACCATCCAACCTCCGCACTCCACCCAACCTCCGCACTCCACCCAACTTCCGCACTCCACCAAACTTCCGCACTCCACCCAACTTCCACACTCCACCCAACCTCCGCATTCCACCCAAACTCCGCACTCCACCAAACTTCCGCACTCCACCCAGCCTCCCCACACCACCCAACCTCCCCACTCCACCCAACCTCCCCACTTCACCCAACTTCCCCATTCCACTATACCTCCCCACTCCACCCAACCTCCCCACTTCACCCAACCTCCCCACTTCACCCAACCTCCCCACTCCACCCAACCTCCCCACTCCACCCAACCTCCTCACTCCACCCAACTTCCGCACTCCACCCAACCTCCGCACTCCACCCAACCTCCCCACTTCACCCAACCTCCCCACTCCACCCAACCTCCCAACTTCACCCAAACTCGGCACTCCATCCAACCTCCGCACTCCAGCCAACCTCCGCACTCTAACCAACTTCCGCACTCCACCCAACCTCCGCACTCCACCCAACCTCCCAACTTCACCCAACCTCCCCACTTCACCCAACCTCCCCACTCCACCCAACTTCCCCAAATCACCCAACCTCCCCTCTCCACCCAACCTCCCCACTCCACCCAACCTCCCCACTCCACCCAACCTCCTCACTCCATCCAACCTCCCCACTTCACCCTACCTCCCCACTTCACCCAACCTCCCCACTCCAACCAACCTCCACACTCCACCCAACCTCCCCATTCCACCCAACCTCCCCGCTCCACCCAACCTCCCCACTTCACCCAACCTCCCCATTCCACTATACCTGCTCACTTCACCCAACCTCCCAACTCCACCCAACCTCCCCACTTCACCCATCCTCCGCACTCCATCCAACCTCCGCACTCCACCCAACCTCCGCACTCCAACCAACTTCCGCACACCACCCAACCTCCGCACTCCACCCAACTTCCGCAATCCACCCAACTTCCGCACTCCACCCACCCCCCCGCACTCCACCCAAACTCCGCACTCCACCAAACTTCCGCACTCCACGCAACCTCCCCACTCCAACCAACCTCCCCACGCCACCCAACCTCCCCACGCCACCCAACCTCCCCATTCCACTATACCTCCCCACTTCATCCAACCTCCCCACTCCACCCAACCTCCCCACTTCACCCAAACTCGGCACTCCATCCAACCTCCGCACTCCGGCCAACCTCCGCACTCTAACCAACTTCCGCACTCCACCCAACCTCCGCAATCCACCCAACCTCCCAACTTCACCCAACCTCCCCACTCCACCCAACCTCCCAAAATCACCCAACCCCCTCACTCCACCCAACCTCCCCACTCCACCCAACCTCCCCAAATTACTCAACCTCCCCACTCCACCCAACCTTCGCACTCAACCCAACCTCCCCACTCCACCCAACCTCCGCACTCCACCCAACCTCCCCACTCCACGCAACCTCCCCACTCCACCCAACCTCCTCACTTCACCCAACCTCCCCACTCCACCCAACCTCCCCACTTCACCCAAACTCGGCACTCCACCCAAGCCCCCATTCCACCCAACCTCCCCACTTCACCCAACCTGCCCACTTCACGCAAACTCCCCACTTCACCCAACCTCCCCACTCCACCCAACCTGCCCACTCCACCCAACCTCCCCACTTCACCCAACCTGCCCACTTCACCCAACCTCCCCACTCCACCCAACCTCCCCAAATTACTCAACCTCCCCACTCCACCCAACCTTCGCACTCAACCCAACCTCCCCACTTCTCCCAACCTCCGCACTCCATCCCACCTCCGCACTCCACCCAACCTCCGCACTCCAACCAACTTCCGCACTCCACCCAACCTCCGGACTCCACCCAACCTCCGCACTCCACCCAACTTCCGCACTCAACCCAACCTCCCCACTCCACCCAACCTCCCCACTCCACCCAACCTCCCCAATCCACCCAACCTCCACCTCCACCCAACCTCCCCACTGCAACCAACCTCCCCACTTCACCCAACCTCCCCACTCCACCCAACCTCCCCACTCCACCCAACCTCCACACTCCACCCAAACTCCGCACTTCACCCAACATCCGCACTTCACCCAACGTCCCCACTTCACCCAACCTCCCCATTCCACTATACCTCCCCACTTCACCCAACCTCCCCACTCCACCCAATCTCCCCACTTCACCCAAACTCGGCACTCCATCCAACCTCCGCACTCCAGCCAACCTCCGCCCTCTAACCAACTTCCGCACTCCACCCATCCTCCGTACTCAACCCAACCTCCCCACTTCACCCAACCTCCCCACTCCACCCAACCTCCCTACTTCACCCAACCTCCCCACTCCACCCAACTTCCCCAAATCACCCAACCTCCCCTCTCCACCCAACCTCCCCACTCCAGCCAACCTCCCCACTCCACCCAACCTCCCCACTCCACCCAACCTCCTCACTTCACCCAACCTCCTCCCTCCACCCAACCTCCGCACTCCACCCAACCTCCCCACTCCACCCAACCTCCCCACTTCACCCAACCTTCCCACTTCACCCAACCTCCCCACTTCACCGAACCTCCCCACTCCATCCAACCTCCCCACTCCACCCAACTTCCCCACTTCACCCAACCTCCCCACTCCACCCAACCTCCTCATTCCACCCAACCTCCCCACTTCACCCTACCTCCCCACTTCACCCAACCTCCCCACTCCACGCAACCTCCACACTGCACCCAACCTTCGCTCTCAACCTAACTTCCCCACTTCACCCAACCTCTGCACTCCATCCAACCTCCGCACTCCACCCAACCTCCGCACTCCAACCAACTTCCGCACACCACCCAACCTCCGCACTCCACCCAACTTCCGCACTCCACCCAACTTCGGCACTCCACCCAACCTCCGCATTCCACCCAAGCTCCGCATTCCACCAAACTTCCCCACTCCACGCAACCTCCCCACTCCAACCAACCTCCCCACTCCACCCAACCTTCCCACTCCACCCAACCTCCCCACGCCACCCAAACTCCCCACTTCACCCAACCTCCGCACACCATCCAACCTCCGCACTCCACCCAACCTCCGCACTCCACCCAACTTCCGCACTCCACCAAACTTCCGCACTCCACCCAACTTCCACACTCCACCCAACCTCCGCATTCCACCCAAACTCCGCACTCCACCAAACTTCCGCACTCCACCCAGCCTCCCCACACCACCCAACCTCCCCACTCCACCCAACCTCCCCACTTCACCCAACTTCCCCATTCCACTATACCTCCCCACTCCACCCAACCTCCCCACTTCACCCAACCTCCCCACTTCACCCAACCTCCCCACTCCACCCAACCTCCCCACTCCACCCAACCTCCTCACTCCACCCAACTTCCGCACTCCACCCAACCTCCGCACTCCACCCAACCTCCCCACTTCACCCAACCTCCCCACTCCACCCAACCTCCCAACTTCACCCAAACTCGGCACTCCATCCAACCTCCGCACTCCAGCCAACCTCCGCACTCTAACCAACTTCCGCACTCCACCCAACCTCCGCACTCCACCCAACCTCCCAACTTCACCCAACCTCCCCACTTCACCCAACCTCCCCACTCCACCCAACTTCCCCAAATCACCCAACCTCCCCTCTCCACCCAACCTCCCCACTCCACCCAACCTCCCCACTCCACCCAACCTCCTCACTCCATCCAACCTCCCCACTTCACCCTACCTCCCCACTTCACCCAACCTCCCCACTCCAACCAACCTCCACACTCCACCCAACCTCCCCATTCCACCCAACCTCCCCACTCCACCCAACCTCCCCACTTCACCCAACCTCCCCATTCCACTATACCTGCTCACTTCACCCAACCTCCCAACTCCACCCAACCTCCCCACTTCACCCATCCTCCGCACTCCATCCAACCTCCGCACTCCACCCAACCTCCGCACTCCAACCAACTTCCGCACACCACCCAACCTCCGCACTCCACCCAACTTCCGCAATCCACCCAACTTCCGCACTCCACCCACCCCCCCGCACTCCACCCAAACTCCGCACTCCACCAAACTTCCGCACTCCACGCAACCTCCCCACTCCAACCAACCTCCCCACGCCACCCAACCTCCCCACGCCACCCAACCTCCCCATTCCACTATACCTCCCCACTTCATCCAACCTCCCCACTCCACCCAACCTCCCCACTTCACCCAAACTCGGCACTCCATCCAACCTCCGCACTCCGGCCAACCTCCGCACTCTAACCAACTTCCGCACTCCACCCAACCTCCGCAATCCACCCAACCTCCCAACTTCACCCAACCTCCCCACTCCACCCAACCTCCCAAAATCACCCAACCCCCTCACTCCACCCAACCTCCCCACTCCACCCAACCTCCCCAAATTACTCAACCTCCCCACTCCACCCAACCTTCGCACTCAACCCAACCTCCCCACTCCACCCAACCTCCGCACTCCACCCAACCTCCCCACTCCACGCAACCTCCCCACTCCACCCAACCTCCTCACTTCACCCAACCTCCCCACTCCACCCAACCTCCCCACTTCACCCAAACTCGGCACTCCACCCAAGCCCCCATTCCACCCAACCTCCCCACTTCACCCAACCTGCCCACTTCACGCAAACTCCCCACTTCACCCAACCTCCCCACTCCACCCAACCTGCCCACTCCACCCAACCTCCCCACTTCACCCAACCTGCCCACTTCACCCAACCTCCCCACTCCACCCAACCTCCCCAAATTACTCAACCTCCCCACTCCACCCAACCTTCGCACTCAACCCAACCTCCCCACTTCTCCCAACCTCCGCACTCCATCCCACCTCCGCACTCCACCCAACCTCCGCACTCCAACCAACTTCCGCACTCCACCCAACCTCCGGACTCCACCCAACCTCCGCACTCCACCCAACTTCCGCACTCAACCCAACCTCCCCACTCCACCCAACCTCCCCACTCCACCCAACCTCCCCAATCCACCCAACCTCCACCTCCACCCAACCTCCCCACTGCAACCAACCTCCCCACTTCACCCAACCTCCCCACTCCACCCAACCTCCCCACTCCACCCAACCTCCACACTCCACCCAAACTCCGCACTTCACCCAACATCCGCACTTCACCCAACGTCCCCACTTCACCCAACCTCCCCATTCCACTATACCTCCCCACTTCACCCAACCTCCCCACTCCACCCAATCTCCCCACTTCACCCAAACTCGGCACTCCATCCAACCTCCGCACTCCAGCCAACCTCCGCCCTCTAACCAACTTCCGCACTCCACCCATCCTCCGTACTCAACCCAACCTCCCCACTTCACCCAACCTCCCCACTCCACCCAACCTCCCTACTTCACCCAACCTCCCCACTCCACCCAACTTCCCCAAATCACCCAACCTCCCCTCTCCACCCAACCTCCCCACTCCAGCCAACCTCCCCACTCCACCCAACCTCCCCACTCCACCCAACCTCCTCACTTCACCCAACCTCCTCCCTCCACCCAACCTCCGCACTCCACCCAACTTCCCCAAATCACCCAACCTCCCCTCTCCACCCAACCTCCCCACTCCACCCAACCTCCTCACTCCACCCAACCTCCCCACTTCACCCTACCTCCCCACTTCACCCAACCTCCCCCCTCCACCCAACCTCCGCACTCCACCCAACCTTCGCATTCAACCCAACCTCCCCACTTCACCCAACCTCCCAACTCCACCCAACCTCCCCACTTCACCCAACCTCCGCACTCCACCCAACCTCCGCACTCCACCCAACTTCCGCACTCCACCCAACTTCCGCACTCCACCCAACTTCCGCACTCCACCCAACCTCCGCACTCCACCCAAACTCCGCACTCCAACAAACTTCCGCACTCCACGCAACCTCCCCACTCCAACCAACCTCCACACTCCACCCAACCTCCCCACTCCACCCAACCTCCGCACTCCACCCAACCTCCCCACTCCACGCAACCTCCCCACTCCACCCAACCTCCTCACTTCACCCAACCTCCCCACACCACCCAACCTCCCCACTTCACCCAAACTCGGCACTCCGTCCAACCTCCGCACTCCACCCTACCTCCGCACTCCACCCAACCTCCCCACTGCACCCAACCTCCCCACTCCACCCAACCTCCAAAAATCACCCAACCCCCTCACTCCACCCAACCTCCCCACTCCACCCAACCTCCCCAAATTACTCAACCTCCCCACTCCACCCAACCTTCGCACTCAACCCAACCTCCCCACTCCACCCAACCTCCGCACTCCACCCAACCTCCCCACTCCACGCAACCTCCCCACTCCACCCAACCTCCTCACTTCACCCAACCTCCCCACTCCACCCAACCTCCCCACTTCACCCAAACTCGGCACTCCACCCAAGCCCCCATTCCACCCAACCTCCCCACTTCACCCAACCTGCCCACTTCACGAAAACTCCCCACTTCACCCAACCTCCCCACTCCACCCAACCTGCCCACTCCACCCAACCTCCCCACTTCACCCAACCTGCCCACTTCACCCAACCTCCCCACTCCACCCAACCTCCCCAAATTACTCAACCTCCCCACTCCACCCAACCTTCGCACTCAACCCAACCTCCCCACTTCTCCCAACCTCCGCACTCCATCCCACCTCCGCACTCCACCCAACCTCCGCACTCCAACCAACTTCCGCACTCCACCCAACCTCCGGACTCCACCCAACCTCCGCACTCCACCCAACTTCCGCACTCAACCCAACCTCCCCACTCCACCCAACCTCCCCACTCCACCCAACCTCCCCAATCCACCCAACCTCCACCTCCACCCAACCTCCCCACTGCAACCAACCTCCCCACTTCACCCAACCTCCCCACTCCACCCAACCTCCCCACTCCACCCAACCTCCACACTCCACCCAAACTCCGCACTTCACCCAACATCCGCACTTCACCCAACGTCCCCACTTCACCCAACCTCCCCATTCCACTATACCTCCCCACTTCACCCAACCTCCCCACTCCACCCAATCTCCCCACTTCACCCAAACTCGGCACTCCATCCAACCTCCGCACTCCAGCCAACCTCCGCCCTCTAACCAACTTCCGCACTCCACCCATCCTCCGCACTCAACCCAACCTCCCCACTTCACCCAACCTCCCCACTCCACCCAACCTCCCTACTTCACCCAACCTCCCCACTTCACCCAACCTCCCCACTTCACCCAACCTCCCCACTCCACCCAACTTCCCCAAATCACCCAACCTCCCCTCTCCACCCAACCTCCCCACTCCAGCCAACCTCCCCACTCCACCCAACCTCCCCACTCCACCCAACCTCCTCACTTCACCCAACCTCCTCCCTCCACCCAACCTCCGCACTCCACCCAACTTCCCCAAATCACCCAACCTCCCCTCTCCACCCAACCTCCCCACTCCACCCAACCTCCTCACTCCACCCAACCTCCCCACTTCACCCTACCTCCCCACTTCACCCAACCTCCCCCCTCCACCCAACCTCCGCACTCCACCCAACCTTCGCATTCAACCCAACCTCCCCACTTCACCCAACCTCCCAACTCCACCCAACCTCCCCACTTCACCCAACCTCCGCACTCCACCCAACCTCCGCACTCCACCCAACTTCCGCACTCCACCCAACTTCCGCACTCCACCCAACTTCCGCACTCCACCCAACCTCCGCACTCCACCCAAACTCCGCACTCCAACAAACTTCCGCACTCCACGCAACCTCCCCACTCCAACCAACCTCCACACTCCACCCAACCTCCCCACTCCACCCAACCTCCGCACTCCACCCAACCTCCCCACTCCACGCAACCTCCCCACTCCACCCAACCTCCTCACTTCACCCAACCTCCCCACACCACCCAACCTCCCCACTTCACCCAAACTCGGCACTCCATCCAACCTCCGCACTCCACCCTACCTCCGCACTCCACCCAACCTCCCCACTGCACCCAACCTCCCCACTCCACCCAACCTCCCAAAATCACCCAACCCCCTCACTACACCCAACCTCCCCACTCCACCCAACCTCCCCAAATTACTCAACCTCCCCACTCCACCCAACCTTCGCACTCAACCCAACCTCCCCACTCCACCCAACCTCCGCACTCCACCCAACCTCCCCACTCCACGCAACCTCCCCACTCCACCCAACCTCCTCACTTCACCCAACCTCCCCACTCCACCCAACCTCCCCACTTCACCCAAACTCGGCACTCCACCCAAGCCCCCATTCCACCCAACCTCCCCACTTCACCCAACCTGCCCACTTCACGCAAACTCCCCACTTCACCCAACCTCCCCACTCCACCCAACCTGCCCACTCCACCCAACCTCCCCACTTCACCCAACCTGCCCACTTCACCCAACCTCCCCACTCCACCCAACCTCCCCAAATTACTCAACCTCCCCACTCCACCCAACCTTCGCACTCAACCCAAACTCCCCACTTCTCCCAACCTCCGCACTCCATCCCACCTCCGCACTCCACCCAACCTCCGCACTCCAACCAACTTCCGCACTCCACCCAACCTCCGGACTCCACCCAACCTCCGCACTCCACCCAACTTCCGCACTCAACCCAACCTCCCCACTCCACCCAACCTCCCCACTCCACCCAACCTCCCCAATCCACCCAACCTCCACCTCCACCCAACCTCCCCACTCCAACCAACCTCCCCACTTCACCCAACCTCCCCACTCCACCCAACCTCCCCACTCCACCCAACCTCCACACTCCACCCAAACTCCGCACTTCACCCAACATCCGCACTTCACCCAACGTCCCCACTTCACCCAACCTCCCCATTCCACTATACCTCCCCACTTCACCCAACCTCCCCACTCCACCCAATCTCCCCACTTCACCCAAACTCGGCACTCCATCCAACCTCCGCACTCCAGCCAACCTCCGCCCTCTAACCAACTTCCGCACTCCACCCAACCTCCGCACTCAACCCAACCTCCCCACTTCACCCAACATCCCCACTCCACCCAACCTCCCTACTTCACCCAACCTCCCCACTTCACCCAACCTCCCCACTTCACCCAACCTCCCCACTCCACCCAACTTCCCCAAATCACCCAACCTCCCCTCTCCACCCAACCTCCCCACTCCAGCCAACCTCCCCACTCCACCCAACCTCCCCACTCCACCCAACCTCCTCACTTCACCCAACCTCCTCCCTCCACCCAACCTCCGCACTCCACCCAACTTCCCCAAATCACCCAACCTCCCCTCTCCACCCAACCTCCCCACTCCACCCAACCTCCTCACTCCACCCAACCTCCCCACTTCACCCTACCTCCCCACTTCACCCAACCTCCCCCCTCCACCCAACCTCCGCACTCCACCCAACCTTCGCATTCAACCCAACCTCCCCACTTCACCCAACCTCCCAACTCCACCCAACCTCCCCACTTCACCCAACCTCCGCACTCCACCCAACCTCCGCACTCCACCCAACTTCCGCACTCCACCCAACTTCCGCACTCCACCCAACTTCCGCACTCCACCCAACCTCCGCACTCCACCCAAACTCCGCACTCCAACAAACTTCCGCACTCCACGCAACCTCCCCACTCCAACCAACCTCCACACTCCACCCAACCTCCCCACTCCACCCAACCTCCGCACTCCACCCAACCTCCCCGCTCCACGCAACCTCCCCACTCCACCCAACCTCCTCACTTCACCCAACCTCCCCACACCACCCAACCTCCCCACTTCACCCAAACTCGGCACTCCGTCCAACCTCCGCACTCCACCCTACCTCCGCACTCCACCCAACCTCCCCACTGCACCCAACCTCCCCACTCCACCCAACCTCCCAAAATCACCCAACCCCCTCACTCCACCCAACCTCCCCACTCCACCCAACCTCCCCAAATTACTCAACCTCCCCACTCCACCCAACCTTCGCACTCCACCCAACCTCCCCACTTCACCCAACTTCCCCATTCCACTATACCTCCCCACTCCACCCAACCTCCCCACTTCACCCAAACTCGGCACTCCATCCAACTTCCGCACTCCACCCAACCTCCGCACTCCACCCAACCTCCCCACTTCACCCAACCTCCCCACTCCACCCAACCTCCCCACTTCACCCAAACTCGGCACTCCATCCAACCTCCGCACTCCAGCCAACCTCCGCACTCTAACCAACTTCCGCACTCCACCCAACCTCCGCACTCCACCCAACCTCCCAACTTCACCCAACCTCCCCACTTCACCCAACCTCCCCACTCCACCCAACTTCCCCAAATCACCCAACCTCCCCTCTCCACCCAACCTCCCCACTCCACCCAACCTCCCCACTCCACCCAACCTCCCCATTCCACCCAACCTCCTCACTCCACCCAACCTCCCCACTTCACCCTACCTCCCCACTTCACCCAACCTCCCCACTCCAACCAACCTCCACACTCCACCCAACCTCCCCATTCCACCCAACCTCCCCACTCCACCCAACCTCCCCACTTCACCCAACCTCCCCATTCCACTATACCTCCTCACTTCACCCAACCTCCTCCCTCCACCCAACCTCCGCACTCCACCCAACTTCCCCAAATCACCCAACCTCCCCTCTCCACCCAACCTCCCCACTCCACCCAACCTCCTCACTCCACCCAACCTCCCCACTTCACCCTACCTCCCCACTTCACCCAACCTCCCCCCTCCACCCAACCTCCGCACTCCACCCAACCTTCGCATTCAACCCAACCTCCCCACTTCACCCAACCTCCCAACTCCACCCAACCTCCCCACTTCACCCAACCTCCGCACTCCACCCAACCTCCGCACTCCACCCAACTTCCGCACTCCACCCAACTTCCGCACTCCACCCAACTTCCGCACTCCACCCAACCTCCGCACTCCACCCAAACTCCGCACTCCAACAAACTTCCGCACTCCACGCAACCTCCCCACTCCAACCAACCTCCACACTCCACCCAACCTCCCCACTCCACCCAACCTCCGCACTCCACCCAACCTCCCCACTCCACGCAACCTCCCCACTCCACCCAACCTCCTCACTTCACCCAACCTCCCCACACCACCCAACCTCCCCACTTCACCCAAACTCGGCACTCCGTCCAACCTCCGCACTCCACCCTACCTCCGCACTCCACCCAACCTCCCCACTGCACCCAACCTCCCCACTCCACCCAACCTCCAAAAATCACCCAACCCCCTCACTCCACCCAACCTCCCCACTCCACCCAACCTCCCCAAATTACTCAACCTCCCCACTCCACCCAACCTTCGCACTCAACCCAACCTCCCCACTCCACCCAACCTCCGCACTCCACCCAACCTCCCCACTCCACGCAACCTCCCCACTCCACCCAACCTCCTCACTTCACCCAACCTCCCCACTCCACCCAACCTCCCCACTTCACCCAAACTCGGCACTCCACCCAAGCCCCCATTCCACCCAACCTCCCCACTTCACCCAACCTGCCCACTTCACGCAAACTCCCCACTTCACCCAACCTCCCCACTCCACCCAACCTGCCCACTCCACCCAACCTCCCCACTTCACCCAACCTGCCCACTTCACCCAACCTCCCCACTCCACCCAACCTCCCCAAATTACTCAACCTCCCCACTCCACCCAACCTTCGCACTCAACCCAACCTCCCCACTTCTCCCAACCTCCGCACTCCATCCCACCTCCGCACTCCACCCAACCTCCGCACTCCAACCAACTTCCGCACTCCACCCAACCTCCGGACTCCACCCAACCTCCGCACTCCACCCAACTTCCGCACTCAACCCAACCTCCCCACTCCACCCAACCTCCCCACTCCACCCAACCTCCCCAATCCACCCAACCTCCACCTCCACCCAACCTCCCCACTGCAACCAACCTCCCCACTTCACCCAACCTCCCCACTCCACCCAACCTCCCCACTCCACCCAACCTCCACACTCCACCCAAACTCCGCACTTCACCCAACATCCGCACTTCACCCAACGTCCCCACTTCACCCAACCTCCCCATTCCACTATACCTCCCCACTTCACCCAACCTCCCCACTCCACCCAATCTCCCCACTTCACCCAAACTCGGCACTCCATCCAACCTCCGCACTCCAGCCAACCTCCGCCCTCTAACCAACTTCCGCACTCCACCCATCCTCCGCACTCAACCCAACCTCCCCACTTCACCCAACCTCCCCACTCCACCCAACCTCCCTACTTCACCCAACCTCCCCACTTCACCCAACCTCCCCACTTCACCCAACCTCCCCACTCCACCCAACTTCCCCAAATCACCCAACCTCCCCTCTCCACCCAACCTCCCCACTCCAGCCAACCTCCCCACTCCACCCAACCTCCCCACTCCACCCAACCTCCTCACTTCACCCAACCTCCTCCCTCCACCCAACCTCCGCACTCCACCCAACTTCCCCAAATCACCCAACCTCCCCTCTCCACCCAACCTCCCCACTCCACCCAACCTCCTCACTCCACCCAACCTCCCCACTTCACCCTACCTCCCCACTTCACCCAACCTCCCCCCTCCACCCAACCTCCGCACTCCACCCAACCTTCGCATTCAACCCAACCTCCCCACTTCACCCAACCTCCCAACTCCACCCAACCTCCCCACTTCACCCAACCTCCGCACTCCACCCAACCTCCGCACTCCACCCAACTTCCGCACTCCACCCAACTTCCGCACTCCACCCAACTTCCGCACTCCACCCAACCTCCGCACTCCACCCAAACTCCGCACTCCAACAAACTTCCGCACTCCACGCAACCTCCCCACTCCAACCAACCTCCACACTCCACCCAACCTCCCCACTCCACCCAACCTCCGCACTCCACCCAACCTCCCCACTCCACGCAACCTCCCCACTCCACCCAACCTCCTCACTTCACCCAACCTCCCCACACCACCCAACCTCCCCACTTCACCCAAACTCGGCACTCCATCCAACCTCCGCACTCCACCCTACCTCCGCACTCCACCCAACCTCCCCACTGCACCCAACCTCCCCACTCCACCCAACCTCCCAAAATCACCCAACCCCCTCACTACACCCAACCTCCCCACTCCACCCAACCTCCCCAAATTACTCAACCTCCCCACTCCACCCAACCTTCGCACTCAACCCAACCTCCCCACTCCACCCAACCTCCGCACTCCACCCAACCTCCCCACTCCACGCAACCTCCCCACTCCACCCAACCTCCTCACTTCACCCAACCTCCCCACTCCACCCAACCTCCCCACTTCACCCAAACTCGGCACTCCACCCAAGCCCCCACTCCACCCAACCTCCCCACTTCACCCAACCTGCCCACTTCACGCAAACTCCCCACTTCACCCAACCTCCCCACTCCACCCAACCTGCCCACTCCACCCAACCTCCCCACTTCACCCAACCTGCCCACTTCACCCAACCTCCCCACTCCACCCAACCTCCCCAAATTACTCAACCTCCCCACTCCACCCAACCTTCGCACTCAACCCAAACTCCCCACTTCTCCCAACCTCCGCACTCCATCCCACCTCCGCACTCCACCCAACCTCCGCACTCCAACCAACTTCCGCACTCCACCCAACCTCCGGACTCCACCCAACCTCCGCACTCCACCCAACTTCCGCACTCAACCCAACCTCCCCACTCCACCCAACCTCCCCACTCCACCCAACCTCCCCAATCCACCCAACCTCCACCTCCACCCAACCTCCCCACTCCAACCAACCTCCCCACTTCACCCAACCTCCCCACTCCACCCAACCTCCCCACTCCACCCAACCTCCACACTCCACCCAAACTCCGCACTTCACCCAACATCCGCACTTCACCCAACGTCCCCACTTCACCCAACCTCCCCATTCCACTATACCTCCCCACTTCACCCAACCTCCCCACTCCACCCAATCTCCCCACTTCACCCAAACTCGGCACTCCATCCAACCTCCGCACTCCAGCCAACCTCCGCCCTCTAACCAACTTCCGCACTCCACCCAACCTCCGCACTCAACCCAACCTCCCCACTTCACCCAACCTCCCCACTCCACCCAACCTCCCTACTTCACCCAACCTCCCCACTTCACCCAACCTCCCCACTTCACCCAACCTCCCCACTCCACCCAACTTCCCCAAATCACCCAACCTCCCCTCTCCACCCAACCTCCCCACTCCAGCCAACCTCCCCACTCCACCCAACCTCCCCACTCCACCCAACCTCCTCACTTCACCCAACCTCCTCCCTCCACCCAACCTCCGCACTCCACCCAACTTCCCCAAATCACCCAACCTCCCCTCTCCACCCAACCTCCCCACTCCACCCAACCTCCTCACTCCACCCAACCTCCCCACTTCACCCTACCTCCCCACTTCACCCAACCTCCCCCCTCCACCCAACCTCCGCACTCCACCCAACCTTCGCATTCAACCCAACCTCCCCACTTCACCCAACCTCCCAACTCCACCCAACCTCCCCACTTCACCCAACCTCCGCACTCCACCCAACCTCCGCACTCCACCCAACTTCCGCACTCCACCCAACTTCCGCACTCCACCCAACTTCCGCACTCCACCCAACCTCCGCACTCCACCCAAACTCCGCACTCCAACAAACTTCCGCACTCCACGCAACCTCCCCACTCCAACCAACCTCCACACTCCACCCAACCTCCCCACTCCACCCAACCTCCGCACTCCACCCAACCTCCCCGCTCCACGCAACCTCCCCACTCCACCCAACCTCCTCACTTCACCCAACCTCCCCACACCACCCAACCTCCCCACTTCACCCAAACTCGGCACTCCGTCCAACCTCCGCACTCCACCCTACCTCCGCACTCCACCCAACCTCCCCACTGCACCCAACCTCCCCACTCCACCCAACCTCCCAAAATCACCCAACCCCCTCACTCCACCCAACCTCCCCACTCCACCCAACCTCCCCAAATTACTCAACCTCCCCACTCCACCCAACCTTCGCACTCCACCCAACCTCCCCACTTCACCCAACTTCCCCATTCCACTATACCTCCCCACTCCACCCAACCTCCCCACTTCACCCAAACTCGGCACTCCATCCAACTTCCGCACTCCACCCAACCTCCGCACTCCACCCAACCTCCCCACTTCACCCAACCTCCCCACTCCACCCAACCTCCCCACTTCACCCAAACTCGGCACTCCATCCAACCTCCGCACTCCAGCCAACCTCCGCACTCTAACCAACTTCCGCACTCCACCCAACCTCCGCACTCCACCCAACCTCCCAACTTCACCCAACCTCCCCACTTCACCCAACCTCCCCACTCCACCCAACTTCCCCAAATCACCCAACCTCCCCTCTCCACCCAACCTCCCCACTCCACCCAACCTCCCCACTCCACCCAACCTCCCCATTCCACCCAACCTCCTCACTCCACCCAACCTCCCCACTTCACCCTACCTCCCCACTTCACCCAACCTCCCCACTCCAACCAACCTCCACACTCCACCCAACCTCCCCATTCCACCCAACCTCCCCACTCCACCCAACCTCCCCACTTCACCCAACCTCCCCATTCCACTATACCTCCTCACTTCACCCAACCTCCCCACTCCACCCAACCTCCCCACTTCACCCAAACTCGGCACTCCATCCAACCTCCGCACTCCAGCCAACCTCCGCACTCCAACCAACTTCCGCACTCCACCCTACCTCCGCACTCCACCCAACCTCCACACTGCACCCAACCTCCCCACTCCACCCAACCTCCCAAAATCACCCAACCTCCTCACTCCACCCAACCTCCCCACTCCACCCAACCTCCCCACTCCACCCAAGCTCCCCATTCCACCCAACCTCCCCACTTCACCCAACCTGCCCACTTCACACAAACTCCCCACTTCACCCAACCTCCCCACTCCACCCAACCTGCCCACTCCACCCAACCTCCCCTCTTCACCCAACCTCCCCACTTCACCCAACCTCCCCACTCCACCCAAACTCCCCAAATTACTCAACCTCCCCACTCCACCCAACCTTCGCACTCAACCCAACCTCCCCACTTCACCCAACCTCCGCACTCCATCCCACCTCCGCACTCCACCCAACCTCCGCACTCCAAGCAACTTCCGCACTCCACCCAACCTCCGGACTCCACCCAACCTCCGCACTACACCCAACTTACGCACTCCACCCAACCTCCCCACTCCACCCAACCTCCCCTCTCCACCCAACCTCCGCACTCCATCCAACCTCCGCACTCCACCCAATCTCCGTACTCCACCCAACCTCCCCACTTCACCCAACCTCCGCACTCCATCCAACCTCCGCACTCCACCCAACCTCCGCACTCCATCCAACTTCCGCACTCCTCCCAACTTCCGCACTCCACCCAATTTCCGCACTCCACCCAACCTCCGCATTCCACCCAAACTCCGCACTCCACCAAACTTCCGCACTCCACCCAGCCTCCCCACTCCACCCAACCTCCCCATTCAACCCAACCTCCCCACTTCACCCAACCTCCCCATTCCACTATACCTCCCCACTTCACCCAACCTCCCCACTCCACCCAACCTCCCCACTTCACCCAAACTCGGCACTCCATCCAACTTCCGCACTCCACCCAACCTCCGCACTCCACCCAACCTCCCCACTTCATCCAACCTCCCCACTTCACCAAGCCTCCCCACTCCACCCAACCTCCCCAAATCACCCAACCTCCCCTCTCCACCAAACATCCCCTCTCCACCCAACCTCCCCACTCCACCCAACCTCCCCACTCCACCCAACCTCCCCACTTCACCCAACCTTCCCACTTCACCCAACCTCCCCACTTCACCGAACCTCCCCACTCCATCCAACCTCCCCACTCCACCCAACTTCCCCACTTCACCCAACCTCCCCACTCCACCCAACCTCCTCATTCCACCCAACCTCCCCACTTCACCCTACCTCCCCACTTCACCCAACCTCCCCACTCCACGCAACCTCCGCACTGCACCCAACCTTCGCTCTCAACCTAACTTCCCCACTTCACCCAACCTCTGCACTCCATCCAACCTCCGCACTCCACCCAACCTCCCCACTCCACCCAACCTCCCCACTCCACCCAACCTCCACACTCCACCCAAACTCCGCACTTCACCCAACATCCGCACTTCACCCAACGTCCCCACTTCACCCAACCTCCCCATTCCACTATACCTCCCCACTTCACCCAACCTCCCCACTCCACCCAATCTCCCCACTTCACCCAAACTCGGCACTCCATCCAACCTCCGCACTCCAGCCAACCTCCGCCCTCTAACCAACTTCCGCACTCCACCCATCCTCCGCACTCAACCCAACCTCCCCACTTCACCCAACCTCCCCACTCCACCCAACCTCCCTACTTCACCCAACCTCCCCACTTCACCCAACCTCCCCACTTCACCCAACCTCCCCACTCCACCCAACTTCCCCAAATCACCCAACCTCCCCTCTCCACCCAACCTCCCCACTCCAGCCAACCTCCCCACTCCACCCAACCTCCCCACTCCACCCAACCTCCTCACTTCACCCAACCTCCTCCCTCCACCCAACCTCCGCACTCCACCCAACTTCCCCAAATCACCCAACCTCCCCTCTCCACCCAACCTCCCCACTCCACCCAACCTCCTCACTCCACCCAACCTCCCCACTTCACCCTACCTCCCCACTTCACCCAACCTCCCCCCTCCACCCAACCTCCGCACTCCACCCAACCTTCGCATTCAACCCAACCTCCCCACTTCACCCAACCTCCCAACTCCACCCAACCTCCCCACTTCACCCAACCTCCGCACTCCACCCAACCTCCGCACTCCACCCAACTTCCGCACTCCACCCAACTTCCGCACTCCACCCAACTTCCGCACTCCACCCAACCTCCGCACTCCACCCAAACTCCGCACTCCAACAAACTTCCGCACTCCACGCAACCTCCCCACTCCAACCAACCTCCACACTCCACCCAACCTCCCCACTCCACCCAACCTCCGCACTCCACCCAACCTCCCCACTCCACGCAACCTCCCCACTCCACCCAACCTCCTCACTTCACCCAACCTCCCCACACCACCCAACCTCCCCACTTCACCCAAACTCGGCACTCCGTCCAACCTCCGCACTCCACCCTACCTCCGCACTCCACCCAACCTCCCCACTGCACCCAACCTCCCCACTCCACCCAACCTCCCAAAATCACCCAACCCCCTCACTCCACCCAACCTCCCCACTCCACCCAACCTCCCCAAATTACTCAACCTCCCCACTCCACCCAACCTTCGCACTCAACCCAACCTCCCCACTCCACCCAACCTCCGCACTCCACCCAACCTCCCCACTCCACGCAACCTCCCCACTCCACCCAACCTCCTCACTTCACCCAACCTCCCCACTCCACCCAACCTCCCCACTTCACCCAAACTCGGCACTCCACCCAAGCCCCCATTCCACCCAACCTCCCCACTTCACCCAACCTGCCCACTTCACGCAAACTCCCCACTTCACCCAACCTCCCCACTCCACCCAACCTGCCCACTCCACCCAACCTCCCCACTTCACCCAACCTGCCCACTTCACCCAACCTCCCCACTCCACCCAACCTCCCCAAATTACTCAACCTCCCCACTCCACCCAACCTTCGCACTCAACCCAACCTCCCCACTTCTCCCAACCTCCGCACTCCATCCCACCTCCGCACTCCACCCAACCTCCGCACTCCAACCAACTTCCGCACTCCACCCAACCTCCGGACTCCACCCAACCTCCGCACTCCACCCAACTTCCGCACTCAACCCAACCTCCCCACTCCACCCAACCTCCCCACTCCACCCAACCTCCCCAATCCACCCAACCTCCACCTCCACCCAACCTCCCCACTGCAACCAACCTCCCCACTTCACCCAACCTCCCCACTCCACCCAACCTCCCCACTCCACCCAACCTCCACACTCCACCCAAACTCCGCACTTCACCCAACATCCGCACTTCACCCAACGTCCCCACTTCACCCAACCTCCCCATTCCACTATACCTCCCCACTTCACCCAACCTCCCCACTCCACCCAATCTCCCCACTTCACCCAAACTCGGCACTCCATCCAACCTCCGCACTCCAGCCAACCTCCGCCCTCTAACCAACTTCCGCACTCCACCCATCCTCCGCACTCAACCCAACCTCCCCACTTCACCCAACCTCCCCACTCCACCCAACCTCCCTACTTCACCCAACCTCCCCACTTCACCCAACCTCCCCACTTCACCCAACCTCCCCACTCCACCCAACTTCCCCAAATCACCCAACCTCCCCTCTCCACCCAACCTCCCCACTCCAGCCAACCTCCCCACTCCACCCAACCTCCCCACTCCACCCAACCTCCTCACTTCACCCAACCTCCTCCCTCCACCCAACCTCCGCACTCCACCCAACTTCCCCAAATCACCCAACCTCCCCTCTCCACCCAACCTCCCCACTCCACCCAACCTCCTCACTCCACCCAACCTCCCCACTTCACCCTACCTCCCCACTTCACCCAACCTCCCCCCTCCACCCAACCTCCGCACTCCACCCAACCTTCGCATTCAACCCAACCTCCCCACTTCACCCAACCTCCCAACTCCACCCAACCTCCCCACTTCACCCAACCTCCGCACTCCACCCAACCTCCGCACTCCACCCAACTTCCGCACTCCACCCAACTTCCGCACTCCACCCAACTTCCGCACTCCACCCAACCTCCGCACTCCACCCAAACTCCGCACTCCAACAAACTTCCGCACTCCACGCAACCTCCCCACTCCAACCAACCTCCACACTCCACCCAACCTCCCCACTCCACCCAACCTCCGCACTCCACCCAACCTCCCCACTCCACGCAACCTCCCCACTCCACCCAACCTCCTCACTTCACCCAACCTCCCCACACCACCCAACCTCCCCACTTCACCCAAACTCGGCACTCCATCCAACCTCCGCACTCCACCCTACCTCCGCACTCCACCCAACCTCCCCACTGCACCCAACCTCCCCACTCCACCCAACCTCCCAAAATCACCCAACCCCCTCACTACACCCAACCTCCCCACTCCACCCAACCTCCCCAAATTACTCAACCTCCCCACTCCACCCAACCTTCGCACTCAACCCAACCTCCCCACTCCACCCAACCTCCGCACTCCACCCAACCTCCCCACTCCACGCAACCTCCCCACTCCACCCAACCTCCTCACTTCACCCAACCTCCCCACTCCACCCAACCTCCCCACTTCACCCAAACTCGGCACTCCACCCAAGCCCCCATTCCACCCAACCTCCCCACTTCACCCAACCTGCCCACTTCACGCAAACTCCCCACTTCACCCAACCTCCCCACTCCACCCAACCTGCCCACTCCACCCAACCTCCCCACTTCACCCAACCTGCCCACTTCACCCAACCTCCCCACTCCACCCAACCTCCCCAAATTACTCAACCTCCCCACTCCACCCAACCTTCGCACTCAACCCAAACTCCCCACTTCTCCCAACCTCCGCACTCCATCCCACCTCCGCACTCCACCCAACCTCCGCACTCCAACCAACTTCCGCACTCCACCCAACCTCCGGACTCCACCCAACCTCCGCACTCCACCCAACTTCCGCACTCAACCCAACCTCCCCACTCCACCCAACCTCCCCACTCCACCCAACCTCCCCAATCCACCCAACCTCCACCTCCACCCAACCTCCCCACTCCAACCAACCTCCCCACTTCACCCAACCTCCCCACTCCACCCAACCTCCCCACTCCACCCAACCTCCACACTCCACCCAAACTCCGCACTTCACCCAACATCCGCACTTCACCCAACGTCCCCACTTCACCCAACCTCCCCATTCCACTATACCTCCCCACTTCACCCAACCTCCCCACTCCACCCAATCTCCCCACTTCACCCAAACTCGGCACTCCATCCAACCTCCGCACTCCAGCCAACCTCCGCCCTCTAACCAACTTCCGCACTCCACCCAACCTCCGCACTCAACCCAACCTCC
The DNA here is from genome assembly GCA_964017155.1 of Oasisia sp. SBJ-2009. NCBI lineage: Eukaryota > Metazoa > Annelida > Polychaeta > Sabellida > Siboglinidae > Oasisia > Oasisia sp. SBJ-2009. The sequence continues at coordinate 29,967,179 of OZ024859.1, forward strand.
CCACTTCACCCAACCTCCCCACTCCACCCAACCTCCCTACTTCACCCAACCTCCCCACTTCACCCAACCTCCCCACTTCACCCAACCTCCCCACTCCACCCAACTTCCCCAAATCACCCAACCTCCCCTCTCCACCCAACCTCCCCACTCCAGCCAACCTCCCCACTCCACCCAACCTCCCCACTCCACCCAACCTCCTCACTTCACCCAACCTCCTCCCTCCACCCAACCTCCGCACTCCACCCAACTTCCCCAAATCACCCAACCTCCCCTCTCCACCCAACCTCCCCACTCCACCCAACCTCCTCACTCCACCCAACCTCCCCACTTCACCCTACCTCCCCACTTCACCCAACCTCCCCCCTCCACCCAACCTCCGCACTCCACCCAACCTTCGCATTCAACCCAACCTCCCCACTTCACCCAACCTCCCAACTCCACCCAACCTCCCCACTTCACCCAACCTCCGCACTCCACCCAACCTCCGCCCTCCACCCAACTTCCGCACTCCACCCAACTTCCGCACTCCACCCAACTTCCGCACTCCACCCAACCTCCGCACTCCACCCAAACTCCGCACTCCAACAAACTTCCGCACTCCACGCAACCTCCCCACTCCAACCAACCTCCACACTCCACCCAACCTCCCCACTCCACCCAACCTCCGCACTCCACCCAACCTCCCCGCTCCACGCAACCTCCCCACTCCACCCAACCTCCTCACTTCACCCAACCTCCCCACACCACCCAACCTCCCCACTTCACCCAAACTCGGCACTCCGTCCAACCTCCGCACTCCACCCTACCTCCGCACTCCACCCAACCTCCCCACTGCACCCAACCTCCCCACTCCACCCAACCTCCCAAAATCACCCAACCCCCTCACTCCACCCAACCTCCCCACTCCACCCAACCTCCCCAAATTACTCAACCTCCCCACTCCACCCAACCTTCGCACTCCACCCAACCTCCCCACTTCACCCAACTTCCCCATTCCACTATACCTCCCCACTCCACCCAACCTCCCCACTTCACCCAAACTCGGCACTCCATCCAACTTCCGCACTCCACCCAACCTCCGCACTCCACCCAACCTCCCCACTTCACCCAACCTCCCCACTCCACCCAACCTCCCCACTTCACCCAAACTCGGCACTCCATCCAACCTCCGCACTCCAGCCAACCTCCGCACTCTAACCAACTTCCGCACTCCACCCAACCTCCGCACTCCACCCAACCTCCCAACTTCACCCAACCTCCCCACTTCACCCAACCTCCCCACTCCACCCAACTTCCCCAAATCACCCAACCTCCCCTCTCCACCCAACCTCCCCACTCCACCCAACCTCCCCACTCCACCCAACCTCCCCATTCCACCCAACCTCCTCACTCCACCCAACCTCCCCACTTCACCCTACCTCCCCACTTCACCCAACCTCCCCACTCCAACCAACCTCCACACTCCACCCAACCTCCCCATTCCACCCAACCTCCCCACTCCACCCAACCTCCCCACTTCACCCAACCTCCCCATTCCACTATACCTCCTCACTTCACCCAACCTCCCCACTCCACCCAACCTCCCCACTTCACCCAAACTCGGCACTCCATCCAACCTCCGCACTCCAGCCAACCTCCGCACTCCAACCAACTTCCGCACTCCACCCTACCTCCGCACTCCACCCAACCTCCACACTGCACCCAACCTCCCCACTCCACCCAACCTCCCAAAATCACCCAACCTCCTCACTCCACCCAACCTCCCCACTCCACCCAACCTCCCCACTCCACCCAAGCTCCCCATTCCACCCAACCTCCCCACTTCACCCAACCTGCCCACTTCACACAAACTCCCCACTTCACCCAACCTCCCCACTCCACCCAACCTGCCCACTCCACCCAACCTCCCCTCTTCACCCAACCTCCCCACTTCACCCAACCTCCCCACTCCACCCAAACTCCCCAAATTACTCAACCTCCCCACTCCACCCAACCTTCGCACTCAACCCAACCTCCCCACTTCACCCAACCTCCGCACTCCATCCCACCTCCGCACTCCACCCAACCTCCGCACTCCAAGCAACTTCCGCACTCCACCCAACCTCCGGACTCCACCCAACCTCCGCACTACACCCAACTTACGCACTCCACCCAACCTCCCCACTCCACCCAACCTCCCCTCTCCACCCAACCTCCGCACTCCATCCAACCTCCGCACTCCACCCAATCTCCGTACTCCACCCAACCTCCCCACTTCACCCAACCTCCGCACTCCATCCAACCTCCGCACTCCACCCAACCTCCGCACTCCATCCAACTTCCGCACTCCTCCCAACTTCCGCACTCCACCCAATTTCCGCACTCCACCCAACCTCCGCATTCCACCCAAACTCCGCACTCCACCAAACTTCCGCACTCCACCCAGCCTCCCCACTCCACCCAACCTCCCCATTCAACCCAACCTCCCCACTTCACCCAACCTCCCCATTCCACTATACCTCCCCACTTCACCCAACCTCCCCACTCCACCCAACCTCCCCACTTCACCCAAACTCGGCACTCCATCCAACTTCCGCACTCCACCCAACCTCCGCACTCCACCCAACCTCCCCACTTCATCCAACCTCCCCACTTCACCAAGCCTCCCCACTCCACCCAACCTCCCCAAATCACCCAACCTCCCCTCTCCACCAAACATCCCCTCTCCACCCAACCTCCCCACTCCACCCAACCTCCCCACTCCACCCAACCTCCCCACTTCACCCAACCTTCCCACTTCACCCAACCTCCCCACTTCACCGAACCTCCCCACTCCATCCAACCTCCCCACTCCACCCAACTTCCCCACTTCACCCAACCTCCCCACTCCACCCAACCTCCTCATTCCACCCAACCTCCCCACTTCACCCTACCTCCCCACTTCACCCAACCTCCCCACTCCACGCAACCTCCGCACTGCACCCAACCTTCGCTCTCAACCTAACTTCCCCACTTCACCCAACCTCTGCACTCCATCCAACCTCCGCACTCCACCCAACCTCCGCACTCCAACCAACTTCCGCACACCACCCAACCTCCGCACTCCACCCAACTTCCGCACTCCACCCAACTTCGGCACTCCACCCAACCTCCGCATTCCACCCAAGCTCCGCATTCCACCAAACTTCCCCACTCCACGCAACCTCCCCACTCCAACCAACCTCCCCACTCCACCCAACCTTCCCACTCCACCCAACCTCCCCACGCCACCCAAACTCCCCACTTCACCCAACCTCCGCACACCATCCAACCTCCGCACTCCACCCAACCTCCGCACTCCACCCAACTTCCGCACTCCACCAAACTTCCGCACTCCACCCAACTTCCACACTCCACCCAACCTCCGCATTCCACCCAAACTCCGCACTCCACCAAACTTCCGCACTCCACCCAGCCTCCCCACACCACCCAACCTCCCCACTCCACCCAACCTCCCCACTTCACCCAACTTCCCCATTCCACTATACCTCCCCACTCCACCCAACCTCCCCACTTCACCCAACCTCCCCACTTCACCCAACCTCCCCACTCCACCCAACCTCCCCACTCCACCCAACCTCCCCACTCCACCCAACCTCCCCACTCCACCCAACCTCCTCACTCCACCCAACTTCCGCACTCCACCCAACCTCCGCACTCCACCCAACCTCCCCACTTCACCCAACCTCCCCACTCCACCCAACCTCCCAACTTCACCCAAACTCGGCACTCCATCCAACCTCCGCACTCCAGC
>OZ024859.1:29971150-30011150 GCA_964017155.1 Oasisia sp. SBJ-2009
AGGTTAGATTACGTTATATATGAAAAATCACACAGAGGATGAGACGATGTTGAGAATATATTTATTATTACTGTAATCTTCACAGTCAGTGCAACGATGGTCACAGCACAGCAGAAGAAGATCACAAACATGTACATTTCCATTCTCAGAAAGCTCAGCAGAAGAACAGTTGGTCCAAGCAGTGACATAGAATGCATGTAGTGGTGACCATGAAACTGACAGGCCACATCTAGGTAGAAAGTGATCCACTCTGTGACATCACACAGGCACACAGGTGTGGATACCTGCAGGGGAAATGGTCATGGTTCCATCTGTTGTCACAAGGCTGGTGTTTGAGATGTCCACAGTTGTGGGTGCATTAGCAGTTGCAGTGACAGGTGGCATTTGGACCAAAGTAGTGTTAGTTGTATCAGAAAAACTGATACTGCTGATTCTGTCTGTGGTTGTCGGAGTCGATGATGATGTAGCCTCATTGGTCGATGCCAAATTTGTTGTCAAAGTACTTCTTGTACCTGTGGTTTAATCTTAAATCCATTTCTGCATTTCAATTAAAAATATATAATTTTCACAATATCAATCTGAGTGGTTCAAATCATAAGAACGTTTGGAAAGTTGACATGTTTTTAATATAATTATAACATAATACTTTTACAACCTTTTTAGAACTGTTCACTTATAACATAATTAATACATGAATAATGGCATGTCACTACGTTCGAAATGGATTAACTACAATGTATTATTCTTAACAAAACCAAGGTTCCAAATGCAAAGAAAAAAAATCTGACCCTATTTGTCAAATTGTTCTGTTGCTTGTATACTCTACTTTCAATTGCACAGTTTACTTGTACTTGTAGCCAAACAGATCAGATGACAATATGGTAGAAGACAGATTAAAAATTCATAATAATTATATACTGCTACATGCAGCAGTTCCAGGTATGTGGATAGTGGATACCTTCTGTTGAGACGAACTGATCACCAGTGTTAGTGTTGGAACTAGTTGTCTCACTGACAACAGTCAATGTGGCTGATGAAGTGTTTGTTGTAGTAATTGTTGCAGTTGTAATAGGTTCCTTGTTGTCACTTGTAGTAGGCTCATTGTTGTCACTTGTAGTAGGCTCATTGTTGTCACTTGTAGTAGGCTCATTGTTGTCACTTGTAGTAGGCTCATTGTTATCAGTTGTAACAGGCACTTTGTTATCAGTTGTAGTAGGCTCATTGTTGTCACTTGTAGTAGGCTCATTGTTGTCAGTTGTAATAGGCACTTTGTTATCAGTTGTAGTAGGCTCATTGTTGTCACTTGTAGTAGGATCATTGTTGTCACTTGTAGTAGGCTCATTGTTGTCAGTTGTAATAGGCACTTTGTTATCAGTTGTAGTAGGCTCATTGTTGTCACTTGTAGTAGGCTCATTGTTGTCACTTGTAGTAGGCTCATTGTTATCAGTTGTAACAGGCACTTTGTTATCAGTTGTAGTAGGGTCTTGGGTTGTACTCAGAGGTAAACTTGTTGTTGATGTGTCTGTCTTACCTACACTCGGGTACATGTTTTTAGTTCACACTGTGTTATATAAAACAATATTTCAACTGTGCAGGAGTTAGTGACAAGTCTCGAAGTTATACCTGTGATACAACATGCATGCATTGTCTGGTGTTTTAAAAAGTGTGCCAAAGACATTTCCTCAAAGTGGAAGACCAGGCTTTAGGAACAACCAGTTGTCTCATCTGTAAATATAAGGTGAGACAACTACCATCCTACTCAAGGCTCTGTGATGACCAAGGGAATGGTACACATTTACCTTTCAATAATTCAGCTAAGGTATAAGGGTAGACAAATGGCTACACTATTATGTATGCTGCTAATTACTGAACTGTGTAATTTTATACACTTATTTGTTTTTTTAGATTAGTGGAACTAGATCACTGCATTATTTCCCATACTGGTATGCAACATTTATGTCTGCCTATGTATAAAAAAAACTTAACAAGTCACCTATGGACATATCTTGAGGGTTCTGATCTAGTCATATACAGATATATGTTGGTATATTCCAAACATGCAATCCTTTATGCATAAGATATCAGTTTGTTAGACAGTAACATTTTCATAATATATTATTTTCACGTTATTCAAGTAGTAAATCAGTAAAATGCAAACACACACACACGTGATAGACTTACCCAGTGTGACACAGATGTCTTTTGTGTCACCAGCAGCTTCAGCATGACATGTGACATTAACTTTGCCAGCCTGGGTGACTTTGTCACTCGGCAGTGTCAGGGTGTTGGTGCAGGTGTACACCAGGCTGGTGGTGTCTTGGGCACAGTCCGTAGTGTTCAGCAGAGGTCCACTCAAAGCTGGATTGGTGGACCATGTGAATGTAGCTTCAGGCTTGGATTCCACTGAACACTTCAACATTAAGTTGCTGACACTATTGTCCACTGTCACCTCACCAGAGCAGGCGTGGGATATATCATTAACCAGAAGACTCTGGTTGTTTGGCCTCACTGCAATAAAAAGAAGAAACAAGTCACTTCCGAGGAACATTTACATGTCGCACGGCTACCCGGAGAAAAAGGGGTCATACAGAAAAAATAAATAAAGACATCAATTTCTGCGATGCAACCTAGTGTATTTTCAGACTGCTTTCTTGTAATACACCTACATATTTGGCATAACATCTCAAACACATAACTTTATATATATATATGTATTGAAATACCACACCACAAATAAAAACTGCAAACAGTGGGACTGTATTGAGTATGTTTCAAAACACACACAAATCATGATTCATTGTAAAACCCACAAATATCCAAAGATTCTGGTCTACCTCTGCCTTATGACTTTTGGTCATTATTCAATCTAATACATATTTATTTCCTCAGTGGATTTCTCCCTTCATTCGCTTTACAAAAGGTTATATAAGAAACTTATATTTGACATTAGTGGAGTCGCATAGGGGTATCGCATAGGGGGATCGTGACACGCTGGGCCAAAGAAAAAATGTTGCATAGTTAATAATAATAATAATAATTAGTTAACTTCTATTGCGCCTATATCCTTAGAAACCAAGCTCAGAGGCGCATCAAAACAAAAAGGATTAATCGATCTCATAGTCGGTAAACAAATCAAGTTGTCATCAGATTGATTGATGCGCCAGGGAGCTATGGTGGATAGGCCAGATTGTACAGATATGTTTTTAAATGACGACGGAATTTAGCAATATTTTCAACTGATTTCACGCTAGAAGGAAGCATATTCCATAGAGTAGGCGCACCCACAGCAAAAGTCCTGGTCCCCATATTAGTATTGACCTTTGGTACAAAGAGTAAATCAGAAGTAGATGACCGAAGTTGAATAGGTTTTCTTATAGGAGTAAGCAAAGTATGTAAATACGATGGCTGCTTAGAAGAAAGTGCCTGGTAAGTAATGGTACACATCTTAAACATTATACGATATTGGACAGGCAGCCAATGCAGAGACTTTAGAAGCGGCTTAGAAGGAGTAAAGCGTGGAGTCCTAGTCACCACCCTTGCTAAGCAATTTTGAACACGTTGTAGTTTTGTGATATCCTTAATAGCAATATTATGAAAAAGTGAATTACAATAGTCTAATCTACTAGTAACTAATGCAGTTGCAATAGTCTTTGCAACAGAAACAGGCAAATATCGACGAATACGCCGCAAATCACGAATGTGGTAAAAACATGTTCGACAAATTTGAGAAATGTGTTCTCTAAAATTTAATTTATCATCAAAAATTACTCCCAAATTCCTAGTCGAATCTGCAGGCATAACATGCTGATTAAGTAAGGGTATAGGAAAAAGAGTCTTAATTTTGTCATGCTGCCGGTGTGTACCAATAATAAGAAACTCAGTTTTATCAGCATTCAGCTTCAATCTACTCTCAGTCATCCAGCAAAAAATGTCATCAATACAAGTTCTAAGCTGCTGTAAAGAACTACTTGCATCTGAAGTGTATAATGATATATAAATTTGAGTATCATCTGCATAAAGATGATGGCTCAAATGATGCCTATTAATCACTAGACTCAATGGAGTAGTATACAGTGTAAAAAGTAATGGTCCCAAAACTGACCCCTGAGGAACACCACACGAAATATTAAGTGGTGACGAAAAACAATCCCCAATCTTAACTCTCTGGTGTCTACCACTCAGATATGATCTAAACCAGCTTAAAGGTGAAATGAACATAAAAATTATAATTAAACCAAGTAAATAACATACTAATATGATGCTATTTATACAGGTTTAATCCCTGACAACCTTTGTAGTTTATATATACACGCAGTTTACCGTCTAAAAATCAGCCCATCTGATCGATTTCCGAGTGAAATCCCGAAGTGAATAGTGTCAGTGGCTGCCGCTTGGAAAGTACTGATGACGTAATATGTACCATAGAAAATTTAGCCATATCACTGGCAACATGGGACGACATGGAGTTAGAATCTGGCGAGTCAGATTTGGACAGTTATGCGGCTACTGTAAGAACTTGTTGGTCGGTGAAAGCATACAGTGTGAACCACTGGCTTCAGTTGTCACAAAAAACAAGCAGGAAAGCGATATTGAGCAACGGAGAGGGTGAGTTAGCAGGGGCCGCTGCCGTCGGTGGACTACTGTACGAAGACCCAAACTTTTCTACGGTGGAACAAAACATCGAAGTGGATAGTGAGATTAGTGTCGATGAAACACCAGGATGGTTGGTGGTATATTGTATGCGCATTTATGACTGTATTAATTGGTGTGATAGCAATATTACATTTTCAAAGACAGAAAAGTAATAGTAGTTTTATTAATACCAACGGTATCGTATTGTCACGGAATTTCGCTATGGTAATTAATGCATAAACTTCAGACTTTATTTCTTCCATTCAGTAATAATAATCATGTGGTTGATTATTCTATTACTGTCGAGTTTCACGTCTAGGTCAGCCAGGCAAAAGTAACGATGCAGAAAACACTTTTAGGCGTGGAGTTGAGATGAAATGTGTCGATCACTAAAAGTGTCAATGCAATTTGGTCGATGTCTGTAAGCAAATGTTTTTGGACTGGTTATGCCTGGATGTCGTGGAATACCAGTATACAAGTGAACTTAATAATAATAAATATAAATACTCAATTTGATTATCAAGCCCTAATAATATATAATGCATTTATAGACATCAAATGTTAATGTTACAATTAAACTCTTCAATGATGGTTGAATCGAACGACGACATGAACATGAAATGGTCCTTGACCTGAGGCTAATCATCGACAAACATGCGCTCCCTAAAAATTAAATAATAAACAGATTTTTCAGTTGGACATTATAACAACCATTCGTAAATAGGGCACTTACGCAGAATTTGGACCAACCTCAATTGTGCCATCATAACCTTATATTTGCCAATATTTGATATATATTCTTGCCACCATTTGTGTTAGGATCGGAACGCCTTATCTCCAAGTTCCGCCGTTTCTAGAAAGGCAAGTTTCGCCTTTCCTTCGTTTCTATCTCCCGGATTCACTTAAAAATTGTTGGGATTATTGGGCATGTTAGTGTTGATTTCTTCAAACGTTGTCGACCTGGCTTAAAACACACAGACTGGTAAACAGCTGGATCTGTGACGAAACACGAACTATCAAAATAATCTTGGCATAAGCGAGAACACCGAGTCCGAGTCGGTGTCCAGTTGACTCGACCGACTTGTTTGATCCACTGCCTTCGTCGCCTTGGCTCTTTCTCTATCGGCGGAAAACTAAAGAAACTCTTTCCGGAATTATCCCCGTTGCTGCATCCAAAAGCCACGCAGAATACCATGTTTTATTCGATGAAGAAGAACACGGCAAGACACCATACACCAAGCATACCATTGAAATCCTTAACCTGCTGCTAGCGTCTATGGTACATATGACGTCACACTCACGGAAACACCCGAAGGCAAAATTTCATAGGTGGTGTGTGAGGAAGTATTCTTATTTGCATGATTTTAGAAAACATATTTGTTTTCAATTATTCATACTACACGGTTATATTATGTTATATATATTCTATTAATCACAGCCTTTAATCTAGCATGTTCATGTCACCTTTAACGCTATACCAGACACACCATACCACACAGACAAACGATCCATTAGAATAGAATGATTAATCGTATCAAAAGCAGCTGACAAATCAAGTAAGGTGAGTGCAGTAACTCTACCATTGTCCATATTTAGAGTGATGTCGTTATGCACTTTTAAGAGAGCAGTCTCTGTAGAATGAAGTTTCTTATATGCAGATTGGAATATATTTGACAAATTATTTGAAGTAATGTGAGATCCAAGGCGTTTTGCTACAACCTTTTAAAGAATTTTAGATATGAAGCTCAAATTAGAAACAGGTCTATAATTTTTCAAGTTATCTTTCGACAAAGTTGTCTTTTTAAGTAATGGATTTACATGCGCCTGTTTAAAATCATCAGGAAAAATACCTGTCCTCAGTGACACATTTACAATATTTGTTATAGTACCAAGTAAGGTGTCAATGCATGCTTTCAACAATACAGTTGGCATTGGGTCTAGATCACAAAATTTATTTGGAGAAGACATAATAATTTGCCTTACTTCCTCAGCAGTAGCTGGAGTAAAAGAAGAAAGTAGAGAACTTATCGGTGGAGGCTGAACTTCTACTTTGTTTAACATATGAACAGGAAAGGAAGACTGTATACGGGTAATTTTATCCTTAAAATAACCTGAAAATAGATCACATAGAGAACATAATGAATTATGTTTTGGCAGAGAAGGGGCAGCCCGTCTGTGTAGGATTTTATTAATGCAACTCCATAACTGGCGAGAATTTTCAGAGTTACTTGAAACCATGTTAGTGAAATATTCAGATTTAGCTTTTGCCATTTGTCTATTGCAAAGATGACACTGTTTAGAATAACGTGACCTATCAAGGGATGAGCGTGTTTTACGCCAAACACGTTCAAGATAACGACGTCTCCTTTTAGATAGTAAAATTTCGGATGTCATCCAAGGAGAAGGTGATTGTTTTGAAATATATTTATAAGCAAGTGGAGCATGTTTATCAAGTAGTGTCTTAAGGACATCACAAAATTGTCTATATATATCACACTCATGAACTGCTGGACTTATAAACAAATCTGAATTTAAAATATCATCATTGAAGGCAGTAATATATATTTTATGTATAGGTCTATAGGAATTTTTTTTCTTCAATATCAATGGTGTTGTAAACATGTTAATATCAACAATTACAGTATGATGGTCTGACAACCCATCTGAAACAGTAGTTTTTTTTAATATTATTACAACCTGAATGAGTTATTATAAGATCAAGCCAATGGCCATGTATATGTGTCGAAAAGTTTACATGTTGTTTTAAATCAAAGGATGTTAGAATATCATCAAACATTGTAGTAACTGAAGAATGTATATCCAAATGAAGATTAAAATCACCAAGAATATAAAGTTCTGAATAATTAATAGCTACATTTTCTAACAGATCTTGAAAGTCCTCAAAGAAATTTGCTGGGTGTCCTGGAGGACGATAAATACAAACAAAAAATGCAGAAAAAGAATCTGAAATTTCAGCAGACATAGATTCAAAACTAGAATAATCTGGGTTAGAATGTAATTTAACTTTGAAATGGTCAGATACTAAAAAGCCAATGCCACCACCACGTCCTATTAAACGTGGTCGATGGTAAAAGGTATAGCCTAACGGAGAAATTTCAGCAATGCAAGAAGCAGTATCACATGGTCTAAGCCATGTTTCAGTAACAGCAAGAATATTAATTTTTTTCGAAACTAACAAATCACAGAGTGGAGCACTTTTATCACGTACAGATCTTACATTTGTAGTTGCCAGTCGGATATTTCTTTTAATAGGCCCAGGATTTAAACTAACATCTCCTGCCAGTAATAAAAGTATAGCTAATTTTAATGTTGGTGTACAGCGAGGTATTGGTAGTAACTTTCTATTAAAACAAACATTTAGACATGGCAAGCTATTCAACATTGAAATCGAGTAATGTATTTTTATGTTATTGGGAAAAAATACATTAAAATTATTAGTTTTAAACGATTGGCATAAAACTACATTTTTATCCCTAACAGCAACAGAGCATGACAAGCAAAAAACACATACTAAGAATAATGGTGACATATCTAGTATTTTAATTCATACTACAAGATAATATTACGTATCCACAAAGCATAAATATACATAATTGGCCACAAATAATAATAACACAATGTATCAGAAATTGTTTTTTAAATAGTTTTTTTTCTTCTTCTTCTTCAAAATTGCAGTCACAGTCTATGTTAATAGAACCGTCAGAACAAGTATAAATAATGGACGTAAGACGTTGGATCAAAGATGTTTTAACAAATGACAGCGTCTATTAGACTTGTTAGAATTTTAGTCTGGGGCGACGCCAGATACTACAACGCCTTAGAAAAGCCATGTTAGTAAACAGGTTAAATGCATTTCCAACAGTCTATCAACACAGACAAAACTACAATTTGTATCAATGATAATAACAATACAAAATATTAATTTTGAATTTTACGTAGCCAATTATCGGTCTTAGCAAAGTAGGCCACTGACGTCACTAGCACTTCCGTTTCCATTGTTATGATCATACTACTATATTTATTTTACAAAATTATGGCTACATAATATAAGCTCCAGTCAACATATAATAAACATAAACATCCAAAGAGTCATAAATAATTGCTATAACCTACGAGACATAATCTTACAAACTTTACTAAAATATTCAAACGATAATAAGAGTAGCTATTCAACTGTCATAAGAGTGATAATAGAGGTAACTAACGTTTTATATAAAATAAACCAACATTAATGAATACAAGGAAATAATACTTATCCTGTTATATTTGTTTATATAAAAACAACTTAGTCACACATAAGCTTTTTGAAATATATATATATAACAATAGAAAACAGTCTTTAAACACCAGAACCGAATTTTTGAATTTCAAAGTAACGCCCCCTAGCGATGACCTAGGATCATATAACATTTTTTTGGAGGGGGCTGCCCGATTTTAAAGGCTAAGGTCAGGTCAAGGATCAATAATTATATAATTATATTGTACAATATCTCGAGATGTTAATGACATTTTAAAATGTTTTCAAAAGCTTGTTTATTTATGAACCCACATCATTCCGTGAGATGATTATCTAATTTGCATAAATTCAAAATGCCCGACAAATGAGCAAATATATAAATATCGTTATTCTTTATCAGAGCATGGAAAAGGATCTAAAACAAAAATTTTGCAAATATTTTGATACCTTATGGACATATACAACTTTTGAGATGGGGCTATTCAGTTTAAAGGTCAAGGTCAGATGAAGGTCAAAAGAAAAAATATTTTATATTTCCAATTTATCATCTACTAGTACTAAAAAAATATTTTGGAAGGTTACAGTGGATTTTTATGGCTATAAAAATATATATTTAGAATAAAAATATGTATTTACAAGTAACATATTTACGTGGCTCCGTCACTTCACAAGGTGCACTAGACTTGGCCGCGCCCAAGTTGCTCGCCACAATTAATAAAATGAAAAAATTACCTATCCCACCACCCTGTCCAATCACTGAGTCTCTTCTCTTCGCACTTGGCAAAAAGGCTTGTACTGTGACAGGTAATCTCCTTATAGCAGGGAAGGAGGGAGGGTGATATGGTGAAGCGACGGAGCCAGATAAGTATGTTACTTATAAATACATATTTTAATTCTAAAAATATAGAATTTATTACCTAACATAGACTTAGCCTGGCTCCGTCGCTTCACAAGGTGCAGAATCTAGGTGAATGGATGATGTTGATGTTGCCCCTGTTCCATTTCGATATTTCAAAGTAGCAATTTCAGTGCTGGATTCCGTCCTACTTCCGCACCGGAAGTGGCACGAAGAGTGCTGGTGATTGCCTGCAGTGGTCAGAATGGACAAATGTTTCTCCATGTGAAGTTGGAGGAGAAAATCCGACACTACATTCTCAGTAGCCGAGAATGGAATATGTGTTGTATGTAGAGAAGATCCTCCACTTGGACTCGTAGATCGCCAGAGTAGACTCTCATTGGGGTCTACTGACACAGGAGGCAACGCTGACCGAAAAGCCTCTGATGCAAAGAGCATCCCGGATCTCTCCATGGATGCAGCTGGAGATTGGACAGATTGCGACGGATCAGACCTCGAAGTTGGGTGTAGAGGTATGTACTTAGACATGGATAGCTTAATCTTTGAGACAAGCATATAACTACTGGCAGGATCAACCAGGTAGCCCGGGGCCAGTGTGTCGCAATGACACTCAGTTCGCACTGGTTCCGCTGGGCCTTCTCGAGCATCCATGGCAACAGAGCTGGGTATGCCCACAGTGTCTTCCAGCTCATTGACAGAGCATCTACTCCCATGGCTGATGGATCTGGAATGAGGGAAACAAATAGTGGAAGTTGTGATCTCACCTTGTTGTAAACAGATCCAGTAAAGGGATTCCCCTTTCCCATGTCAGTGCTTGGAAGACAGATAGGTGTAGAGAGAGACCATTCTGTACCTGACATCTGGGTAGGGCGCCACAGGATGTCTGCAAGAACGTTCAATCTTCTGTAACCGGAGCACAATCTGATTGTCCTGACACATGAGTAGCCTCTTGGTCTGTCTGCACAGCTGTATCGACCATGTTTCGCTGACATAACCAGGACTGTCAGGCCCATAAGTTTCCGCAGCCAGTTGAGCATGGCTCTGTGTATGGATTCCAAATCGAGTTTGTTGATGTGAAGTGTTTTCTCGGTTGTTGTCCATACACCGTCAATGCATTCCAGCCGATGTTCAAAGCATCCGTGAACAACTGAGTGTCTGGTTCTGTCGGGTGCTAACTGGTGCTACCCTCAAAACATTGTGTGCTGACGTTCACCATTGGAGATCCTCCTCTGCCGTGGGGAAAAGAGGTATCCACAAGTTGCTGGTTGAAGCACTGAAATCCCAAAGTTTGAAAGATGCAATGTTGGGCTTCGCAGTGTGTCGTCCAAGAGGAACCAGTTTTTCTGTGGATGGAAAGAGACCGAGCCGGATCTGCCATGTAGGAAGATACCCCCCTTTGGCTGAGAAGGAATGAGCAAATCAGTGCTTTGATTATGTGATACTGGTCCAGAGTAGGAGTGACCTGGAAGAAGTTGAGAAATGAGAAGTCGATGACTGGTCTCGATCCTTCTGACTTATTCGGGACAAGGAAGAGGTGACAGTAAAACCCGGGAGTTGCTGTGTCGTGAACTACCTCTACAACGTAGTTTTGTTGCATGGACTGTATCAAAAGATTGGAGGGCTGTGTGCTTCATGATAGAGCCCTTGTCTACAAATGCAGATGGGTCACCCATCACTCGGAACTGAAGACGGAAACCGACTTCCAGAACATCGCACATCCACTTGCGTCTCCCTTCGTCATCCTTCGTCTCCAGACATCATAGAAGTGATAGAACAGGGACAATCGAGCTCCCTACTTGGAAACATAAAATAATTCGTCTATCTCATTGAAGCGATACATAACCAAAACAGCTAAACCAGATTCACTGGAAACCCGCGTCAACAACACATTGTTTGCTTGAGTTGTGCTGATTGGCTGGTCATGACATAATATATATTGGATAGATCAATCATTTGGGTTTCCACTGGTACCATGCTTTCCAGATTCTGACCGTATGAATGGGAATGGAAAAGTCCGTAGTAAAATTGGCCTTATTTGGTCATCTACGATAGAGACAAGCAGCTTTCCAATGGTAGGCATATGGGAATTGTAAGCTGTGCCCTGATTTGACCTTCCAAGCTAATTAAAATGCAGCCTACATTTAGAAGGATGATGGGATCTATGCTACGAATCGACACAAAATTTAATTTCTTATCGATTTCTGAGTTCTGACTAGTTTTCCCCTGTCCCCATATTAAAATTGTGGATTTGGACGAATCATCAAAATGGCCAAATTGGGTTCATGAACTGCAGAATTCTGCGGTTCCATTGAAAAATCTTGCACATGTCTTGTGTACATACCTAATAAACATCCAAGTGTGGTTATTCATATTGATGAAAAATGCCACTCTAAAAGGCACTATGAGATTTTCACTGGCAGAACATATTTTAATAAGAACAATTGTTCTGTCTTGTGATATTAAGGAACCAACCCATTTGGCTCCTAGTTTGTATCATTCATAGTGACCATCCGGCTTCCGCATAGATTTTGATGCGACGGTCAGAATTCTCAGTTCTTGAGAATTCAGTATGGTATATTATTGTTACATATGTTGACTGTACATGTAGCTGCTGCGCACTGTGCCTCAGTTATTATTCTAAATGGCTGATGGTTTTCTCCATTTCTCTGTTAAATTTCCCATGTTATACTATTATTCGGCACTGTGTGTTTATCAAATTTGACTAATTTGCCACACTATACATTTATTTGAACTAATATTATTTTTCACACATCAGTGATAAGTGTTTACCATGAAATAAACCGACAAGTTCACGATATACATGCATACCTGCAGAAAGAAACAACAAGTGGTTATTAATGACCTTGAATTGAAGCATAATTCCTTACCTTTGACTGTGACATTGAAACGTGTGACTTCGTTTGGATTGACCTCATCTTTCAACGTTATACTGCAGCTGAATTCACCATCATCGGATGATTTCATTTCGGACAACGTTAAACTTGTTGCAGTGAAGTTTGTTGCACGTGACCCAAAGCCACAATTATATGGTCTGATATTGATGACTCCATTGGAAATGTACATCAGGGCACAGGTTTGTGTGCCTATCTTCCATTCCACCTCAGACAACTCACTCAACGTCTTGCCGTGTTCACACATAAAGGTCGCTTCTTCTGATTGGAAAAACTCATGATCTGAAAGTAGAAAAGTTCCCTTAAACAATAGTAGTAAGTATGATATTGGATCATGTAGGGCATTTCCATGTGACTCGCGTTACATATTTTGACCATTCCAAAAACGTCACTTGATACATGACAAATTTCTCCTTAAAGTATAAATGATAGCAAACAATGAATACCCTTGTGTCAAACACAAATAAATAGGGTTTCAAAAAATTCCATTAGTGATTTGAAATTTTGTCAATAACATAGAAATATATTAGATAATCAGCATGACTCGCGTTACTGTGACTCGCGTTACTTGAAATCCATTAACTCAGATATGCAGGGGATGTGGTCAAATGTTCAGGTGACCTTGTGGTGGAATGTCCCCACCTCTCTCTAGTATGGTGTACATGATGTAATGAATTAGTAGTCTTAGTAGTAAAAATGTTTGCAAGACATCTTGTTAAGTAGGTTTTTATGTAGTTATGTTGTCAGTATTGACATTTAGAATGTGGGTCTCTTTTAGGATGTACCCCCGGGGTATAGGCCAAGAAAAGGAGGCAATGTTTAAGACCTCAAATGGCTCACACTTGTTTGTAAATAATTGCATTTCATGACTCGTCCAATAATATGATGAGTTAATAAATAACTGTCAGAAGGTTATTCTGGCCAGATTCTTCCATATCTGTTGTTGACTTGGTGCATTGCATAAGATATCCTATGTGATGTAATAATGCAAGTAGCGACCTAGCGGATTAGGCAAGTATGTGTAATATAGCTGGTTTACTCAGGCGGAATGAATTAAATATGGTGAATAATGCTCAGGAATTACTTTTAGGCGTAATTGGCTGATATTGCTCATGGAGCAGGGCTTTATGCAGGATAAAATTATTGCCAGTCACACATGTTTTGGTGGACACACGGGTGTTAACTGTTAAGCTAGTTTACAAACTTTCAAATGTGCCTGATGACCTGATATGGGCTAAAAACACACATGTGACACCATTTACACTTACTTTCAAGGAAGGCATAACTAACGATATCTATGGTTTGGGAAGACTTTTTTGCCCCGTCCACCACCCACATTTCTACCCATTCACCCACATTTCTGCCCGTACATATTTGTTTTTACCCATCCAAATGACGGGTGGACGGGTCTCTACATAAAGCTATGTCATGGAGGGATTTTGTGCCTTGGTTTCACGAAATAGTTAACTGTATTTGACTGTATTTTGCAATGCAATTGCATAATAACTTTTATGTAAGGCAAACAAGACAACACTTAACTAATGCTAGATAAACATCAGGACGTAGCACCAACAAGGTCAAAGTCCAACAGTAAGGCAGAGTTTCCCGCATTTTAGCGGAGTAACACAATGAAAAGAGTCCTGCCTTGCAGAGCATATAAGGCAGATTGTACACGAGGTTTTGGTCTACAGACCTTTTTCCTCCTTATTCAGTTGAGTGTGTACACAGGGTGTTTAGGGCGGAAAATAAAGCAGGATTCAGTACAGATGCGGAATGTCCCCACCTCTCTCTAGTACATATACGTTGTAATGAATTAGTAGTTTTAGTAGTAAAAATGTTTGCGAGACATGGTTTTTATGTAGTTATGTTGTCAGTATTAACATTTAGGTTGTGGGTCTCTTTTTTACGATGTATATAGGCCAAGAAAAGGAGGCAATGTTTAAGACCTCAAATGGCTCACACTTGTTTGTAAATAATTGCATTTCATGACTCGTCCAATAATATGATGAGTTAATAAGATGATAAGTTAATAAATAACTGTCAGAAGGTTATTCTGGCCAGATTCTTCCATATCTGTTGTTGACTTGGTGCATTGCATAAAAGTCATAAATGCATATTTTAGCTTGAGCAAAATGAATTATTCAATATGTAATTTAGATAAGTCATAACACACAATATTACATTTAAAAACATACATTGACCTTCTAAAATAGTGTATATATTGTATAGGAAGTAATGCACACTTGAACATGGTGCTTCAAAACCAGAACTATATTATTGTTTTAAAAGAAATACATCAGGTGATTGTTTTTCATAACAGTTGCCTTTACAAATATTTTGCAAGACCACTTACATGCAAGTTTTATTAGAAAAACAACTTAACATGTTGTTATTTCTAGTGTAAACAACTTGACCGCTTCAATGTCGACCGCAGGAATAGCATCTATATGCGTTCATCTGGCTTTGTCATAGATAAGATTGTTTTTGATCGGTGATGTCTCGATTCAAACTGTGCTGTACAGTTTTCGCTTTACAGCTTTCCTGCCTTTCAGAGTTGGTGGGAGTGACTGACACAAAGTCGTCTTTGCTTTTGTTGTTGCCTTTGGCAACTGGCATTGTTATTTACTCAGATTGCTTCTTCAGGGCTCGACATTTGGCTACTCAATTCCTGACACGCCTCTTTTTCTTCATATTCTTTTGTTTAGACAACGACAGGTTCTATTCCCTTCTTCTTTGCATCGTGGTTCTTTGTACTCATTTCATTCTGCTGTTTGCAGTAATCTTTATATTTACCTTGAGTACAGAGCTCCAGATGTCTCTTTCACTGTCTTTCAGCGAGAGAATCTAAACTCAGTTCCAGTGAATACATCAAATGTTTATGAATAAACATACAAGACATAATACTTAATGTTTTTGGTGAATATGGTATATAATTTTATGGAAAATTATTGAATTGTTACATTGCATTTTGGATTTTACCTCGTTTATAGCAATTATATGGGGTTTTACTTCTAAATTCTTCTGTCAAATTCATTCAATTTATTTCCTAGTTGACCTGCATTTGTATAGAAACACAGGATGTTGTTCTCATCAGAATTTTCATTTGTTTGTACGGACATTTCTGTCTGCATTTTTTGCGGGTTTGTGGTGTTTATTGTGTTTTCTTTATCTTTCTTATCTTTCTTTCCCATGGTGGACCCCTGACTCTCTATATGTATTCCACCGACTTATCTGCTGCTTCGTAGCTGTCTCTTTGCTTCTTCGAATAGTTTGTTGATTTCTCTCTTTCTTGTTTTGTTTTGTCACGCTCTATTTTAATGTTTCAAAAAATTGTCATTGCTTTTCAGCCGGTGAAAGTTTCTCAGAACAGAACGTTTATTGTCAGTTTTTGAGAATTTGATCTGAAGTTCTGAACTGGTCTAGGACTAGGATTGCTTGAATTTTCGTTTACTTTTCCAAGACCAAGTCTACAAATTTCCATGATGATTGATGTCTGTTTTCTGTGAAGTTGTCTGTGCAGTGTTTTTTTTTGCATTATCTCCGAGACATGAGCTTTAACCTGACCTTTATATTTACCTAAAATTTCAAAAAAATACCCCCAAAAATGGATTGCTCATAACAAGTTTAGGTAAAAAAGTGGTATCACAGCCTGCGATTCTAGGTTAGGTAGATCAGAATCCGCTAGGTGGCGTATTGAAATCTCGCGGTCATTTCCGTTCCAAAAGTTGCGACCAAGATGTCTTTCCGCGTCAGCCGTCGTCAGAAATCACATGGTCGCGCAATTTGCTTTGCCGCTGCATACTGATTAGGAAAACAGCGTCTTTTGACCGTGGAATCGACCAATGGATAATTGTTTTACATCTTGAGCGATTGTTTGTTTACTTTGACCGCTTTTCTTTGCATTGAAGTGAAGTTTGATGTTTTCTTTACTCGTGAATTAGACACATACATCTAACTAGGCAATCTATGAAACCTAGTAGGCAGTCTAGTATGCTATATTAGGTTTAAAATGGTATATGTAGCATTATTGTGCGTGCCTGGCTGGCGACACACCGAGGTGGGCAACTTTGGCACCCTTTGCCGTTCGGTGCGTTTATTTACAACAGCCTATAGCCGCAACACGCCGGCTGCCCGTAGTTGCACAGCCATCAGCGACGGCGTCGGTAGGCGGTTTCCAGCATGAATTAAATCCACTTTCATCACAACCATTGTGTATTGTTGCTGTTATTGTTCATTTGTGTAATTATATATGTATACATATAATTACAGTTTAGCGGTGTTGGGCTTATGTTAGAACGTTATTCTAAAATATTTGAAGGAAAATGTTTATAAACTTCGTCTTAATTCGATCACGTTTGCATTGACAATCGCGTTTCATAGGAGCGTTGTTACAATAAGTAAGCATCTTAAACTTTAAAAACAAATTTATTTGCCCATATAATATTTATATATTTTAAGCATATCTTGATTGGTTAACCAACATTATTTTATAATAACAAATTTATTCTTTTTTTGCATTTTGTGTATTTCTTTTTTTCAATCTAGCAAGTGATACAGTGTTGGATGTTCAAAAGTGTAGTCCAAGCATAAAACATAAAATACATAAAACGGGTGAAAATAATTATAAATATTTAAACTATTCAATCCCATGTACAGTTTATTAATTTACCTTTCTACTAATTATTTTCACTTGTTTTATTAATAGATAATTATAATTAATCCTAATAAATTATAATTAATCCTAATAAATAGGTCAAATGCTAAATATAGGTCAACTAATTGGTCATCAACAAACTTCATATTTTACAAGATGAGAATCAGTGTATTCATTCATAATTATAAAATTATAAATTAAAGTAGTCAACCCCATGTATAATTGATCTCTTTACTAATTATTTCCCCATTTTATGTATTTAATCCTAGTAATTAGGTCAAATGTTAATCATAGGTCAACTAGTTATGCCGTCAAATTTACTTATGTAATAATGTGGCATAGAAGTCCTTTGTTCATTAATTATACTGAATTTATGTTGCTATTCTGAAAAAGGTCAAATATGCAGTGAAGGTCAACTAATTAGGTCAAGGTCAAATCATATTTACATAACTTTTTATTTCACCCCAATATCTTCAGTAGAAGCAATTATATTATCATTTTCCTATATACTCAGACACAGTGCTCCAGCTTCCTGGTCGCAAGAAATGGACAGAATTCAATACCAAAAATCGCCCTTTTTCTGAGCACAAAAAGTGGAATTACTTCAGAAATAATAAAGATATCAAGAAAATTCAAAAAGTGCTATAAACTACATAATAAACTCTATCTTGTGGTATAATCTGAATGAGATTGTTTTTTGATTTTTTTTCTGATGTACCTATCTAGGTGTATTACTATACTGTATATACCCGATTATATGACTATGGCATGCCCACTGGTTCGAGTTATTTTTCTATATCAGTCTGTGCAGGGTGGAGTCCTACAGGGTATTTTTTTTATTTTTTTTTTTATTTTTAAGGTTTATTTCAGACAAGACGTCCATATATGTATACATAAAATACAATTAAAAAAAAAATACAAGTACAATACATATAATACAATCAAAGCAATAAGATCAACGTAAAAATATAAGTGTAAAATTTAAAAAGTGATGTCTAAATATATGAGGAAATGAATTAAATAAGTTGTAAAAATAAATATAAAATAAAAAAAATAAAAAATGATTCAAAAATAAATACAATACTAATGACATGTGTACAATAAAGACCTCCAGTATGAGTACAAATGGCTCTTAAAATGAATGTCGGTATGAAGGTAATTAATAAAAAGGATATTATCTGACTGATGAAGACGACATAAAAGACTGAATATTGATGAACGAATGCGTTCATTGAAGGATTTAATATAGTTGGTGGCAAACATAAAACTTGCACTACATCTTGAGGGTAAGTTTAGTAAAATTCTGAGGCTATTATTGTATGCGACAGTAATGCTTTTGAGGCTATATTTTTTGAATGTGCACCAAAGACTAGAAGTATACATAGGAGCACAGTATGCTTGAAATAAAATAATTTTGGTAGAAATATTACAAAGACAACATTTTCGAGCTAATACATTGGCTTGGGCATAAAGGCATCTTTTTTGTCTGGCTATGTCGTCATCATCAGTCAGGTTATTGTTGATTATATGACCAAGATATTTACATTTTGTAGTATAAGGTAATGGATGGTTATCGAGATGGATACAATGAAAATGTTTCCTGTCCTGGGATTGGTTGTCAATAACCATACAAAAGGACTTCTTGGCATTATAAGTAATATTGAACAATTCGCCATACTTGGCACAACAATCAGTAAGTTTTCTCAAACCAGCAACACTGGGAGAAAAAATACAGAGGTCATCAGCATACATCAAGTGGCGACCTGACTATGAGGATTGACACTTGAGGCCCCTGACGGTTAAATTAATGGACCGTAAATTAATCGACTCATGATTTACGAAGTCGAAGACGAAGAGTCAACTTACCGGTTCCAACAGCATTATTCACACTCGAGATCAGCAGTGTAACTATTACACAGAACAGCGACATTTTAATCAATTGCAAGTCCAATTCACATAGGTATGTGACAAGCGTGACATATGATAGCAAAAAACAGTGTAATTAGCACAATAATCCGTTAAAATATCTTCTTGCCAACGCTGTATAACAAACACGACACGTTTCGACGCTCGGCTTGCTACAACCACTAATTCGGGACTGTTGATAGTCCGCAGCGACGCCTATCGAGTCGATTGGAACCCTCTTCTCATGAGTTCCGGTTAGCTGTCAAACTTGGCGTCGTGTCTGGCTACGTTTTTGATTCCAAAAATGGGCACTTATGTACAAGTCGGACCCACCTCAATTTTGCTATTATACCTGTATTTTTGCCAACATTTGATACTTGATTTGGTTAATTCAATCAATTATAATCATCTTGTGCATATTTATGTTTTATAAACAGCGCGTCTTAGCAGGCTTTTGAGGTCGAAAAGACAGTGCGGTCGGCATAGACAAACTGTTTATCGCTCATTCCATGTGCACAGCGCAGTAACACATGCACCGCTGCGCTTGCGACTGGCACAAATCGCGCTGTCTTTTCGACCTCAAAAGTATGCCAAGACGCGCTGTTTATAAAACATAAATATGCGCAAGATGATTGTTTGGACACTGCTAATATAGCAGTATCCGAAAACTCCGCTGGACTTCTTAAGCAGTGCACCTTTTGGGTAGTCGAATATAAAGCGAAAGCTTTTTCAGTTCAATTCAAGCCCCGGCCCGAGGGCGAGGGAGAGGAATGACGATATGGCGAGATGACTGTACATTACGTTTGTTGTAATAAAATGTGTTTGCTGACAAACCAAACTTGGACTTCTGCTATTGTTGATTCGTGGTAAGACAGTTCTTGTGTGTTGGAGTTATAGTTGCGGATACATTACAGGGCTGCATTTTTCATATTTCAGACTGTCATACACTGATACAGTCATTACAGATGTCCACATAAACATTAAAAAAATCTATAATAAGATTTACACACATGATGTTAACTATATACTTCCAGACAAGTTTAGTTATAATAATCTTCAGTGCAAAGTACAAGTGACAAGAAAAATATACAAATATTGCACATGCATGGTAAACAGAAAAAAACACCATTGCACAATGGTACGTACATTCAATCAAAAACTATTAATCTATATACAACATTTCGATCCAATGTCGTCTTATCCAGGATTGCCATTTTATATCACTGGTGTTGATAATTGCAATTACCAACTTATTATAAGAGGCATCAAGTCTCTGCATGATCTTACATTTTAAACTTCTTTGACATGCAGGGAGTGTAAGGCTTAATTGATTATACCTAGCTCTAGCTGTGCCTGTGGTGGCATCATTAAGCACACGTCTATTAGGGTGATCGAGAGACTTAACAATATTATGTTTATCAATTTAAGGTTAACTAAATTAATTAACAACTTACAACACAGTAATGGTAATATAGCTAACTCAGCATATATGATGCATATTCATACTATGATTACGTAGTAGGGCCTATACTGTAATTATGTTTCCTTTTTGCATTCGATCTACAACCCTAGATAAAGTATCTTTATCACCAGCCTTTCAAATCTCATTACTGGAGGATGAGCCTGACAAATCTTTATGAAATTATTCAAAACATATGGTAATTTTGTAACAAAAGAACATATCGTTTTGATTAATAAATTATGTGACACTCACCCGCTTAAAGGGGTGCTGTCCTTTTCGGTTCAAGTCAAAGTTAAAGAGGCAGAGATAGAGTATCTCATTTGACCATGCAAGTGACCATGCTACCACGTGGTAGATTTAGTCACAATGTAATTAATTTAAAATGTATAAATGGCGAAAACTTATTTGGCTTACCTAAATAACATATAAAGATAATAATTAATATACTATGACACGCTGGGCCAAAGCATCACATTTTAGAGGGGGCTGCCTGATTTTAAAGGCCAAGGTCAGGTCAATGATCAATAGTTATAATATCATATTGTCCAATATCTCAAAATTTTAATATTATTTTTAAAATGTTTTCAAAAGCTCATTTATTTTCTGACCCACATCTTTTCATGAGATGATTATCTAATTTGCATATATTCAAAATGGCTGACAAATAAGCAGATACATAAATATAATTATTCTTTATCAGATCCATTTTCACAAAGGTTCCAAAACAAATATTTTGCACACAGATACCTTATGGACATATACAACTTTTGAGCTGGGGTTGCCCGGATTTAAAGGTCAATGTCAGATGAAGTTAAAAAAGTGTTTATCAGGAATTTGTTTTTTTCTATCCTGCAATAAGGCCAAAAGAAACACACTTTTATGTTTAAAACATTTGTAGGCTCTAGGAATCCACTTCAGTTATGATAATATACCCACTAGTGTTGGCCGTGTTATATTTAAAGATGGCAGCCATAGGTGTTGCGACTATTGGGAAGGCCAATTCCTTTGTAAAAGTAGCACACCTGACCAGAACACATCACACACATCAGGTGACTGTCATGACCCTTGCAAAACTGCAACATGATGCCAACGTTTGAGTTCTGGGATAATGTCATGCAGATTGAACTGTTAAATTGATCCACATCTTTGTCTGATCACACAGAGAAATTGGTGTCCTGGAGGTACTGGAACCTTGTTTTTTGCTCTTGACCACACAAACTATGCCCGCTAGCTACCTGTTGACATAAGTGACATGAAAGCCCTTCCACTTAAAAATCAGGGATGAGTTCAAAAACCACTGGGTGTTCACAAACACGAAACGAAACTTCTCGAGTATGCCTCTTGGCCAAGCACACGAGCAAAACAACGATGGATGGTGGCAGAACCTGAGCAAGCCAGGATCCTCAGTGAGTTTGAGGAAATTTATTGCACACACTCTGAAACATGAGCAAGGACATGCAAGTCAGGAAGCCTTTAAGAAACAGGTTACCAACATGTGCGATGTGATCGTGACAATTGGAAATCTGTTCATAGATTCATCCAATGAATTAATTACCTTGGAGAATCACGACTGCATGAATGAAACGGTGGTGCAAATATTGCACTCAATGAAACATCTGGGAAATGAGCATGATGTACTTATTGAAAGGAAGATCTCTATCCACAAGGCCATCAAGAAAAACCAACTGCCCTTATTCAAGTGTCATCACTTCACTACGACAAACTCGAAAGCAAAATAATAGTTTCAACAAATGAAGATCGAGTGTCTGCAATCTCTTCAGTCAGCTGTTCATTGCTGCACAAGTTCGTAACACCAGACTGGATGAGTTGTTTTGCACAAGAAAACCATCTGTGGCCGCCAGCATTGTCACTGCATGAGAAACTTCAACCAAGGAGAACCAAACATGAGCTGTTGCATTGAGCCAAATTTCCAAAGAGAAACACCCTCTCATTTTGATGCCAAAGTGCTTGATGATACTGCGATAGTGTATGCCCTACCAATAGACAACACAGCAATGTCCAGTGAATACAGTGACACTATCTTCATTCCCTGGACTGAAAGACAACTACAAGGCTGTTCTAGGTTTTACATCATCAGGGATATGCATCGACCTGACAGCTTGAAAGCCACAACCCGAGAAAAACGAGGGAAAGGCACACGCAGAAAAGTGTCCCATGATGCCAAATTGCCAATGTTCTTTGCGGGTATCTTAATTACAGGATGTCACAAACAAGGAAGAACTGTTCAATCTTCTGATGGAAGGTGTAGTCAAACATGACTACCCATCAAGTAAACATGTGTACATTACTAGTGGTTCACATATAAAGTCGAATCGTACTGACATACCGATGTTGGCAAATGACCATGAAGAGGCAGACAGCAGAATATGTTTACATGTAGAATGAGGGGGAATTTACTGTTCACGTACGTCAGAACCGTAGACACAGATGTGATTGTCATTTTGGTTGGAATATTTCACGATGTTGCCCAGCACCATCAAGGAATGCGGTTATAGGTTGGCTTTGGCACAGGAAATCACTTCCACTAATACCATGCCAACTCCATTTGCCAAGGACTTGGGGAGGAAAAAGCTCGTGCTTTGCCCTTTTTTCACGTCTTCTCAGGTCCTGATGCAACATGCTAGTTCAGCAGTAAAGGCAAAAAGTAAGCCTTGAAAGCATGGAAAATATTCGGCAGCCACTGCTGGGTTAACCAGCGTGTCTCAGGATGGATTGTTTCTTTTGGAATTTACATCTACAGCATTCAGACTGATTGAGCGAATTACATGTATCATGTATGACAGCATGACATCTTATGACAAGGTGAACGACTTTCTGCAAGATCTTTTCCCGAGGGTTACGAAGATGGAGAAGCTTCCTCCAACAGAAACAGCACTGCTTCATCATGCAGACCGATCTTTATACTAATCCAGTAGATACTATACTAATCCATCTAGAGAAATAGCCTGAAGCCTATCATAGCTGCAACCTTTTTTTGTCCCATGCATAGATTGGAGCTATGCAGTACATGATGGTTAACATTTCAATTCAGAGTAATCACATAGATATGATAAAATATTTTAATTATATATTTTAAAAGTAAAATATGTGTATCTGAAGTGTAAAAATTGAAAATATTGCATAAAGAATAACATGGGTTAACTAGTTTACACATGCTAACATTCACATACCCAATCAATAAAATGGACTTTGATTTTGTCATCAAGGTATACTTATACTAGTATGCCCCACCAGTGGCACACCACACCAAGGGCTAGCCATTGTCAATATTGTTGTGACCTTTTATAACTGTCCCACTATAGTGTCCTCTAAGGATAATGATTGGTCGTATATTTCTCAGATAGTAAAAAAGCTTTCTAGAAAATCAGCATTATGTATCTACACGATACTGATTGGTATTTGGACAATAGTTTATCCTGTTTCAAACTATCTTAGACTATGGCTAAGGCATTTGGTAAGAATACAAAAAGATGTTATGCACTTTTGAAGAGGTATGAATTGGGCCTTAAGTTTTTTATACATCTGAAATCTAGTTATCTTTATATTATTTTAATAGAGAGCTGTTGAGATAATATTAATTATTTGTTGTGAATACATGAATACAAATGTTACTTGTTACAGTTGTCTATAATAAGATTTACACACATGATGTTAACGATATACTTCCAGACAAGTTTAGTTATAATAATCTTCAGTGCAAAGTACTCCACCTAAACATACAAGGACTCTCATCAAAATTTGTTAAACTTAAAACATTATTATCATAGCTCTCTGATGCACATGTAGAAATTTTATACATTTTATTAATTGAAACCTTTGTAAATGATGATAATGCGCATCTTTTCAAGCTGCCTAATTATAACTTTATTTATAAAAATAGAAAGATTAAATCTAAAGATGGTGTCGCGATATATATCCGTGATAATATTCAGTATAGACTTCGAGAACACATTAGTATCTTCATAGAATGTGAATTTGAATCAATATTAATTGAATCTAGTAGTAGTGGACAAATTTCAATCATAGGTGAAATATACCAGATGTTACTTTATCTATTTAATGGTATGACATTATATCTATGTCTTATATTTATGTCTTAGGTTTGCCAAACATTACCGATACAGTTTATTTGAATAAACTGTATCGGAAATATATTGCCCACATTTGTTATGCTAGAAATACCTCAATTTGAATGTATAGTCAGGCTAGCTGAGATATAAAAAATTGTGAGAGGAAAGTTGATGGAATTTGTTGGCAGGAGCTGAGCCTGCAGGGTATGTCTGTGTGGTCCCACTGGTGTGGTAACTGGCTGGACATCTATGTAGATGTGACTAGCTCAGTGGGTCTTAATTTGAGGGTATAATAAGGTGGATTGAAGTTATTTATATTGCTTGGACTTCTTTGTTAATTGGTACCTCCCCCGTTATATAGCAGGAGCTGCTACGATAATGTTATAAAACCTCTGGAAAATAAAGATTCTGCCCTTAGAGTTTTCTTGGATTTAAGTAAAGCTTGTGATACAATTTATCACCAAATCTTATATAAATTGGAATTTTATGGAATAAGGGGTCCTCTTCTCAAATGGTTAAAAAGTTATATGTCAAATCGGAAACAATATATTAAATATAACAATAGTGATTAGCTTCAGTGTCACATCACATATGGTGTGCCGCAGTGGTCTATACTTGATCTGCTCCTGTTTTTAATGTACACAAATGACATCCCTTTTTGTGTTACACAATGTAAAACTGTATTATTTGCTGATGACACTACTATATATACAAGACGAACATGGAACTTCAAGTATTAGCCGACTGGTTTCGCGCAAATAAACTCTCTCTAAATATTTCCAAAACAAAAAACATGTTATTCTTTAGGTCCCCTCCTCCTGAGAATGAAGAACACATTTTAACAATGTCTAATACAGTTAACCAGCATATGAAGTTTGTGCAATTTCTAGGTCTTCATATTGATGAAAGACTTGATCAGCATGACCACATAGACAAATGCAAAAATAAACTAACCAGTGCTTTATACACAATTAATAAAGTAAGCAGCTATCTTCGTGTGTCTGCCTTTAAAACAATTTATTACACTAGGGTACCCCTACTTGACACGTGGAATCATCTTGTAGGGATCCACATATAAAAGTTACTTGACAAAATTATTTACTATCAAAAAATATTTTGTGCCATACTAAAAAGAAATTATTGGGAACATTCTCACTTCAATAAAATTTAATGATATATGAACTTGAAATTGGAAAATTTATGTATAATTACGTTTACAGGAGTCTACCTCATTATTTATCCGATATTTTTACATTTACCCATGACATACACAAAACAATTTATCTTGTATAAGAGTAAACAAAATGTAATTAGAAAGACAATGTAGCAATATACAGTGTATATATTTAGGACGTAGGTGGTTTACCTCCAAACGGCCCAAACTTGCCAATACAGGTTACACATTTACCCCCTATGTGGGGTCTTTTACTTCCTCTGGCATAGACACCAGGACCAGATAGAAGGGACCACCAGCTTTTAGTGTTTCTTCCAAAAGAAACAGGCAAATGTGGGGTGAACGAAATTGCCTAAGTTTCGAAGCAGCGGTAGATGGGATTGGACCACCGTCCCCTTGATTGACAGTTCGGCGTTCTACCGCACAACCACCGGTCCCCAGTTATTATATTGAAACATAAGTGTCTCACAAATAAGAAAATGTAAAATTTGAAAACACTTAAGAGTATTAAAGGGGTTCTTTGGAACAAGAAAATGATTATTTCATATCAAAAAATATAATGAATAGGGGTTCTTTGTGAATACAATTTTTTTAAATTTAAATAACTACATCAGGTATGTTATGTAACTCTGTGATTAATAAAACAAAATTATAATGAAATAAAGAC
The DNA here is from genome assembly GCA_964017155.1 of Oasisia sp. SBJ-2009. Taxonomy (NCBI): domain Eukaryota; kingdom Metazoa; phylum Annelida; class Polychaeta; order Sabellida; family Siboglinidae; genus Oasisia; species Oasisia sp. SBJ-2009. The sequence goes on from OZ024859.1 coordinate 29,997,762, forward strand.
ATAATTACATCAAATAATTATAATTATTAATGGGATTGAGTACATTACAACAAGTTTAAAGTTCTCAAAGAATCCCTTTTCAGGCACTTATGTACAATTCGGACCCACCTCAATTTTGCCATTATAACTGTATTTTTGCCAATTTTTGATATTTTATTTTGTTAAATAAATCAATTATGATCATCTTGCGCATATTTATGTTTTATAAACAGCGCGTCTTGGGCTTGGCATACTTTTGAGGTCGAAAAGACAGCCCGATTTGTGCCAGTCGCAAGCGCAGCGGTGCATGTTACTGCGCTGTGCACATGGAATGAGCGATAAACAGTTTGTTTATGCCGACTGCGCTGTCTTTTCGACCTCAAAAGCCTGCTAAGACGCGCTGTTTATAAAACATAAATATGCGCAAGATGATTATAATTGATTGAATTAACAAAATCAAGTATCAAATGTTGGCAAAAATACAGTTATAATGGCAAAATTGAGGTGGGTCCGACTTGTACATAAGTGCCCCTTTTCATTATAATTTGGGACATGAAAGAATCCCTTTTGGTTCCCAAAGAATCCCTTTAAATAAATAAATATTGTATCAATAGTCAGATTTTGAGTAGATTTGAATAGATGAGTAGTGAGATTTTGACTTGTGGGATTATGTCTGGAAATTGTATTGTGTTAAAATACGCATTGTGTGATACCCCAACCATTTAGTTCAGGTCATCTATTGCACAGATTCAAGCTTCATTTTTCCAATGACAATAGCAGCAAAATGTGATGCTTTCGATGGCTTGTGGCCTGCAGTTGTAGTCACAATGTAATTAGCATACAAAATCATGTATACAATGTTCAGTAACTATTGGTATCAACCATGGGCGTCGATCTGGTTTTAAAATTGGGGGAACCAATTTATATATACATATATGTATGTCATTTCTATGTACCCCCATGTATATAATATTAAAATTATATATATGCATATACTTAACATACATACATATAACATATATACATAAATACTTTAAATAGCATAACAAGTGTTGTATTTTAGAATTAGCAGCAGCCCAACAATGAAGTATGCTTTAAATTTACAAAAGTTGTTATATGTATTTCAGGTCATATATATATATATTATACATGTCCAAAAATATTCATATATGTATATATACACGTCTATATATATATATATATATATATATATATATATAAGCCTAAAGGCAGCTTATGTCGACCAGTGCCTAGAGGTCCGGCTTATGTAGACCAGGCATATTTTTTTTATTTAATACATTTTCCAAAGATGTAAAACTGGAACATTGTTTCTAATACTAATGTTTAACACATAATGAACGTTCATCAAAATATTTCAAAAATAAGGTATATGCAAAAAAATCGGTCTACACAAAAACTGCGTATGCATAGATGCCGATTTATGTAGACCGGAGCAACGCTGGAAGCTGCATATATTTATTTAGCCTTTTTTCCGGTAGACCGCCGATTCTAGTATTTGATGGTACCTGTATGTACATTGCATTTAACTATTTAGTGGATGCTGTGAAATGAGTTGCCGAGTACAAACGGCAAAGCCAATATTCGAGGGATTTATCGGTTCGCTACAAAGACAAAATGCAAGTTTTACTAATTTACACATAATAATATAGCCTTTTGCATCAATATGAAGCATAGCATACACTGAACACGAATCTCCAACCCTTCGTTCAGTATATACCATAAATATAGATTTATAAGAACTTTGAACCAGTACACATAACCCGGCACACAATATACTCAAAAATATGCATGGCGCTGGAGAAAACATGCTCAAAATCACTTAAGATGTTGTTCATTTAAAAATTAATTACGCACAGTACTTCACTGCCATATGAACTGTGTGTACAAGCAATGGTACTGATCAATTCAATTCTGTTAGTTGTGAACTAACACGTCGAAACTTGCAGCGACAAGGAAACCATCTTTAAGATGTTCCGTGCAAATGAAGACAACAAGAAGCAGCTCTGCCACCTCCTGCTGTGAGTATGAAGTGCTCAACAGGCAGCTTCAAGCTGGAGAGAACCGAGATGGCTGTGCTGATCGTAGAAGGGAAAGCCCATCAACTCATCTCATTGAACGAAGAATTGAGTTGAAAGTCCGTATTGTTATTATTATTACTACACAAATATCACATTATTCTTATAGATCAGATCGACGTCACTCTTTCTATTATTACCTCAGCTTTCAAACACCAGTGGCCCTTTGTGATTCAGGTTGAGGTGCGTGCAATCTACAGCAACCAACAGGAGATTGACACGAGAATGGTGCTGTACATCCATCGTGCCGCAGCCCTTGCATGGATACAAGAACGCAGTAGTCAGAACCGCTGACACAAATATCTTCGTGATTCTACTTTGCCACGCCCACGCCACCAAACAAGCTGACTGTATACCATGATACCGGGTCAGGGAAGCATCAACAACTAATCAACCTCTCTGATCTCGCAGTATCCTTGGAGAAGACTACTGTGCGACTATTCTTGGGATTTATTCAGTGGAGAGGACTGCAACAATGCCTTCAAAGGGAAGGGGGAAGGTGGGGCCCCTGAAAAAGTTGTAGAAGAACCCCAGGTTTCATAAAGTTTCGCGCAAATCGGCGAGGAATGGAATCGATTTCCAAGGTCAGATCAAGGTCAATAATTATATAATCATATTGACCAATATCTCGAGATTTTGATGATATTTTTTAATATTTTCAATTTTTTTATTATTTATGGACACACATCTTTCCACGGGATAATGATCTAATTTGCATATATTAAAAATGGCCACCAAATGAGCAAATACTTAAACAGCGTTATTCTTTATCAGAGCAATATTCACAAAAAGTTCCAAAACAAATATTTTGCACACAGAAACCTTATGGACATATACAACTTTTAATGTAAGGCTGCCCGGATTTCAGGTCAAGGTGAGACGAAGGTCAAAAGACAAAATATTTCATAATTCCAATTTTATCATCTACTAACACTATAACAATGTTTGTATTGCAGAAGGCTACAGGAGACGTTTATGGCTGCAAAACCGTATTTTTTATTTTGTACTTTATACAATTTGCATAAATTCAAAGTGGCTGCCAATAGACTCAAAACTAATTATTATATTTTCAATGTGCACACTTTGCACAAGTGGGTTCAACCACACTTGATCAGTTCTGTACAACCTACAGCAGCAGCTGGTAGAGTTGTCCAGACTGGACGCCATTTGGTGTTTTCTCTTCACATATTTATCAGGTGATTTTAACTAACTTATCTTATGGTTTGTTAAATTGAATTAACAATTAAGTTTTTGTTGTTAAAGCTGATGATTACATTCCTAGTTATCTCTAGGTTTTGTTTACCATTAACCCACATTTATGAAATTTACTCAGTGCAGATAATGATGAATACGCTGATAAATATCTTTCAGATATCATGTGATAATATTCCATAGATATTTATTGCAAATTACAGTAAGAATGTAATTTAGAGGAGACGCATTATGCTTGTTGTAACTATCATGGTTATAGACTAGTACCTAATTATGAATATACAATTTATATGCCAGAATATTTACTGGGATGACCCATGTTCACATGAGTGCAAGTTACCAGCCACAAACATTTCCTTTTGAGAGGAACACATTTACACTGTTACATCTGCAAGCTGCAGAGTATGGCATTTGAAGTGGTTTTCCTGCAAAAGTATAATTTTAACCTTGAACTGAAAAGAAAAAAAGATACTAGTATATGGGCTAGTATACACTATTCATCACTTCTAGAGAGCAGTTACCATGTGACAGCATGTTCAAATACATGTTGACCACCATAAGGGCGTGAATCTGTCAGGCTCTAGGGACTATGAGACTTAATCTGAATCTTTTACTTAAATTATGAACACATTCTGAGTACAAAAGCAGTGATGTTCAGATATCATTGTTGTTGCAAATAGGTAATTTGTACTAACACTTCAGATGCATTACCCCTCCCCAAATTGCCATATGTTTCTCTTAACTGGAATTACTTTCTAGCTGAATGACCCTGGTTGTAAGCCCTGGCTACATGAGGCACCATAGCTTTCTGTACATGTGACACAGCTGGATAACCAGAAGGAACTGGATAACCATATGATGCTGGATAACCCGAAGATGGCTGGTAACCTGTAAATGCTGGATAATTAGATGATGCTGGGTAACTTCCAGAGCCTGGGTAATTTGCAGACCTGTGGTGAAACTGTTGATCAGTTTGACCACTGCGGTATGCTTGACCACTTGGGTTTGGTTCACTTCTTCTACTTATCCCACGGCTGTTATTCATCTGACCATGGCGGTTGTCATGAGGGTTCCGATTAGCTGCATCACTTTTGCCTCCTACACGGTTGTTCTTGTGACCTTGACCATTGTTGCGTTGCTTTCTATTGTGGTTTTTGTCGTGTGGTTGTCGTTGTTGTTGCTGTGGAGTTCTAGCAGATGGTTCTTCTATGTATGTGTACTCAGCAGGATCCTCTTCCACTGCAGGGTTGTTTGAAGCACGACTTTGAGAATGTCGTGCACTGTAACAACGTATGAGCGCATATATGATCACACCTGCCACAATAGCTGCTCCAATAAGTATTGGCAAAATGTATATCATTTTCCATTTTGATGCCGTGGGTGATGCTGGTGTGGTTGTCGATGCTTTCGAGGTCGGCGGTGGCGTACCTTAAATGAATGGAAATGTATATTTAGTTCTTTCCTGGTTGTTATATATAATCTAATATGACGGATCTAACGCAATGAATTATACAAGTTATGAAAAAAATAGTCATAACAGCAACATTAACATGGGTCTGGACTGGACAGAAGTGTCAAAACATGTCTTGCTAGCAGGGTTATAAGAACATTCAGTCTAAAAAATACGTTCAGTATTTTCATGGGCCCTCATGGGTTCTTGGCAGGTGCTTATTGGTTAATCGACCACTGAACTGAAGACAACTAATACAACATTTATTTATACTAAATAGTTTCTGTGATCTAAATATTTTGATTGTGTCATTACATCAATTATTTTGACCCTTAATCTCTAACCTATATATGATCCTGCATATGATATTGCATAGTTTATAACAAGCTATGTTTAGCAGAACACAACTTGCTCGCAGGCCAGGGTCTTTTGCCATGCAAAGCTAGCCATGGCAGATCCCCTAGGCAAAGTGTGGGAGTTAGCTGAGTCAAACTGGCTGTGAGAAAAGTGCAAATATCCACCCCAATTTGGGGGGGGGGTATTCCAGTACAGTATAATGACCCATATGCCCAATTGCATGAGCAGTTGAAAGGTTTTGTGTATTCAAAAATTTGCTTCAATATCCCAAATATTGCAAGTAGCACGAGTAACAGAAATCACCCAAAATTATGTCCATGACTGCAAGCCACACTCCTCAGTCATGGGCATTTTCATTGGCTGAGCTTAATTTCAGAGTTTTGCAAAGGAATCACCCAGGCTATGGTGCCTAACTGATATAATTAGCAGCAACAAAAGCTGGTGTGTGAGAATTGACCACAAGATTTAAAGTGCTGCTAATCATAGTATCAAAAATAAATAATTGACATCTTGACTTAAAAAAATGGGTCACTTTGGGGGTCATTAGGTAAAATGTCTTTTATCATAAATATAACATTGTTATCACTATAAAGTATAAAATATATGATCTACTGAACACGGCTGGTTATAAGCAGATACTTGTGATAGTATGACATTACTTGTGATAGTATGACATTACTTGTGATAGTATGACATTACAAGGTTATGTATATGTTATGATACTAAGGCATTAATGTATTGGTATCAACATAATATTTGTAAAAAACTAATGAAGTGTTTCAAATGATAGATTTTATTATTACACAATACATAATTCCAAAGCACCAAAGCAAACATTACACATTAAAAAAAATCAACAACGCATATGGGCTAAACAGATGAGGTACGTTGGGTAGGAAAACAACTGTGTTAAAAGTTTAGATAAATCCATTGAGATGAAAAGACCTCAATGCATCCAAAGTTTATTGCATAGTGGTACATTTAAGAACTTATCCATTTAACAGTCACATATGTTCAATAGTGAACCTATAAATGGTCCATCCTATGAACGTTTTGGTTGATTTTGACTCACCAGGTCCTAGAACAAATTCGGCTTGATTGCCCAAGCAGCAACTATAAGCAAGTTTGGTGGTAATTTGCATAAATATAAGATGGCCATGTAAATCAAACATGTGATTTATAAAATGTCTTTGTTTCTTATTCATAGTGCACATACCTCAATAACTAGTTTATTTTGTAGTATTTTTGTACATGTAGTTTTGTTACAGCTACATCATTTATACATTTCTGATATATCCATCTTCAGCTAAATATTATACACTTTGCACAGAGATGGACAGTTGGGACATACACTGACGAATCACATTACCAACTTGGATGATTACAACACTTGAATAATCAGCATAAACAAAATGAGAACAAAAAAGACTTACTCGTTTCGCAGTTAGTGCCCTCGTATCCACTTGCACAATCGCATTTGTAGTTGTTCACTAGGTCAATGCAGGAGCCTCCATGTTGACAAGGGTCGGTGGCACAGTCGTCAATATCTGAAAAGATAGATATATTGGAATGTAACTAGAAAATATTGTCGTTGTACTGTATGCCAGTTTATAATACTGTAAGGTAGTAGTTTGGATGCATGCATTATATTCAAAATTATATTATAATAAGCATTGACAGGCTAATTAAGAGATGATACATATCTTAATTTACATTTTATTACTGCTACAAGCCACAATACGGCAGCATCATAAGTGACGGATATTGTTATATTCTTTATTTTGTTAAAATTCTTTTCATGATTTAATTACTAAGTGTGTTTTAATAATTATAATCATTGATTAATCAGTTATTACAACAACATGAGATAAACTATATCAGTGACACTGGACATGTGTGTTTGACCAAGCATTGGTACAATTCAAACAACAAGGAGACATTTATTGTTGGTGAGTGTCAACTTGTTTAATGATATTTTAAGGTATTGTTTCTTCTTTATAATTGTACCACCTTGTAGACCTAATCCATGGGTGTTATAAGCAATTATTTAGTTTTAAGGGTTTTCACCATTATATGGAGAATTGCTTTGAGCTGATATGGTAGGGCATATTATACATTATTAGGTTAGGAACTAATTAGTGAGTAGGTGTTTAGACCAGAGATGAGATAAGTGGTAGAAATACCATATGTCAGTAATTAGCAGTAGTCTAGTCAGTGTTGTTATCTTTAAGTATGCTTGGCAGGAATATGAAAACCCCCAAACCACATGGTAATAATTACCAGTAGTCTTAGTAGGGTCTAGAATTGCAGTTTCGTGACCATTCTCTGGCTACTAAGGTTTGACGATTGATTTGACTTCTATGGACCATTTAAAAAAGATTTAGCCCCCCGGTCCCTCTCAAAAATGCTAGCGTTTTCCGCCAGAGGGCCAAATCCAAAATGGCCGCTGGCACCATTTCGAAAAAAATTGACAATTGAACCAAAGCGCCAAAAATCACGTATGAAGACACTTTTTCGGGTAAGTCTTCCATGAGGATTCCGATTCTGACATTAGTTTGACGCTATGACATCATGTTGACCCATAAATCCAAGATGGACGCCACCTGGTAGAACGAAAACGTAACTTTTAAACTTTTAAATCAGTTTGACGTAATGATATCATTATGACCCAGAAATCCAAGATGGCCACTATAGCTGGTAGAACGAAAACGTAACTTTTAAACCAGAGCATCTAGAAGCATGTATGAAGGAAGACAATTTTGCCGGTACAACGACCTCGAGGATTCCGATTCTTACATCAGTTTGAAGTTATGACATCATTTTGACCCAGAAATCCAAGATGGTTGCCATCCGGTCAAAGATGGCCGCCATCCCGTAGAGCGAAAACGTAACTTTTGAACGAGAAGAGAATATGTGGGTTTTTGGAGTTTGCATTTAAACAGAAGAAGTCAAATCAATCGTCAAACCTTAGTAGCCAGAGAATGGTCACGAAAGTGCAATTCTAGACCCTACTATCTAGTTGATGTCTTTGTCTTTGTGTATGAATGGTGGGAATTATGATGCCCCCATTGGTTAATGTGAATGTGTAGTCAGGCTAGCTGAGATATAGAAGATTGTGAACGGAAAGTTGGGGGAGTTGGTTGGCAGGAGCTGAGCCTGCAGGATCCCTGTCTGTGTGTGGTCACACTCATGTCTTAACTGGCTGGACATCTATGTAGATCTGATTAGCTCAGTGGTACCTTTCGATTTGCACACAAGTTTTCCTATTCCGTGCTATAATTGCAGGGTATAATAATCTATGGCAGTAAACTTCATATTTTCAGGAAAGTCACAGTGTGAAGTAATTGGCAGATCAGCTAGGTTGACTCATGTGAGGGCAATGGTGATAAATGGTGATAAGGAATCTAGCTTGGCAGTTGGCCTTGTTAACTGGCACAGCATGGCAGATCCACTCTTGTGCTCTGGGCTTAAACAGTGTGATCTTAATGAGTTTGAGAGTGTTTGCATCCTGCTGGTGATATGATGTACTTGCACAATACATAGTTTTAATCATGTTTAGTCAGACACTGTGTTTTGTATTAAGGTGCAGGGCAAATTCCTTAGAGACAGACTGACACTTGACAACAAGTTGTTGGGACCCACACTGCATGGGAAGCTTAGCTAGATTTTAAACACTGGGTCCAGCCATTTAACAAGTCATCTTGTGTGTATCCTGTGTAGTAAATTAGAACTGCATATGATAACAGGAAATAGTATAGTCATTGTCGAATTGCAATACTTGTTTGAATAATTATCTATGTTCTGCTATAAACGACATGTTGCATCATGTTATTGTAGGAAGGAGCCAGATATTAATGAGTCTCCAGAGCAGTGTTGGGGTGAGCATGGTCATTACAATTATGGTAGATAGCTAATGATTGCTTCTGTTATAAATGTTGATTTACCTACCTATGTATTCATGGTATAACTAGTATTACAATTATATATCTTTAGATAACATTATCCTGGATACATTATATTGTGTATGCATGCTGTGTGACATGTGTCTATATAGCATATTATGTCTATATGTATATCTGTATTGGTATTAGGCTGACACATACGTTTTATTCTATTTTTAGGAATGTGTTCAGAAGTTAAAGACCACAAATAAAGAACTGAAAAATGATTGGGGCCTATTTGTTTTTTATACAACTTGCCGTGGTCACATTATGTTGTCCAATTTAATTAATTTTAGAACAGTTCCTATCATGGTCAATCATGAATTCTTCCTTCAGTGAACACGTTCTCTTTGCATGTAACAAAGGGTATCTTTAAACACAATGCATTCGGTGTTAGCGCCATTAACTGAACAGTTTATAGTAGACAGACAAATGGGAAGAAAGTATAACTTTGTGTTCCATTACAAATTTGGAAGAGGACAATACTACATTAATCAGTGAAAAAAACAAGAAGTGTATTTGTATACAGTTCGATACTAAAACACATATGCAGTGTGTATAATAAAATCGTGCTTGATATATTTAAATAATGTAACAACATATGCCTGACTTACTCATTTCGCAGTTTGTGCCCTCGTATCCACTTGCACAATCGCATTGGTAGTCGTTCACTAGGTCAGTGCAGGAGCCTCCATGTTGACAAGGGTCGGTGGCGCAGTCGTCAATATCTGGAGTGAACAACATTGTAATTAGAAACACAATATTTATCACATCATATGAAACTGTGTCATTAACTGTATACTTTGTCTGAAAGCAGGATAGAAATTGAAGACTTGCATTACATCACCAACTCAGAAGCGTTTAACGCTAAGCAACTTGATCAGTCCTGAGGACTGGATGCTGTGTTATATAAGAACTGTTACTCCGAGTGAAACATGATTTGTGGCTTCGGTATCACGGCATGTTTTGCTGTAACCTTTTGTTCAGAACCGTGTTTAATACAAACACGGACAAATGAGCCGTACTATACTATGCACACAACAATATAAGAACTTTCATGTTTTGCTCTGATAATCTGTGAAAACCAAATCAAAGATTTTTCTATGTTTTCTATACATAAGCATGTGTATAGTGCGTTTAATAAAATCATGCTGTGTATTAAAACTTTGGAACAACCTATGGACGACTTACTCTTTTCACAGTCAGTGCCTTCATATCCACTGGCACAATCACATTTGTAGCCGTTCAATTGGTCAGTGCAGGCGCCTCCATGTTGACAAGGGTGGGTGGCACATTCGTTGACATCTGCAGAGTGCAATATACAATGTTGTAATTAGGAAATGTTGACATTTTATCCAGTGCCAATCTATATCACATCATTCAATTAACGTTATACTAATTATTGGTTCAAAAAAAGTTTGCCAGGGAGAAAATGGAGCATATGGATGCATATAGCACTATATAAGTACATACTTTTACTGTAATATAAGTACATAATGATGACATACTATATAAGTGTTTATTTTTTCCATTATATAATGTTTTGTTATACCCACTAAGATAATTTGTTTATATTATGGGCTATGTAGGTATTTCTCTAATGGGCAAATGTTTTGTGGCAAACTGGGTAAATGAAACCAAAAATTTAATAATAATGTTTTGTTCTCAGTTAGCCGTCATGCAGCATGTCATGAGTTCAAATACTGTGACTAACACAATAATGGTTGCATTATTGTGTGGCATCTGCTACAAAATCATAACAATGAACAATTGTAGGGATGTCACTAACATGTGTGAGAGACATGATTATAATGATGAATGTTACTTATCTAAGGCATGCGACCAAATTGTTCATGCAACCATTGTTTTCACCTGTTAACAGCGACCGGAACATGTTTTGTCATCGGTTTCAAGTTTACTAAATAGCTATATCGTCTATTTATCTGATTGGTCGATTTATTTGATTAATATATCAAAGTGTGCAAGTACGAAGAGGAGGAGGTGCCATCATAGCCGCTATCACTATCAGATAGAATATGGACTCCCATAGAAAATGGACCCAGGGGTTCATATTCTATTATACAATTTGGAGCCCCTTTTATAACGCTGAACAAATTGATAAAATAGTATAATGCACTTTATAGATTGTAACTAGAATACCACAGCCAACATTCATAACAATTAGGAAAAAAAAAGTTTTTCTTAATTTTACATTTTAGCTACCATTGCAATTAAAATGTCAGTCATCTTTGACTGTGAGTACTGTGTATCCTATCAACTGCTTAAATGTGTAAATTGTTATGTATTGCGAGATGGTTGAATAAATATGTGACCTGCCACGCCAAAATGAGACACTTCTCGCTGAAGCTTATAACGATATACGAGCCAAAACTTTATGACACTCATTTATTTTCAAAAATTACTTTCCAGCGGCAATCATTCCCAAATAATATCATCTAACATATGTAAGTTGTTTAAATGTCATGACTAATGTTTAAATGTGTTTATCTGGGTGTGTTTTGACACCTATCAAATGTCGTTTGAGGAATCTGATTGTTTTAGACACGAAAAACTTTCTCTTCAAGAATAATCCAAGTAAATTGTCTCCGATGACGCTATGTTTGGTACCCCGGAAATCTGGATTTCTATTCTGAATGCTGATAGCATTTTCGTTAAAGACTTTTCCTAAATTTGCATGTTAATGGAGCTTTTGAAAAGGCTATGCCTCGTGACAAAAAATCAGCTCTCTGATTGGCCAGCTGTCATTTATGGCTTGTCAGATCAACTTCCGGTCTTTTTTTACGCGCATTTTCCCTTGACAATTCACTGTTAAAACGAACGATTTCAGTATTATTGTATGAATTTAAGCAAGGAGAACATTGTCTCTTATCTTCTAAATGAAACTGTTCGCTGTAGCCTCAGCGATACGAGTCTTAGATATGTAGCAATCGATTATTTCATGCATGACTGTGACGGGGTATTTTTGGTAGTTTAGTTTTACCAACTAGCACTACGCTAAAATCCGGTAGGGGTACTTAATTTCTCTCACCACTAAAGTTACAACAATGTTAAAACAATCTAATATAAAGATTATTTTAATAATAATGTAATGAGTGTATAATGTATTGACTGGTTTGTCTGCCTTATGAAAATGCACTGCGTAAAACTTTCAAATACGCCGACCGCTATTACGTCCTATGTTTGCATAGGACCTGTCACTCTCGTCTCAGACTCGATGTGATGATCATGCTTGCCTATAAAGTGTTGTATTGGTGCTGATCATACTAAATTTTAAATATGGGTTTTAGGCTTCAACAAATATATACACTATCATAATTATTGTGGTATTAAACTGGTCCATCTGGAGCAAAAAACGTATCCAAGAAGTAAAATCTTCACAAATAAAGGAGTGAAAACTTTAAAACCGTTTTTCTCAGATTAGTACATTTTGCATTTTCGACCTTCAAATAAGTGTATCTCTGGAAATAATGCGACTATAAATACAATTGAGCTGTCATTATTTCCTTCTGAATCTGTTCTATCCAAATATCCAATAAAACGCCCCCTACCATTATTTCCGAGAAGCGTCTCATTTTGGCGTGGCGGGTCACATATAACAAAGAATACTATTTAAAGGGTAAAAGTGCTTTGAGCTTTAAGGACTGGATACTGCACTATATAAAAATTTATCTTTACTTTTTTAGTATTTACTCATTCAGTCATTTATTGTCATCTCAACAAAATACAATACATGGAGAAAATAATTGTGTTATTGTTTCATGTAAGACCAGTTCATATTTTGAAACTTTGAATGGACCAGTCTCCTTTTCAACAGTGCTCACACAAGCTACTATGAACTTGTATATACTCCATTGGAATCACAGGTAAGGCTCAATCAACTCAAGGTCCATTCTCTATAACATATATAATATTATAGACCACCATAGAATATGGACCCAGGGTCCATTTTCTATGGTGTCCATATTCTATGACATATAAAATGGACCCCTATAGATTCTGGACCCGGGGTCCATTTTCTATGGGGGTCCATATTCTATGGCACAATCTACAGGATATGGACCAGACCTGTTAAGTCTCCCGCTTTACGGCGAAGCCTCCCGCTTTTTGTACCCATCTCCCGCCCTCCCGCGCATGAGACGAAATCTCCAGTTTATAATTAGTCCTCCAGATTTGTATTTTTGTAACCTCCCATATCCCTGTTCTTTTTATTAATAAATATATCTGCGATTTACATCGTACTGCGTAGTAGAAGCGCCCCAGATCGCTAATCTATTTCAGTTACAAATTAAATTGCGCTTTATTTTTCACCAATACAACCAACGAGCGTAACAGG
>OZ024859.1:30016150-30043650 GCA_964017155.1 Oasisia sp. SBJ-2009
GACTGCTTCAACATGACACGTGACTTCAATGGTGCCACTCGTGATGACTTTGTCACTCGGCAGTGTCAGGGTGTTGGTGCAGGTGGACACCAGGCTGGTGGTGTCTTGGGCACAGTCCGTAGTGTTCAGCAGAGGTCCACTCAAAGCTGGATTGGTGGACCACGTGAAAGTGGCTTCAGGTTTTGACTCAACGGAACACTTCAGCATTATGTTGTTGGAAGCATTGTCCACAGTAAATGCATCAGTGCAGGAGTAAGATGTGTCATTAATCAGAAGGCGATGATTATGTGGTCTCACTGCAACCACAAACAACATCTAGTGATCGCGTTTTAAGGACTGTGTACAAACAACACCAAATTGGATACCATACAAATAATGCCACATATGCATACTTGTCAGAATAATGTGATAATCATAATCGCAATAACCAGTAATGTAACAATGACCAGTAATATAATAAAACAATGAAAATTATTTTTGTGACAATGGCAGGGATTTTTAGTAATGATAGTGATAATTATTATCTTGATAATGGTGTCATTTTTGATAATGATGATGATGATGATGATAATTAAATTGCGACTATGGGATTAACAAACAGCAGCAACTACCCATTTGCCAAATAACATGCACAAATGCTTATTACAACCAATACATGTATGTGTAATGTAATAATCAGTCTGTAATGTAACAATAACCAGTAATGTAACAATAACCAGTAATGTAACAATAACCAGTAATGTCACAATTACCAGTAATGTCACAATTACCAGTAATTACTAATCATCTGGTCAGTAATTAATAATTGATCAGTAATGTAATACTGTTCAGTAAAAAAAGCCCTGTAGTCCTGTGGACTATAGATTTTAGTGAGTTTGTAACTGTTGATGAAGTGTGTTTGGGTGAATCATTAGTCACTGCCTAATCTCTTCACCATAATAATCTAATTGACATTTTCTGTGATTGAGCCATATTCTACATTTTTCAGCCGATGAATTTTCCAGAATTTGCTTTGCTTAATTTGTCCAAAACATTGTTATTAAGATAGACCAAGGTGTTGACCTCAATGCCTCTTAGCCGACGTGTTCATCTGAAAACACTTATCATCACCGTATGTCTGAACCATAACGAAACTGGACATGTTAAGTATATGACAGCAATGTCATATTTTAATGTGACGTGTAAAATAATGCTATTTTTTATTACATTGATATCAATATTCCAACATTAAACGACAAATGACGCAGTGTAATGTTATTTTCATAATTACTCTGACACAGAAGATCAGGATATGAAATGTCCCATAACCTGGTTACAGTATTTGGTTTGATATAGTTATGCACACTCCCACAGTACTCTGTAAACTCCTCTTATCAACAATTTGGTATATGAAATTATTACTTGGGTGAGTTACACATCAGAATACATATAAATCTTTGTAGACCCTACTGTATTGTATTACTGGGGAAAGAAGATATGTACATGAGAGATGGCCTGCATCTAAGCGGAAAGGGCGCAGCAGTTTTCTCCGAGAACCTGCTTCGATCTATGGACAGTGGAACAGGTTGCAATTATTTAAACTAGATTCGCAGGGGGGATTCACAGAGAAGCCAAATACTGGAGGCACAGATAAGGACAGCACAGCTAAAACGGCAAAGAACAGTCTGGAAAACTCTACAACATTTGGTTATAAATGTGTGTGTTTAAATGCAAGGAGCATAGTAAACAAAAGAAATGAACTAAACATTATGGTAGAAGATAATGACCCTCACATAATAGGTATAACTGAATCTTGGGCCACCCCCGATATATCAGATGCCGAATTAGGAATGACAGGATATGTCATGTTTAGGAAAGATAGAATAGGGAGAAGGGGAGGTGGCGTTATTTTATATATTAAAGAATCCATTCAGGCTTACGAAATAAAATTAGAAAAACAAGCAGAATGTGAAGAAGCTGTGTGGTGTAACATAGTTACAGGAAACTCAACATTAACTGTTGGGTTAGTTTATCGAAGTCCAAACATAAGCACAGATGAGAATGAGAAAATACAAAACGCTATAAAGGAAGTCAGTAAACGGGACTGTATAATTATGGGGAATTTTAACCATGGGCGTATACAGTGGAAATCTCAACAGAGTACTGAGAGTGAAGATCAAAAGTTTTTAAATTTAGTACAAGACAGTTTCCTTACTCAACATGTGTTAGAACCAACCAGGGGTGAGAACGTATTGGACATAGTTTTGAGCTCACAGAAGGAATTTATTGATAATGTCAGGATATGTGAGCCACTGGGGTGTAGTGATCACAACCAGATATATTTTATCATCAAAGTAAAAGGAGAACAGAATCGTAAAATATGGTACAGGAAAAATGTTCACAAAGGAAGATATAAGGACATGAGGAAACATTTAGCAAAGATAGACTGGAATAACACACTGGAGAATAAGACAGCAACAGAATGTTGGAATATCTTAAAGAGGGAAATTGACTGCATTGTCGAACAATTTGTCCCCTTGAAAAAACAGGGGAAACGGTCAAAAAAGAAACACTTATCAAAAGAAGCCATTAGAAAAATAAAATACAAGCAAACGATGTGGAAGACATATAGACATAATGGAAGTGAAGAAGACTATGCCATTTATAAAGAAGCACTTAACCAAGCTACAGCTGAAATTAGAAATTCAAAGAGAAGCTATGAACAAAAATTAGCTTTTAATATAAAACATGACAGCAAGAGTTTTTATGCGTATGTTCGAAGTAAACAGAAAGTTCAGGATAAGGTAGGACCTCTAGAAGGTAGTGATGGAAACATAATAACAGAGGGATTCTTAATGGCAGAAAACCTAAATGAATACTTTAGTTCGGTGTTCACCAGGGAAGATACTAGTGCATTACCAGTACCAGAGACTAAATTTGAAGGGAGAGAGTCAGACTATTTAGGACAACTAATTGTAACACCAAAAATGGTAGCTAAGAAAATAAGGGATATGAAGGAAAATAAGTCACCTGGAGTGGATGGGATTCCTTCCAAATTACTACTGGAAATTGTAGAACAAATCAGCATACCACTTGCAACAGTGTTCAATTTGTCAATAGTGGAAGGAGTAGTTCCATTAGAATGGAAAGAAGCAAACATCATACCACTATTTAAAAAAGGATCAAGAAGCAAGTCAGAGAACTATAGACCAGTGAG
Organism: Oasisia sp. SBJ-2009; assembly: GCA_964017155.1. Lineage (NCBI taxonomy): Eukaryota > Metazoa > Annelida > Polychaeta > Sabellida > Siboglinidae > Oasisia > Oasisia sp. SBJ-2009. Next base: position 30,019,347 of record OZ024859.1, read on the forward strand.
TTTAACATCGGTGATTTGTAAACTATTAGAAAGACTAATTAAAGATCACTTGGTTGATTTTCTTGTTAAAAATAACTTGATTAACCCATCTGAACATGGATTTCTAAAAGCGAGGTCATGCTTAACAAATATCTTATGTTTTTTGGAAGATGTCACAAAGTGGGTAGACGAGGGATCACCAGTAGATGTAGATATAATATACTTTGATTTTAAAAAAGCCTTTGACAAAGTGCCACATAAAAGATTACTACATAAACTAAAGGCCCATGGCATAGGCAATGGTATGATTAACTGGATAGAAAAATGGCTCATTGATAGAAGACAAAGAGTGGTAGTTGATGGGGAGGTTTCAAACTGGAAATCGGTTTTGAGTGGAGTACCGCAGGGATCAGTATTGGGACCTATTTTGTTTTTAATATATATCAATGATTTGGATGATGATATAACAAGCAAGGTGTTGAAGTTTGCGGACGATACAAAAGTGTTTAGAAAAATTGAAAGTGATGCAGCAATTACAAGATGATCTAAATAAGTTGAACGAATGGTCTGATAAGTGGCAAATGCTGTTTAATTATGGGAAGTGTAAGTGCCTCCACAGAGTCCACACAGGACATGGAAATGAAGATGCACAATATACAATGGGTGATACTGTACTAAATACTACCGTAAAGGAAAAGGACTTAGGGTTAACTATTAGTGCTGATATGAAGGTATCAGAACAGTGTGCAATTGCAGCAGCGAAGGGAAACCAAATTCTTGGATTAATTAGGCGAAATATAGTGTACAAGGAAAAAGAACTAATAATACCGCTGTACAAAACAATAGTTAGGCTTCATTTAGAATATTGCATACAGGCATGGAGGCCATATCGCAAGAAGGATATTGATATACTAGAAAGAGTACAAAGAAGAGCAACCAAAATGATACAAAAACTCAGGAATATTAGTTATGAAATGCATCTAAAAGAATGTGAATTAACAACACTAGAAACCAGGAGATTGAGAGGAGATCAGATAGAAGTTTTTAAAATATTGAGTGGGTATGAAAATATTGACAGAAATATTGTTTTCTCTGTTAAGGAAGAGAGAAGGACTAGAGGACATGGAATTACATTAGCAAAGAAGCAGTGTAGACTAGATATTAGAAAATTTTCATTTTCACAAAGAACAGTAAATGAATGGAACAGATTATCGGCTGATTGTGTAGGTGCTAGTAGTGTTAATATGTTTAAAAATAAAATTGACATGTACCTAAGAAGGGCTGGGTACATTTAGTTAGATAGGTTGGACTCTCGATAAGCCAAAGGGCTTCCTTGTCCACCTGCCATCTTGAGTTGATTCTCTAGGTGGCAATCTTGTTAAATCTTGTTACTGTGCATAAAAAGTAATAATGTTTAACTTGTGGCTGATACATTATTGTTATGGCTTTATTAGTGTTATTTTCATCCTTATCATCACCACTGTTGTGATACTGTATAATTAGTAGGAACTATGCTTTGTAGCCAATGAATAATAAAGCGTCACTGAGTGAGTCGACCAGTAAAACATGGCTACATGTGTACGTGTGAGTTGATACATAATGATGAACAATCATTACATGATGGCAGCCGGTGCTGTGACGCTCTCACCACCGCTGGTGAACACATCGATAGATGTGTCGGACTTAAATGTGTGCAGTTAATGCATATATTTTGTGTGTTAGTGCCTTCGGGTACATTTGCCGAATTCAGAACGGCAGCGCACAGCGTTAACTGCAGCGACGCGTAGTAATACGCTGCGGAAAGTACGGTAGCCGCAGAAGGACTAACGAATTTAGCTAACTAAAATGGCTAAATACCCTACTATGGCCTGGGTTTGCCCAGATTTAGCCGAGACGTTCACGTTGTCTAAACAGCGCGTGACGTTCGTGCTGGCCGATGAGGGTGTGACTGATTCGGCGAAACAAGCTGTCAAAATACAAATTGCAGTAGGAAACGAAAGACCAAAGTGGATTTAAACGCATCGACATTGACGGACGAAGACAAGCAAGATCCAGAAAAAACTGTTTGAAGATCAGCTAAACATACGACTGAACTTCTGAATTCACAGGATGGAGCTGATGACATATCGGCTAAGCGAGAGTACCAACGAATTTGTCAATAGGGCGCGCCGTAAGGGCAACCTGTGCAAATTCGGGGCTGGCGAATTAGACGAACGAATAATAGAACTGATTATTGCAACGACCTTAATCGAAGCTCTTTAAAGCACCTCCTGGATCAGGATAAAGGCTATCATGTTGTCATTGTTGATCTACTACTGGTAGAGGCCCGAAAGTTTGAGGCAATGGCAGCCGGAAGAGAAACACTACAAAATCTGAAAAGCACGCGCCATATGGTGACAGATGAGATACGGCAACGACAACTATGCCGGAAATGTGCGCCGACGCATCAGCCGCGAAGGTGCCCAGCCTACAGGGACATATGCAATGTTTGCAATGAAAGGGAAACTGGGCAAAGTGTTGCTGAAAGAAATATCGACAGAAAGCAGACAACCAACCAAGAAGAGACCGAAGGTCAGAGCACATGTCAGAAAACCGAGGCCGACGTGGCAGGAAACCACAGAAGCCAATACACGAAGTGTCCGGCTATGGCACTGAAAAATGAGGCGGATGACCGTGCATCTCAAAGTGAAGCCCACACAAAGTCCTTCATGTAGATGTTGTAACTCACACAAAGTTAACTGCTTACAATGGAGGCGAGATCAAATGCTTCGGAACACTGAAGATCCTATGTCAATACAAGGGCTGTCAGTGGCGCAAATACAGGTTCTATGTTGTTGATGTCCAGGGACCAGCGATTTTGGATCTATGAGCATGTGAGCAGATGGGACTAGTGACAATACATGTCGTGAAACATGATGTCAGTCATGTCACACAGATTGCTGCGAACACCAGTACACAGAATGCAGTAGTGAACTCCATTGAGTGACAGCACAGCATGACAGCACAGCGTGACAGCAGAGCGTGACAGCACAGCGTGACAGCACAGCGTGACAGCAGAGCGTGACAACACAGCGTTACAGCACAGCGTGACAACACAGCGTGGAGTTGTAATCACACAGTAATTTAGAGGAGTGCATCTAATCACACAGTTATTTAGAGGAGTGCATATAATCACACAGTTATTTAGAGGAGTGCATCTAATCACACAGTTATTTAGTGGAGTGCATCTAATCACACAGTAATTTAGAGGAGTGCATCTAATCACACAGTTATTTAGAGGAGTGCATCTAATCACACAGTTATTTAGAGGAGTGCATCTAATCACACAGTTATTTAGAGGAGTGCATATAATCACACAGTTATTTAGAGGAGTGCATCTAATCACACAGTTATTTAGTGGAGTGCATCTAATCACACAGTAATTTAGAGGAGTGCATCTAATCACACAGTTATTTAGTGGAGTGCATCTAATCACACAGTAATTTAGAGGAGTGCATCTAATGATCTAATCACACAGTAATTTAGAGGAGTGCATCTAATCACACAGTTATTTAGTGGAGTGCATCTAATCACACAGTTATTTAGTGGAGTGCATCTAATCACACAGTAATTTAGAGAAGTGCATCTAATCACACAGTAATTTAGAGGAGTGCATCTAATCACACAGTAATTTAGAGGAGTGCATCTAATCACACAGTTATTTAGAGGAGTGCATCTAATCACACAGTATTTTAGAGGAGTGCATCTAATCACACAGTAATTTAGAGGAGTGCATCTAATCACACAGTTATTTAGAGGAGTGCATCTAATCACACAGTAATTTAGAGGAGTGCATCTAATCACACAGTTATTTAGTGGAGTGCATCTAATCACACAGTTATTTAGAGGAGTGCATCTAATCACACAGTTATTTACTTGAGTGCATCTAATCACACAGTTATTTAGAGGAGTGCATCTAATCACACAGTAATTTAGAGGAGTGCATCTAATCACACAGTAATTTAGAGGAGTGCATCTAATCACACAGTTATTTAGAGGAGTGCATCTAATCACACAGTAATTTAGAGGAGTGCATATAATCACACAGTAATTTAGAGGAGTGCATCTAATCACACAGTAATTTAGAGGAGTGCATCTAATCACACAGTTATTTAGAGGAGTGCATCTAGTCACACAGTTATTTAGTGGAGTGCATCTAATCACACAGTTATTTATTGGAGTGCATTTAATCACAGTAATTTTGAGGAGTGCATCTAATCACAAAGTTATTTAGAGGAGTGCATCTAATCACACAGTTATTTATTGGAGTGCATTTAATCACAGTAATTTTGAGGAGTGCATCTAATCACACAGTTATTTAGAGGAGTGCATATAATCACACAGTTATTTAGTGGAGTGCATCTAATCACACAGTTATTTAGTGGAGTGCATCTAATCACACAGTAATTTAGAGGAGTGCATCTAATCACACAGTTATTTAGAGGAGTGCATCTAATCACACAGTAATTTAGAGGATTGCATCTAATCACACAGTCATTTAGTGGAGTGCATCTAATCACACAGTTATTTAGTGGAGTGCATCTAATCACACAGTTATTTAGTGGAGTGCATGTAATCACACAGTTATTTAGACGAGTGCATCTAATCACACAGTAATTTAGAGGAGTGCATCTAATCACACAGTAATTTAGAGGAGTGCATCTAATCACACAGTTATTTAGAGGAGTGCATCTAATCACACAGTAATTTAGAGGAGTGCATATAATCACACAGTAATTTAGAGGAGCGCATCTAATCACACAGTAATTTAGAGGAGTGCATCTAATCACACAGTTATTTAGAGGACTGCATCTAATCACGCAGTTATTTAGTGGAGTGCATCTAATCACACAGTTATTTAGTGGAGTGCATGTAATCACACAGTAATTTAGAGGAGTGCATCTAATCACACAGTTATTTAGAGGAGTGCATCTAGTCACACAGTTATTTAGTGGAGTGCATCTAATCACACAGTTATTTAGTGGAGTGCATTTAATCACAGTAATTTAGAGGAGTGAATCTAATCACACAGTTATTTAGAGGAGTGCATATAATCACTCAGTTATTTAGTGGATTGCATCTAATCACACAGTTATTTAGTGGAGTGCATCTAATCACACAGTAATTTAGAGGAGTGCATCTAATCACACAGTTATTTAGAGGAGTGCATCTAATCACACAGTAATTTAGAGGATTGCATCTAATCACACAGTCATTTAGTGGAGTGCATATAATCACACAGTTATTTAGTGGAGTGCATCTAATCACACAGTAATTTAGAGGAGTGCATCTAATCACACAGTTATTTAGAGGAGTGCATCTAATCACACAGTAATTTAGAGGAGTGCATCTAATCACACAGTAATTTAGACGAGTGCATCTAATCACACAGTTATTTAGTGGAGTGCATCTAATCACACAGTTATTTAGTGGAGTGCATCTAATCACACAGTTATTTAGAGGAGTGCATCTAATCACAAAGTAATTTAGAGGAGTGCATCTAATCACACAGTAATTTAGAGGAGTGCATTTAATCACACAGTTATTTAGAGGAGTGCATCTAATCACACAGTAATTTAGAGGACTGCATCTAATCACACAGTAATTTAGAGGACTGCATCTAATCACACAGTAATTTAGAGGAGTGCATATAATCACACAGTAATTTAGAGGAGTGCATCTAATCACACAGTAATTTAGAGGAGTGCATCTAATCACACAGTAATTTAGAGGAGTGCATATAATCACACAGTAATTTAGAGGAGGGCATCTAATCACACAGTTATTTAGAGGAGTGCATCTAATCACACAGTAATTTAGAGGAGTGTATATAATCACACAGTTATTTAGAGGAGTGCATCTAATCACACAGTAATTTAGAGGATTGCATCTAATCACACAGTTATTTAGTGGAGTGCATCTAATCACACAGTTATTTAGTGGAGTGCATTTAATCACACAGTAATTTAGAGGAGTGCATCTAATCACACAGTTATTTACAGAAGTGCATCTAGTCACACAGTTATTTAGTGGAGTGCATCTAATCACACAGTTATTTAGTGGAGTGCATTTAATCACAGTAATTTAGAGGAGTGCATCTAATCACACAGTTATTTAGAGGAGTGCATATAATCACACAGTTATTTAGTGGAGTGCATCTAATCACACAGTTATTTAGTGGAGTGCATCTAATCACACAGTAATTTAGAGGAGTGCATATAATCACACAGTTATTTAGTGGATTGCATCTAATCACACAGTTATTTAGTGGAGTGCATCTAATCACACAGTAATTTAGAGGAGTGCATCTAATCACACAGTTATTTAGAGGAGTGCATCTAATCACACAGTAATTTAGAGGATTGCATATAATCACACAGTCATTTAGTGGAGTGCATCTAATCACACAGTTATTTAGTGGAGTGCATCTAATCACACAGTAATTTAGAGGAGTGCATCTAATCACACAGTTATTTAGAGGAGTGCATCTAATCACACAGTAATTTAGAGGAGTGCATCTAATCACACAGTAATTTAGACGAGTGCATCTAATCACACAGTTATTTAGTGGAGTGCATCTAATCACACAGTTATTTAGTGGAGTGCATCTAATCACACAGTTATTTAGAGGAGTGCATCTAATCACAAAGTAATTTAGAGGAGTGCATCTAATCACACAGTAATTTAGAGGAGTGCATTTAATCACACAGTTATTTAGAGGAGTGCATCTAATCACACAGTAATTTAGAGGACTGCATCTAATCACACAGTAATTTAGAGGACTGCATCTAATCACACAGTAATTTAGAGGAGTGCATATAATCACACAGTAATTTAGAGGAGTGCATCTAATCACACAGTAATTTAGAGGAGTGCATCTAATCACACAGTAATTTAGAGGAGTGCATATAATCACACAGTAATTTAGAGGAGGGCATCTAATCACACAGTTATTTAGAGGAGTGCATCTAATCACACAGTAATTTAGAGGAGTGTATATAATCACACAGTTATTTAGAGGAGTGCATCTAATCACACAGTAATTTAGAGGATTGCATCTAATCACACAGTTATTTAGTGGAGTGCATCTAATCACACAGTTATTTAGTGGAGTGCATTTAATCACACAGTAATTTAGAGGAGTGCATCTAATCACACAGTTATTTAGAGGAGTGCATCTAGTCACACAGTTATTTAGTGGAGTGCATCTAATCACACAGTTATTTAGTGGAGTGCATTTAATCACAGTAATTTAGAGGAGTGCATCTAATCACACAGTTATTTAGAGGAGTGCATCTAATCACACAGTAATTTAGAGGAGTGCATATAATCACACAGTTATTTAGTGGAGTGCATCTAATCACACAGTAATTTAGAGGATTGCATCTAATCACACAGTCATTTAGTGGAGTGCATCTAATCACACAGTTATTTAGTGGAGTGCATCTAATCACACAGAAATTTAGAGGAGTGCATCTAATCACACAGTTATTTAGAGGAGTGCATCTAATCACACAGTAATTTAGAGGAGTGCATCTAATCACACAGTAATTTAGACGAGTGCATCTAATCACACAGTTATTTAGAGGAGTGCATCTAATCACACAGTAATTTAGAGGAGTGCATCTAATCACACAGTAATTTAGACGAATGCATCTAATCACACAGTAATTTAGTGGAGTGCATCTAATCACACAGTTATTTAGTGGAGTGCATCTAATCCCACAGTTATTTAGATGAGTGCATCTAATCACACAGTAATTTAGAGGAGTGCATCTAATCATACAGTAATTTAGAGGAGTGCATTTAATCACACAGTTATTTAGAGGAGTGCATCTAATCACACAGTAATTTAGAGGAGTGCATCTAATCACACAATTATTTAGAGGAGTGCATCTAATCACACAGTTATTTAGAGGAGTGCATCTAATCACACAGTAATTTAGAGGAGTGCATCTAATCACACAGTTATTTAGAGGAGTGCATCTAATCACACAGTTATTTAGTGGAGTGCATCTAATCACACAGTTATTTAGTGGAGTGCATCTAATCGCACAGGAATTTAGAGGAGTGCATCTAATCACACAGTTATTTAGAGGAGTGCATCTAATCACACAGTAATTTAGAGGATTGCATCAATCACACAGTCATTTAGTGGAGTGCATCTAATCACACATTTATTTAGTGGAGTGCATCAAATCACACAGTAATTTAGAGGAGTGCATCTAATCACACAGTAATTTAGAGGAGTGCATATAATCACACAGTAATTTAGAGGAGGGCATCTAATCACACAGTTATTTAGAGGAGTGCATCTAATCACACAGTAATTTAGAGGAGTGTATATAATCACACAGTTATTTAGAGGAGTGCATCTAATCACACAGTAATTTAGAGGATTGCATCTAATCACACAGTTATTTAGTGGAGTGCATCTAATCACACAGTTATTTAGTGGAGTGCATTTAATCACACAGTAATTTAGAGGAGTGCATCTAATCACACAGTTATTTAGAGGAGTGCATCTAGTCACACAGTTATTTAGTGGAGTGCATCTAATCACACAGTTATTTAGTGGAGTGCATTTAATCACAGTAATTTAGAGGAGTGCATCTAATCACACAGTTATTTAGAGGAGTGCATCTAATCACACAGTAATTTAGAGGAGTGCATATAATCACACAGTTATTTAGTGGAGTGCATCTAATCACACAGTAATTTAGAGGATTGCATCTAATCACACAGTCATTTAGTGGAGTGCATCTAATCACACAGTTATTTAGTGGAGTGCATCTAATCACACAGAAATTTAGAGGAGTGCATCTAATCACACAGTTATTTAGAGGAGTGCATCTAATCACACAGTAATTTAGAGGAGTGCATCTAATCACACAGTAATTTAGACGAGTGCATCTAATCACACAGTTATTTAGAGGAGTGCATCTAATCACACAGTAATTTAGAGGAGTGCATCTAATCACACAGTAATTTAGACGAATGCATCTAATCACACAGTAATTTAGTGGAGTGCATCTAATCACACAGTTATTTAGTGGAGTGCATCTAATCCCACAGTTATTTAGATGAGTGCATCTAATCACACAGTAATTTAGAGGAGTGCATCTAATCATACAGTAATTTAGAGGAGTGCATTTAATCACACAGTTATTTAGAGGAGTGCATCTAATCACACAGTAATTTAGAGGAGTGCATCTAATCACACAATTATTTAGAGGAGTGCATCTAATCACACAGTTATTTAGAGGAGTGCATCTAATCACACAGTAATTTAGAGGAGTGCATCTAATCACACAGTTATTTAGAGGAGTGCATCTAATCACACAGTTATTTAGTGGAGTGCATCTAATCACACAGTTATTTAGTGGAGTGCATCTAATCGCACAGGAATTTAGAGGAGTGCATCTAATCACACAGTTATTTAGAGGAGTGCATCTAATCACACAGTAATTTAGAGGATTGCATCAATCACACAGTCATTTAGTGGAGTGCATCTAATCACACATTTATTTAGTGGAGTGCATCAAATCACACAGTTATTTAGAGGAGTGCATCTAATCACACAGTAATTTAGAGGAGTGCATCTAATCACACAGTAATTTAGAGGAGTGCATCTAATCACACAGTTATTTAGTGGAGTGCATCTAATCACACAGTTATTTAGTGGAGTGCATCTAATCACACAGTTATTTAGTGGAGTGCATCTAATCACACAGTAATTTAGAGGAGTGCATCTAATCACACAGTTATTTAGAGGAGTGCATCTAATCACACAGTAATTTAGAGGAGTGCATCTAATCATACAGTAATTTAGAGGAGTGCATTTAATCACACAGTTATTTAGAGGAGTGCATCTAATCACACAGTAATTTAGAGGAGTGCCTCTAATCACACAGTTATTTAGAGGAGTGCATCTAATCACACAGTTATTTAGAGGAGTGTATCTAATCACACAGTAATTTAGAAGAGTGCATCTAATCACACAGTTATTTAGAGGAGTGCCTCTAATCACACAGTTATTTAGTGGAGTGCATCTAATCACACAGTAATTTAGAGGAGTGCATCTAATCACACAGTTATTTAGTGGAGTGCATCTAATCACACAGTTATTTAGAGGAGTGCATCTAATCACACAGTTATTTAGAGGAGTGCATCTAATCACACAGTTATTTAGTGGAGTGCATCTAATCACACAGTTATATAGTGGAGTGCATTTAATTATGCAAAACATGGTTGTGATATTCAGATTTACACCAATAATACTTGATTGGTTTGTGGACACTATGCGTATACATGAAGGACTTTGATTTATTGAATTCGATCATCATGATATTTACTCTTGTTTTACTTCTTTATTAACTGCGAAGGGAGATGTTGTGATACTGTATAATTAGTAGGAACTATGCTTTGTAGCGCATGAATAATAAAGAGTCATCACTGAGTGAGTCGACCAGTAAAAGATGGCTACGTGTGTACGTGTGAGTTGATAAATAATGATGAACAATCATTACAACCACAGCCTTTGATTATTATGGGATTTCATTTCTGAGACTGCTTGTTTCATCTACAAATCCTTCAAAAATCCCATGGTAGGAGTTCCCTGTTTAAAGTCAATAAATCGAGTGTTGAAGTTGCTGTTGTTTAAAATCCATCCACAGGCATATATGCTGCCATCTTGTATCGTCTTCAGTATATCACAAATGAACCTTTTTCAGGAATATTACTTGCTTATTTATTTACTTATTATTTAGAGTATTTATTTATATACTTAATTTGTTGACTTCACCAATTTTAGTGCTGATTAGTATTATTACAATTTTAATGTGTCTTATTAACCATATATAATATATATTATGGCTCACTAATCTTATTATTGTCATTTTAATGTGTAATTGAAAAACAATTTCCATTTTTAATATGATGTTTTAAATGGACAATAAAGTCTTTTGAATTTTGAATCTTACTTCATCTATTATTTCAAAAATACTTGTAGTTGTAAGCACCAAGCATCATGCTCCTTTCCCCCCAACATAGTCATCTTATGGGCTACACATAACATAGAGGTGTTGACTTATGACTGGTCAAAATATCAGCGGGATATTGGAGTGCCCTATGTAATATATATACATACACACACACATATATATTAAATATTTATGTATAGCATAGACGAACAGATGAATAGATGATTAAATATGCAGTATTATAAAGTACACAAAGTTGGATTTCATTTCATTATGCTATTATTTGATTTTGGGCAACATATTTATACTGCTTTCCAAATTTATGCTGAGAAGGAATCCATTGGGCTCCCATAACAAAATTATGTCTGATCTTCATTGTTATCGTAACCATCTTTGTCATCTTTACAATTGTTATAATCATCTTTACTAAGATGACTCCTTTAATTATCTACATATTCCTTGTCTTGATCATCATAATAATTAAAAAAATTATTAGTTAATTGGTCAATTATTACATTACTGGTCAATCATTACATTACTTTTGTTATTACATTAATACTGATCAATTATTATGTTTACTGGTTGACTGATTGGTCATCGGAGTAGTCGATTATTTCATTCCTGGTCATTATTATATTACTGGTTGATTTATATATTAGTGGTAACTTACTGCATTATTGGTTGTAAGCTGTAATGCAGCTACTATCTTGTAGAAGGCAGAAGCACCGCCTGGATGTTGGGCATCTTTTACTGGTCAACTCACTCAGTGATAACTCTTTATTATTCATGCGCTACAAAGCATAGTTCCTACCATGGGATGTTCACAGAAACAATAATAAAATTTATTACAGTTAACTGAAGCATAAATACGTCTTTACCTTTGACAGTGACATCAAAATGTATGACTACTATTCTACTAACATCATCTTCTAATGTTATACTTATAGTGCAGCTGAATTGGGCACTCAATCAGTATGGTATATTATTGTTACATATGTTGACTGTACATGTAGCTGCTGCGCACTGTGCCTCAGTTATTATTCTAAATGGCTGATGGTTGTGTCCATTTCTCTGTTAAGGGCAATTCCACGGTAATGGAATTACAATTCACAAATTTGTTTGGTTTATAATGGTTATATTTTCCCATTCAGCATGCGCCTAGAAAAGAAACTTAAACACGGTTTGAAGTACACACTACTCCCTGAGTCCCTATAAGTACCAGTGGTACCTGTTAAAAAATGTAACATAATTATGAAATTATGGCTGTTTTAATTTTGGTAATGGAATTACACAGAAAATTTGAACATCATTTTTTTTAAATGTCATGACATATCGTCTTAAATCTGCAATCTACCAGGGCCAACAGCTAGCATTAATAGATATACATATAACATGACCTTGTATTGAATAGAATTTTACTCATGATATGTATATCGTTCTTTTATCAGAACAGGTTTTGGTCGGTAACGGAATTACATGCTATAGTAACAGAATTATGAGTCTGACTATTTTTTGAATAAAACAAAATAATAATTGATACTAATATTTTTCTTTTCGCCAATATTACAGAACACCATAACTTCATGTTCTACTAAAACAATTGTACAGGCCAATAATTGTACACACAGTACAGGCTGTACAGCGAAGTATTTCACATTTAATTCAAGATCAGTCGTAATCAGTTATTGAACTCCTGTCCACCTATGGATCAGGGAGTATGTTAATGTCGCACTCTTTATCAGTTGAGGCAGTCAATATACCTTCAACATCAGGCCACACAAATCTACAGACTTCAACACACTTCAAATAAGTTGATACCTTAGTTTCCAAGCCCCGAGAAAACACATTTATTGGTTTTTTCCCCACAATCATCCACTTTAAGTCCAGATTTTTTGGCAAGGTTTTTTTGTATTCTCTAAGTTGATTACCCATGCTATGTTGTCTTCTTTGTCATCTTCATTACTTCAGTGTTTTACTTTTGAAGAAGTTCCTTGTGGATTATTATTTTAACATGGTTCTGTATAACAGTCACAAACAATGTAACCAACTACCCTCTGTGACTCTTCGCAACTGCTTAATGTTGGGAATTAGACTGATCTCATTCCAGTCATATGAACTTTATCATTTTTAATTCAACCATGGCTTAGTTGATGCATCCATGTAAAATATTCTGACAGGTTCAGGCAGCAACTTTGGTAAACTCATTGGATGCGATCATGTGATATCACTTCAGAGAACACTTGGAGTCATAGTCTTGGACAATAAACCTTACCTATGTGGAAAAGAAATACCCCTGGGGTACTGTGTAAAATGTCTTTGAAAGTCAAGAAAACATTCTGCAACGGTCTTTGATAGATAATCTGGCCTATCTTGTAGATTTATGTGGATCACGGCTGCTATTCTGTGCAGTATCACATGGTACAGATGGTACATTCTACAAATGGTACATGTTTCTGAATCCATAGACAGTTTTCATACATGTTTTTACAAAGATTCCATTCATATTTAACTGAAACATTGCCCCAGTGCTTTTGTTGTCCTCTAATGTACTTAGGTCCCATTATTAGTTTCTTATAGGCCATGTAAGTCTCGCGCTCGAAAATGAGGTTGGGGGCACTTGGGGGAGGGCCATTTCACAGTATTTGTGAAGTGATATAAAAAATATTAAAGTCTGAATTTGAGCAAAATACCAATTGTATATGTTAGATAAGGTATCTGAAGTTACTGGAAATTGGCATTTGGGTCAAAACTGCGCATTTGTAATATGCAAATTAGCTAGTTATCTCGAAACAATGGATTTCGGCGTTGCGGACAGGACAAATGTTTTTTAAGTTTTCTCGTGGTGTATTTAACTTTAGTTCAATTTCTGTTGTTGACATCATTAGTGTTATGTCTAAGTATAACATGATGCAGTTTTAATTTTTTTATAAATGTGAAGCCATACAAAATCCACTTCACAGACCCAAAGTGTCCTGTCCGCAACGTTTTCGGTCGAAAAGTTTTAATTTCATCCACAAATAGTTGGATTTGAAAACCCAAACTTTATATTCTCTTTGCTGGGGTATATCTGAATAATATCATCCAAAAGTAAAGACAAAAATATAACACACTTTATGGGAAACCACAACTCATTTCTGTTGCGGACAGGACAAAAACGTTGCGGACAGGACATAAAATGACTCAAAAGTGATATTTGAACAGAAAACTGTTATTACGTTATAACTATACCTACCTTAGGATACCTTAGGACGGTTCTGATCGCAGGATTCTGTGTTCCTCTATGATCAGCTCTTCGTTTTCATTATCTATTAATATTAAATCGCGTGTTCCGGATCTATTGTTAGTAATTCTTAACGGTGCTTCGAAGTCATATAAAATATCCTGGTTATACCAAAATTTGTCTAGTCGTGTTTTATATGAATTTAGAGATTTTGCTGTTACCACTGTATCAGGGAGACTATTCCATGGTTCGGTAATTCGAATTGGAAATACATTTTTTCTTAAGCTTAGTTTGGCTGTTTGTGTGAATAGTTTTAGAGAATGTCCTCTGTTTCCTGTTCTTTGTGATATCTCATTGTTTTTCAACAGATGTGGTACAAATTCGTGGTCATAAATGTTGTGTATTATTTTATAGACTTCTATCATGTCTCCTCTTAATCTTCAATATGCTAATGTAGGTAGTTTAAGCAATTTGAGTCTTTCTATATATGATAGGTCCCTCATACCTGGTAATTCTTTAGTGGCTCTTCTCTGAATATTTTCTAAGGCAATTTTGTGTTTTATTTTATATGGGTGCCATACTGCCATAGCATAGTCTAGGTGTGATCTAACCATTGTTTTGTAGAGTGGCAAATAAGTATGTTTATTTAGAAATTGCAAGGTTCTTCTAATTATTTTGGTCATTTTAGTTGCCTTGTTTACCACTTGGCTTATATGTTGATCAAATGTGAGTTTTGAGTCAAAGGTTACCCCTAGGACTTTTTGTTTATCATGTGTGTCTATTGTTTTTGTGACATTGTTCATTGTTGTGTAGTATTGATTTTCACCTACATTATTTTTTCCAATTTCCATATGTGTACATTTATCTGGGTGTAGTGTGAGCATCCAATCCTGACTCCATTTTTCTATGGTGGTTATGTCCTGTTGTAGTATATCTTGGTCATTGGTATTTATTATGGATCTAAATATTTTAATATCATCAGCAAATAGAAATGTGTCAGATTGAGTAAGGTCTCGTAAGTCGTTTATGTATAATACAAAGAGTAAAGGTCCTATGACTGTTCCCTGCGGTATTCCAGATGTTACATCATGCCAATTCGACTCTTTTCCATTTACTGCCACCTTTTGTCTTCTGTTTGAGATGAAAGCCTCTATCCAGTTTACTATTTCTTTACTAATATTTAGACTGTTTAATTTACTTATTAGTCTTTTGTGTGGTACAGTGTCGAAGGCCTTTTTAAAGTCCATGTATATAACATCTGTGTGGTGTCCTCTGTCTATTTCATAGGTCCATGTATCTAGTATTGTTATTAGTTGTAAGACTGTAGAGCTGCCAGAAATAAAGCCATACTGTTTTGGACTGAAAAGACCATTTTCTTTCATATAACTGGTAATGTGATTTCTGACAATTTTTTCCATACATTTGCAGACTATGCTTGTTAGACTTATTGGACAGTAATTACTGGCTAATTTTTTATTTCAATTTTTGTAGATTGCTGATATCTTTGCACCCTTACAATCATTAGGAATACAAGATGTTTTTATTGATGTTTCAAATATTTTACACTGAGGGTGACATATTACACCTGACAGCTCCATTAGTAGCTGTAACTATAGCTGGGGTATATTTGAATAATATCAACCAAAAGTAAAGACAACAATATAACACATTTCATGGGAAACCACAACTCATTTCTGTTGCGGACAGGACAAAAACGTTGCGGACAGGACATAAAATGACTCAAAAGTGATTTTTGAAAAGAAAACTGTTAAATGTTAATTAATACTAAATCCTTCATGGAGAACGCTGTATACATGTCACACTAGATAATAAAGTTATTTTATTCTTATTAAAATGCATTTTAATTCATATATATGCAAAGTGAAAAAGTGTCCTGTCCGCAACGCTCTGTCCATGTCCTGTCCGCAACGCACAGTCTCGGTCATTCTTGAAAATTTTGGAATCAAATTTTCTCCAAAATATACCTATGGCATTTAGGTATAACTATGCAGGGTTTAATATCTTAGAAAACAAGTGGATGGACAAAACTTTGGGTTTTTCTAACATAAAATAAAACCCACTTCACTTTCTGTCCTGTCCGCAACGCATTTTATTTCACATTTCCCCCCCCCAAAATTGAAATTCCAAAGATTTGATTTTGTTATCATATGAAGTGGTACCAAAGTACTTCACTTTCATGCATTCAAACTTTTAAAATATACCCAAGAATAATTTCTGTGAAAGAAACAAGTCTCTAAATGTCCTGTCGGCAACAAAACGAATACCGTGAAATGGCCCGGGACAGGAAGTCCATATTCTCCATGTTGACATATAGAACTTTGTTTTGTTTTGGTTGTAATAATCGGACTATCCCCAAATAGTGATTCACAGTTATATTGTTCGAAGGATAATTACACACAGAAGCAGGGGAACACTTTGCCGGTAACAATGATCACGGAAATCCTGCATTTAAATCGATTATTATGGTGGTTGCCATGGCATCGCCGGGTAGTAGTACTAGTCTTGTATTTGGCGATCTTGACTAGTAATGAAGAATGCCATCTTTCGCGGTGTACACCGTGTTTTGGAGCAAATGTATACATGTGTTATGATTATGTGCATTTAGACAACTTTTAAGATAAAAGTGCTTATCGAACTGTTGTGAAACCACAACGTAATGTAAAATGCAAATCCCGTAAAAGACGCATACGGCCTAAAATCGTGTATACTCTCTGCGCTACGTAAATCACTATGTGTCTGTGACAGTGGTAAACTAAATTTAAAATTGGTCATTTAAAATATGACCTGAAATTCCTAGTATTTATCAGTAGGAAGCTACAACTGTCATCCGTCGCTGTAATATTATTCTGATGTCCAGTCCCCAATCAGTTCCAGTCGCGCGGAGTCTCGCCATGTATCGTGACCCACTTACAGGCCCTATTATGATTTATAGTGCAACAGAAAAAAACAGGTAATTCTGTTATTGTAATTCCGTTACCAAAATGTAATTCCGTTACCATGATTCCCACAAGATGAGAATAGACACACATAAATTGTGTAATCTCACCTTTTCATGGGTGTATCTAATAAGAGAATTTCAAGTAACTATTAATTTTGATCACTCGTTAGCGCTCAGGAAAACTTTATGTACTTTATCGGTAATGGAATTACATAATAAATATATGAAAATGTGTGACTACCCATATCAGGGTTCGAATTCGGGGGGGGGGGGGGGAGCAGAAGGTTGCTGCCAATCATCAGGGTTAAAATTGATTGACAAGGGGTTGCCAAGGTGGACAAACCTGTTAAAAGAATTAATGACCTAAGATTGTGTTACTAGAAGTAGACATGTTTTAGACATAATCTACTGTTAAGTCCTATGATGTCAGTAAACTGTCATTCTCCATAATGCTGTGGTATATGCATCAAGCCTTTGTTTAAACAGATGATGGCCAATACTGTTTTAAAGTACATAAATGGTGGTAAAATTCAGTCTTGCTTTCAAGCTTAATATTCAATGTAATACTGTACTGTTTGCAACACTAGAACCTAAAAAGTATTTATTTAGTAAATCAATAAAACCCTAAGTTATAGTTGCTTTTGTTCTATTTCAAGCCAGACTGATAATTACACAATTACACAAATACTGCTTCTTGACTTAACCAGAAATAAAATAATGTGAAGGGGTGTAGGAACGGGAACACCCAAAGTCGCTTAAGCTGTTGTGGGAGGGGGGCAGGAAGAGGCAACCTCATGTAGCCATCTACAAACCCAGGCAGCCCAGAGGAAGATCTATAGGTTTCAAGCAGCTCTTACAATGCAACTTAAATGTGCATTTATTGCATGGCCCCCACTTTTTGTGTCGGGCCCCTAGATTTTGAAAAGTGGGGACCAGCACTCATTTTAGGCTAAATTCTAACCCTGCATATGAAAATATGGCTTATGCAGTACAAGTTGCTTTCTGAATTTTGAATACATACAATATGAACTTTCAAAATCTGTAAAATAAAGGTAAATTAGTTAAGAGTTACTAGTAAGATGGGAGGGGTTTCTGTTGGCCCTTGTTTTTTCATTAGTTTGATTGCAAAAAATTAACTCCATTAGCAGCGTAATTAAAAATAAATTGTGAAGCGACGGCACAATTTTTTTTACTTTGGCCTGAATTTTACATTTGTTTTACATCAGTGGTACAACCTTTACACAGTTTCAGCAAGATTTTATTTTTAGCAGTATGGGCTCTCCAATATGGAATTGCCCTTAAATTTCCCATGTTATACTATTATTCAACACTGTATGTTTATCAAATTTGACTGATTTGCCACACTATACATTTATTTGAACTAATATTATTTTTCACACATCTGTGATCACTGGAAACACGCGTCAACAACATGTTGTTTGCTAGAGTTGTGCTGATTGGCTGGTCATGACATAATAATATTATACATGTTGGATAGATCAATCATTTGGGTTTCCACTGGTACCATGCTTTCCAGATTCTTACTGTATGAATGGGAATAGAAAAGTTTGTAGTAAAATCGGCCTTATTTAGTCATCTATGATAGAGACAAGCAGCTTTCCAATGGTAGGCTAATGCAAATTGCAAGCTGTGCCCTGATTCAAAGTTCCAAGCTAATTAAAATGCAGCCTACATTTAGAAGGATGATGGGATCTATGCTACGAATCAACACAAAAGTTTAATTTGTTATCGATTTCTGAGTTCTGACTAGTTTTCCCCTCTCCCCATATTAAAATTGTGGATTTGGACGAATCATCAAAATGGCCAAATTGGGTTCATGAACCGCAGAATTCTGCGGTTCCATTGAAAAATCTTGCACATGTCTTGTGTACATACCTAATAAACATCCAAGTGTGGTTATTCATATTGATGAAAAATGCCACTCTAAAAGGCACTATGAGATTTTCACTGGCAGAACATATTTTAATAAGAACAATTGTTCTGTCTTGTGATATTAAGGAACCAACCCATTTGGCTCCTAGTTTGTATCATTCATAGTGACCATCCGGCTTCCGCATAGATTTTGATGCGACGGTCAGAATTCTCAGTTCTTGAGAATTCAGTATGGTATATTATTGTTACATATGTTGACTGTACATGTAGCTGCTGCGCACTGTGCCTCAGTTATTATTCTAAATGGCTGATGGTTTTCTCCATTTCTCTGTTAAATTTCCCATGTTATACTATTATTCGGCACTGTGTGTTTATCAAATTTGACTAATTTGCCACACTATACATTTATTTGAACTAATATTATTTTTCACACGTCAGTGATAAGTGTTTACCATGAAATAAACCGACAAGTTCACGATATACATGCATACCTGCAGAAAGAAACAACAAGTGGTTATTAATGACCTTGACTTGAAGCATAATTCCTTACCTTTGACTGTGACATTGAAACGTGTGACTTCGTTTGGATTGACCTCATCTTTCAACGTTATACTGCAGCTGAATTCACCATCATCGGATGATTTCATTTCGGACAACGTTAAACTTGTTGCAGTGAAGTTTGTTGCACGTGACCCAAAGCCACAATTATATGGTCTGATATTGATGACTCCATTGGAAATGTACATCAGGGCACAGGTTTGTGTGCCTATCTTCCATTCCACCTCAGACAACTCACTCAACGTCTTGCCGTGTTCACACATAAAGGTCGCTTCTTCTGATTGGAAAAACTCACGATCTGAAAGTAGAAAAGTTTCCTTAAACAATAGTATGATATATGATATTGGATCGTGTAGATTATATTCATGATATGTCCTAATGGTTATGACAGGCATGTCTGGCTGAATGAATCAATTACAGAGATTCTTTCAGAATTATAAACTCTGTAATGCAAGCAGTAGTAATCAGTCATGTTGTTATAACTCTGGCTCTGCCATGTAATTCCATGTCTTCATTTCATTAGAATTATATTTAATTATTTATTAATGACCTTGAATATATGTTAAAAAAATTATTCCGCATTTGCAGAGTTTCTATAGTTAATAGGCTCTGATTACACAATCCGTATAAGACATGGTAAATTGGTAATGAATATTTAATATCGATGCCAGACTTCACTTTCTATGGGTCAAGAAATGCAAACATGGTTGTGGCGTGGTGAATGACAATGGTGAACGCCTTGTTGACTTCTGCTTGAACAACAACTATGTAATTGGAGGTACCATCTTTGCACACCGGGACATCCACAAGCTCACCTGGAAATCACCTGATGGTAGGACAAGCAATCAAATCGATCACATTATCATTAATGGAAAATGGCGTAGGTCCCTCCAAGATGTGAGAGTTTGTCATGGAGATGACATTTATAGTGATCACTGTTTGATAACCGCACGCATCAAGATGAAGCTTCACAAAGTGGTACCAGAGAGCCAGCGCCGTAAACAAATGGATGTCACAAGACTCGCATGCCCAGTCACCAAACAGGAGTTTGTTTTGGAGCTGAGAAACCGCTTCAGTGCATTAACAGACACATCAGAGGAGACTGACCACGACGCTACCAACAAGTGGGACACCATCAAGAAGACCTATGTTGAAGTAGCTACCAAAGTCTTGGGTCACAAGAAGAAGAACCACCAGGAATGGCTAACACCGGAAACATGGAAAAAGATTGAGGAGCGGAAACAACTCAAAATCAAGATGCTGAGTACCAAATCAGCGAGACTCCAACAAGTCCAAGAAGCATACAAAGGCAAAGACAAGGAAGAGAAGAAGAGTGCCAGGAATGACAAGAGGTCCTTCGTAGAAGGACTAGCAGCAGAAGCTGAGAGTGCTGCACCAAGAGGTGAACTGAACACTGTCTACAAGATCACCAAACGTCTCTGTGGTAATTACACTACTCACTCTGCCCCTGTGAAAGGCAAAGATGGCAGCACTATTACAACTGAACGTGAACAAGCTGATAGATGGGTTGAATATTTCTGTGAAGTCCTGAACCACCCTCAGCCAGATGAACCCGCCGACCCCCCACCAGTGCCAGATGACCTCAACATCGACACCAGTCCCCCAGCAGAAGTGGAAGTTAGAAATGCCATCAAAGCTATGAAGAGTGGAAAAGCCCCAGGCGTAGACTCCATTCATGCTGAAATGTTGAAGGCCGACCTCAGTACAGCTACGAGAGTCCTGACTAACTTGTTCGACACCATTTGGGACAAAGAGAATATCCCAAGTGACTGGGGCAAAGGACTCATTATAAAGATCCCTAAGAAAGGCAACCTCCAAGTCTGTGACAACTGGCGAGGAATCACACTCTTGTCCATCCCCAGCAAAGTCTTCTGTGGAATCCTTCTTGGAAGAATCGAGACAGCTATTGACAAGAAGCTGAGGCAAGAACAAGCGGGATTCCGGAAGAGAAGAGGGTGCACGGATCAGATCTTTGCATTGAGAAACATCATAGAGCAGACTCTAGAATGGAACTGCCCACTGTATATCAACTTCATTGATTTCAAAAAGGCCTTTGACAGTATCCACCATGACACTTTGTGGAAAATCCTAAGATCCTATGGAGTACCTCTAAAGATTGTTTCACTGATAGAGACGTTCTACAACCATTTTGAATGCAGTGTCATCCTCAGTAATACATCCTCTGAATGGTTCCCAGTGAAATCGGGTGTTAGACAGGGATGTATCCTCTCGCCCATCCTCTTCTTGGTCGTCATCGACTGGGTTATGCGGAAACCTACATCAGATAAACCCAGGGGTATCCAGTGGACTCTCTTTTCCCAGTTAGAAGACCTCGACTTTGCTGATGACCTTGCATTTCTATCAGTAAAGCTTGCCAATCTGCAGGAAAAATCTGATAGATTAGAGAGATATGCAAAGCAAACTGGGCTTACCATCAATACATCCAAGACACAAGTGATGAGCATCAACACCACACCAACCGCACCTGTTACCGTAAATGGTGAACCACTTGAGTTTGTACAGGACTTTACTTACCTGGGTAGTCTCATCAGCAAAGACAATGGAGGCCAAAAAGACATCAAGGCAAAACTCGGTAAAGCCCGCTGTGCTTACGCCAAACTGCAGAACATTTGGAAGTCCAACAAGTACACCACCAAAACAAAGATAAGACTTTACAACAGTAACGCGAAATCCATCCTACTGTATGGCTCAGAGTGCTGGCGAGTGGTTAAAGGGGACATGGCAAAGATCGATGCGTTCCACAATGGATGTCTGAGAAAGATCTGCCAAATATTCTGGCCAAACAAGATTTCCAACGTGGACCTCTATAAGAAGACGGGCTGCAACAGTGCTGTCCTCGAAATCAAACGCCGATGGCTGAGATGGCTAAGACACGTCCTGCGAATGCCTGTAGATAGGATCCCCAAAGTGGTACTGAGATGGACACCACCTGGAAAAAGGAAGCGAGGACGGCCAAAATGACGTGGCGACAAACAGTGATGGCCGAGCTGAGAGAGATGGGGCTATCGTGGGGTGAGGCTCAGGCCTCAGCCAAGGACAGAACCTTGTGGCGAAAGATTGTTGTGGCCTTATGTCCTACTGGGGACGAAGAGGAAAAGTAAGTAAGAGTTACCTTGTGGTGCTTCCACTGAATTTCATGTTGCATGTTTATCTCGATGTTTACATTCCACTATATTGTGAGGGTAGTTTCTGGCCCCCATATTTATATAGCTTTGATAGATAGTTGCTGAGATAATTTCTCGTGCAATCCCCATTGACAAACATGACATCTATGCTGTTAAGGGGATTTGCTTTATTTATCTAGACCAACAGCAATGCTCATAGTCTTGTATACTATATGACTTCTCTTTAATTGTTTAATTAAAGGGCATTGCCATTTTCCACCCACATTTGTTTCTGCTTTTCTTGCTATCTGCCGCTCACTCCATAAATTGAGCAAAGCACCCATTATATTTATTTAATCCAGTACTGGTAAAGGTGAGCAATATATATATATATATATATATATATATATATATATATATATATATATATATAATATAACTTGTTGACTTTGAACACTGAAATGGACATGAGACTAGTCTCTGTAATAAGTTTTAGGCAGAAGATTCAAGCAGTCTTTCTTATACCCAACATTGCAATACAATACAAGTAATACATTAATTACCAATTTTTGTTCAGTGTCATGTCCAAAGTTACATGACATTACTTGCCTGGTATACCTTGCTGGATCTTTGGGTTTTCAGGGAAAGGCTCTCGCTCCGTTTATGTTATGCAACTTATGGCATTTTAAATTGAAAACGGGCTATTTTTAAGTATTAAATTGTCACTTTCTTTAAGTGAGGATGTTTTCTGCATTCATATGGTTGGCAGAGAGGTTGTTTCTGTCCTCAAATATTTTTACACCATCTGTGGGCAACGTAGAACGTAGCTAAAGCCACACAGTTTAGTTTGATAGCATCGAATCTGTGATCTAAATCCGGAA
Organism: Oasisia sp. SBJ-2009; assembly: GCA_964017155.1. Classification (NCBI taxonomy): domain Eukaryota; kingdom Metazoa; phylum Annelida; class Polychaeta; order Sabellida; family Siboglinidae; genus Oasisia; species Oasisia sp. SBJ-2009. Next base: position 30,043,004 of record OZ024859.1, read on the forward strand.
GAAATTAGAATAGTATAGGTCCTCTTGATATGTATAGAGTGTAGTGAAAACAAATGACAAATACATAATTGATCGATACAACTAACCATTATAATCTATGTGATAAACCTTTAAACATCGATCTGTAACGTGTATGTCTACTTTAGCTGATGTTATGTCAAGACAACGGCAACGTAACACAGGCCTGCGCGGCACGGGCAGGTAATCGTAAATGGAACTACGTCTACTAGTACTAGCCAACCAGACGCACTCTATAACTCGAACGGTTGGGGGTCTTTTAGTATTAATAAACTCACCTGTCCCAGCCGCAGTGTGTCCAGTTAATAATGCGACTATTATATATGGCATCCACATGTCAACAAACCACATGTGTTCAAACATTATAATCCACTCTCCCACCTGGCAGATCACCGCACCCTCAACCTGGAGTTTTGGGTTGGAACAATATTATATTCTCACCAGGTGGCGCACCAATTTGCTCACACAACTCATTCGCAACTCGATTCGCAGCGCCGCTACACGGTAGCAGTACACAGGGGCGTCGATCCGGTTTTAAAAGTCGGGGGACGGGGAACCACTTTATATATACATGTATGTATGTATGTATGTATGTATGTATGTATGTATGTATGTATGTATGTATGTAT